>WOVY01009348.1:0-552500 GCA_013436015.1 Rhipicephalus annulatus
TTTTAAGTGATTTTCAGCCTCAAACAAACAAGAAGAGAGGTGAAAAAGGCACGCGAATACAGAGCTGGTGTTCCTAGTGCACTGAAAACCACTCAACACGTTTGACTACCTCGAACTCGCCGAAATGACAGTTTTGCATGCGATATTGATACACAGAAAAGGGGGAGAGGGCAAGGTTATGGGATGTAATCGGGCCAATCGCATTCATATGCCTTTCTTCCCTTCTGCCTCTTGTGAAAAGTAGTGTAAGACATACCACGATTTGAAGCTTCATCTATTTAAGCGGCTTCGGCGCTTTCTATAGACCTCGTGATCGTATGCCGGCTTCGGCGAATAATGTTTATTGCATGGATTATGTTGTACATTTATTCCTATTTCATTATTTATTCACCCACCAATTGGGGACATTTGTATACTTCGACCCGAAAACTTTCAAAGAACCTATACTGGCGTAGTATTATTATAAATATGCACAACACAATAAAAAATGCTGAAAGTAGTCTAATGTTGAATTCCAATGGCGGAGTCGGTGCAGCCGACCGACTCCGCGAGCGAGCGCTCGACTCTGCGTAGAGCAAATCCTCCGAATCTGCCATCGGAACACAACCCGCCCTGCTGGAGCAAGGCGGAAGCTGCCGCGTTACCCAGGATACCTTGCGCGTAGCAGAAGCATTGCCGCACGCTTTGCCGAGGTAGCCGAGCCGTCCATGCCGTCCGCCATTATCAACACAACTCCCGCCGCGCCAGCCGCGCCCCCAAGCAGGCAAAACGTGTTAAAGGAAGTGCGTCACGCTGAGTTCCGGTCCACTCCACCGATTCGGCGGAGCAGTTTTTCCTGCTCCACGAGGGACTCCCGCTCTGAATCCCCTCCGGCTTTCTCATTGGAACATTTGACTCTCGCTCTCACTCTGTCATTGGAACACACTTGCTCTGAAAGGAGCAGAAAACTTGCTCCGACTCCGCCATTGGAATTTAACATAAGAACCGCTTGCTACGTGAAACAATTTTCGTGCAGCTAAATGCTACCACTCTGTACGCTATAGCATCGACGTTACATTCGACAAAGTGGAGCGAAATTGCAAAGCAGGGTTGACTATTTGTGAATACTGCCAAATTACGTCATATAGTTAAATCTCGTAACGATAGGACTTCGATCAATACAGAGAGACGGAATAGGAGCTCTCTTGGCCAATCAGAGTTGACCAATAACGGAATCTGGCGACGTGGCGGAATTCAACAATAACCAGAATAGTTCCCTCTCTCAGAAGCGTGAAATTGCTGCGATAGACAGGTGATGGCCTCACTCAAAACACCTAACTGAAGTACAACACGAAGAAACGAGCGCAATAACGAACACAACACATATGAGTGTCGTGCAGATTACTGTTGTGTCCAACTATCGCCGCATGCCTCACTGTATTACGAACTTGGGCGTTTTCATTATGTATAAGTTTGGAAAAACATTGCTGGGGTCCTAGGTTGCTGTTCCAATGCTGCTTCGTAAGTTACTATGACTGACGGCGCTTCGTCAGATGTGTGTTTAGAACAAATGCTCGAGGATTTTGAGTACGACGTACTCTACTATGGGAGAGCAACAAGCTATCCCAGTTTCTAGACGCAGAACAAACCAGAAGAGACTCTCATTATATGATCACTCCGCTGTGTTTAGAAAAAAAAGTGTTAAACAATGAAGAGTATTTGGTACTTTGCTATGGGAAAGCGGAAAGCCGTTTTAGTTGAGGAAGAAAAAGACTGAAACTGTGTTTAGAAAATATGGTTAATGATTTAGAGAAACATGCACCCTACTGTGGGACGTTGCTATAGGCTCTCCGTGATGTGATTAAGAGAGTGATGCTATTTAATTATTGCTTCCTGCTTCATATTGTGATAACTACTTTACAAACTATAAGTGTGCCTGTACTTAATGTTTGACACTTTATTAGTTTAATTCCTGTTGTAATGCCAATGTTTGCGTGTGCGAAAACTTCTTATTGTAGCGTCCAGTTTCTTGTAGTGATGCTTTGAAAACCAACCTGAAACTAGACCCTGTCGAATTATCAAATCAAACTTTATTTCATCTCGGAAAAGAGAATTAAGGGGGTGGCTGGAAGAGGCTGTCTTACTGCAGCTCGACTAAGGCCGGCCCTCTGTGCTAAAGTTCGATCGTGTGCAGCTCATAGTGGGCGTGCTAACATAAGTAAAGGCACTTAGCACATGTGTACAAGGTGCCCACATAACTTGAGCCAAGAATTTGAAAATGAAAGACACTTCAGTGGCGAACTGAACCAAATGCGTATACTAGTTGCACTAGCCCGTAGGTACTCAGGCTATTTTTTATTTCTCCCCATACTGATTATATAACAATTTTTAATTACCTATATTTAATTATGGGCTGGAAAACCAAAATATGAACATTGAGATGTAGAGCACTGTCAGAGACCAGCGACAAAATTGTTTCCTGTACGATGCATCTACTGAGCTGTTATTTTTCCGCGTTGTAAAGAAAGCCTATAAAACGCACTATAGCAGTGCGCTCGCGGTCTGTCACATGGCTTCTTTTCATGTTTCGTGGGCTTTCTTCACAGCGTGGGAAAAATAACAGCGAGACGTATCGCACAGGAAAAAATTTATTCGGTGGTTTTTAGAAGTGCTCTACATCTCAGTGTTCATATTTTTGGTTTCCAGCCCATAATTAAAATCTAGGTAATAAAGCAGTATTATTTAGTTAGTATGGGGAGAAAAAAATAGCCTGAGTATATACAGGCTAGTGCGAGTAGTATGCGTTTGGTTTAATTTGCCTTCTAAGTGTCTTTCACTTTCAAATTCTTGGCTCAAGTTATGAGGAACGCCCTGTATATGGAAATCATAGTTGAGCCTTTCTTTTTTGTCCATAAATGTAACACTAAGCAACGGAACGCAATCAAATAGTTATTGACAAAATAAACTTGCAAATAAAATGTGACAATCAACAATCACAAGCCTAAAGACACAGATAAAGAAGCAAAGAAAGAAACCTATTGAACACACATCAGATTTAGACTCATTGTAAATAGGGCAGACGCATCTGTGCGTTTACATTTAGGCGTACTCATGCTATGCTGTTATAACACATCGGGATATAGCGAAATGAAATGAGAGAAAAAGGACCGAGGAGACCTGCTATTCGGTTTTATTCTACGTGCAGTTAAGGTGTTTGAAGTCAGCTTTACGATAAAATACAGATTGATGCCTTAGTTCGTACGACAAAAACATGCTAACCAAATATTCAAATGTATAGTACTGTACATATAACATTTTCAGGAATTTAAAAAAAATTGAAACATTATTAAATAATGGGTAACACACCCCGTCATGATATATCCCCACGTTTTAACGACAGGTTCGCTACACACGTTGGCGCTCAATCGGCATATAACCAGTTTCATATCTCGTACTGAAAAGTAAACTCCGAGCTGTGAAGTAATCCTGTCCGGGCGCACTGTCTGTAAGCGTTCAAACATTGATTTACCAAAATAGCTCGGCAGCTTGTCGCGCCTCTATAAGGAAACGCGGTGAGTGCTTTTCGTGTCGAGATGTGAGCAGACACATCGATTTGGAAGCGGTAAAAGAAGCCAGGCAGTTGCGAAAGCGATTATCGATCTCTCTCGTCACGACACCCTGGCTCTTCGACAAACGGTTCTCTAAGCCTTTGCTTCCTTCATTTCGACACACATTGTTGCTCTTTCTTGAATGCATATGCGTTGTATCGTATTTCGAGACTGCGTATAGTTCTTTCGTAGATTTGGACAGTAAGTATGACACTTGTACAATGCAAAGCGCCATCCCATGAACATTTTTTTAGTGGCGCCACAATCGCACCTTTGACGGTTTTTATTCGATGCAATCGCATGTACTGTCTATATTGCACGAATATAATAGTATGACCAGTGGCACAATAAGTGCAGTTGGATGTTAGCACTGAGTGCCTTCTTCTCTGTGGCTTATGTCGTTCCTGTTGCGCAGTCGTACTGCAGTTCTTAAAACAGCCTATCAGAGTCAGAGCCTGTCCTTTTTCAGCTGTTAGTCTAACTTTCGATGCATTGAATCGAAATGATCGTGCCGAGACAAGATCGGTCCAAAAACACTACAACAACGACATGTATCACAGCCGCCAGAGGCGTTCTCCTCCACTCGGTGTCATTGATTCCACAGGCTGCATATAGAACGAATATAGAACCTTGCATATAAAACCTTGCAAACTTTCAATCCAGTACTGTGTACGGAAGGATAGTAATTAGTCATTGAACTTGTCGCTAACTTCAGATTCCTTCCATTCGCTCTTCAGTCACCACCCATCTCGTATTCCCGGACTCGCACAATGTGGGACTGCGAGGACAGTTTGCTTGGGCAGTCCTCACACTACCCTCCCACCTCTCTTAAGACTAATTGAGTTTCTACTTCCCCGACTCATCGCAGAATCCCGCCTATCATCTTTCCTTTTCCTCACCCACTTTCACCTCATCGGTGACCGGACCTAGCGGCAGAAACTCACTGAGTATACGAACACGACGCCGAATGTCTGTTAATGAAGTGAACCCCACCTCACCCGTCTCGTAGAGCGTGCGTAAGTGAATAGGATGGCCGGTCGACCTCATTTATTTAGCTAGGTCTGATTACAACACTCTCCTTTCGTGGTTCTCATTTACACGAGCGCCACCCTTTTGTCGCGACACGAAGACCAGGACGAACCGAGAAGCTTGCGCGCCACTCCTCCACTTCCTCCTTCCAGAACCAACTTTACACGTAGCGTCGATCGCAGAAATTAGAATAGGGAAACCAACCAGTACGAGCACGGTATCGGGATTGGGCCATCTGAAAACACGGATGAAATAATGAGTTTTCTTCACTACGAATTCTAAAACGAATTAATCAATGGAAGGTAAGCAGTGCTGCTGGACGTATACACTAAATCGGCGACGCACAGTCAACGCACGGTGTTCTCTTCCATATTGTGAGGGCTTACTCAGGGAAAAAATTCTAATTAAAGGCCGTAGGTGGCTGAGTCACTGAGTCACCGTGCGAAGCGTCGTAATGAAATACTTCTCGTGGTCGCTCATGTCTCTGGGCACAATGGCGAAACAAATGAACGAACGGCAAGAACGGCCACGAGATGTCACATACAGCTGCACGGGTTTGCTGGGCGCAGGATGGCCAGGTAATTCGAGCGGAGGCTGAAGTATAAATCAGAGCACTTGAAAGATATTGAGTCAACAGAAAGGTGTACGTGTCAATTTAGCGAGAAACTATCAGCGCTGCAGTCCAGATAAAGATTATAAGCAGTATATCGCTACTGAGGTGATAAAAAAAAAGCATCAATCATTGAGATTGGGGTAAGCACTGAAGAAAAAATGGCATAGATAAAAAGAGAGTGGAACACGGGAGAAGGTGCCTACTCAGCACCGAAGCCGGTGACCCAGGTTTTTCTGCCTCGCGTGTTGAGTTTACTGGCCGTGAAGGGCGATCACCATAGCGTCGTCAATCATAGCCGACAAGAAGGATTGAATTCAGAATCAAGAATGACAGATGAATTTCAGCACTTTATTCACACGACTGCCTCTAACTTTTCTTTAGTTTGCAACTTTTTTTTATTCATCGGTGTTTTGTTCCCACTCTTCGTTCCTCAAAAAGCCGTACCATTTCCCTTCCCAGTGCGTATGAGAATGTTTGAAAAGCTCTACTGCTTTTTCCATTCATCCAGTGTAACTATTACCGGCATCGCATGCCCGGCGCTGCACCAGAAAGTTCACAACTGTGTTACTTTTTGCGAAATTTACATCAACTTGGTGTTAAAATGAAAGTTGCCGAGGAGACACGGAAAGGATAAAGTACTATGCTTTTAACCACAGAATGCGAATAAAATACCATTGGAAATTATATACCATCTATTGACGATTTCGCAAATTTGTGCTCCAACGACAATTTTGATTGTTCCTGCAATTGCCTCATACCGCATTTTCAGCGGACAGACGCTGACATCAGCGTCTAGACGCTGATGTCAGACTGCTAATTTTCTGCATATTGAGCACGTAAAGCCACGTTTGAAACAACCACGCGTTGGCAGAGATACTATGACGATCACCTCCACTACGAACATAATGACCGGCACCACGACACGGACATTAAATGCCCGTGTATGCAGTATCGCTGCAGTATCACGCGTCTCAACGATTTAGCATTTCTGTTGCATGGCGCTCTTTTGCCATCAATTGGCCCTTGCGCCATTAAAAACCACTCATCATCATCATCATCATCATCATCATCATCATCACCATTTCTGTTGCTCTAAACATACCCTTTTTTTTTCGAATGCAGGTGCTACACACTGCAGATATGAGACTTCGAAAAGGGAAAACCAAACTCGGCTCAAATGACGCTCGCGAAGGAACAAATGGTAAGCGGAAGGGAGCGAAATGACACCAAGCATGCTAACTGTTTTGTAACTGCTAAGTACAAGAGCTAAAACAGCAATCCAAATGGCATATACGTGAGAACCATAATTACGCTTTTGGCACGTCATGGTTTCCTATGGCAAACTGCCCTCGATGAAGTTGGCACCCGTGCAACGGCTTCACTCAGTGTTCGTGGGGCTGCCAACTAGCATGCGCCGGGGATCAGGTGACCGAGAAGCTTAATGATATGCGGTAAGCGAGACGCGCACGTTCCGTTCATTAGAATCCACTCGAAAAACTGGCGCTACAGCCGGGTGCCTTTAAGCACCCCCGTGTGAACAACATACTGGTGGTATACGTGTTACAGATGGTCTTGTGTAGTAAAAGTGTACATCCGATAGCCGAGGCAATATGGATCTCAACCTCTACACGGTAAAAAAATTAGAACAGGGTTGCTATTCTGGACACTGTTTAATTCCGCGACATTGTCAAATTTTGTAATGGCGGCGTTTTAAGTCAATCAGAGAGGTCGTAGCAGGTCACTTGGCCAATTATCATCAATCAATGGCGGAATTTGACAACATGGCGGAATTCTACAATGTCCTGAGTAGCACCCCAGAACAGAACAAAACCCACCGCAGTTTAGCGCTGTTAGAAAGGAAGTTTTCAGAAAGTAGCTAGCCGTCACACGTATATACGAGATGAGGGCAAAGCCTCTTTTTTTGTTTTTGCCAGCGACGATCGTATTACACGAGAACGCTCATCTGATGGCACAACTACCGTGCATTTCCATTTGATAGAACGCGACTTATTTGACAACGTATACGAGAGGCTGCGGGAAATACTTGGCGAGTGTCACGGGGGTAAAGAGGGCCCACCTGGAACTAATGAATCGAAAACGGAAGTTGCTCATTTTTTATAAATTAGACACAACCCGTGCACACGATCATTTTTTTTTATCTCGAACAGATTTATCAGCATCTCTGATAGATACCGCCAATACGCGTTCACAGGTTTATTTCGAGAAGACTGGAATTTATCTGTTCGAGAAATCGTAACGTTCAAAGCTCTGTTTACCTTGAACTGAAATTGTGCAATTACCTTCCAAAGAATAGTTATAGAAAAAGTTGTAATTAATTCAGTTGGCGCTAACTGAAACATAAAGCCAGTGCTTATCATCGCTAATGTTATAAGAGATTGTCTAACGAAGCAGAAACCACAAATGCTGCTATAAATTTAGTCGAATTTTAGTAAAATATAGCACTTCCTATGTTTCCAGAGGGTACAAGGAATTGATCAGTTTAGTGGAATAGCTCTAAACACATAACTCTTTTTCGTGCGGCTAAACTAACACATCCATCAACATAACTTCTCTAGAAATCTGAGCGAATCACATACTCTCATATTACAGAGAGCTAAGCAATCATATTTTACACTGCAGCATGAAGATGGGACCACGCGGCTCTAAGAAGTTCTTTCCAACCGACACTTCTTATCGTTGCATGGTGAGATGTTGAACTGTATATGTCGCGTGAGTGAAATAAGTTGATAATAATAGTAACAGTTAGTGTCGTCTTACGTACAAATGCCACGCAATGGTTATGACCTATGAGCCACACCATAATCGAGGGCTCCAAAAATTCAGGCGAGTTGGCGTTCTATTGCTGTGCACTGTCATGGGACAGTATGCAAGCCTCTACTGCATCAGACTACATCAACGTTCAACCACCTCAGCCAGGATCGAACCCACGACATTCGGGACAGCAGCTGAGCACCGTAGTCAGTATGCCACAGTGGCGGACGGGAAAGAAGGAGTTATACCGCGGTATCTGCTATTCGCTCGAGGAACGTGCACATTCCTCGGTTTAAACGAGCCATGTAAACTGAATCTTAACTCGAGAGTGTTAAAGAGCTAATTCTTAGCAATTCCGGCGTTGGCGTCGCCGTCGTTGGTTGTGCACAAAAATTTATCTTGTGCGTGACTGAGAACTCGAGCAAGATGTGAATAAAATAAATAATAGAAATTTCGGGTTCGACAGAGCATCAAACTTAGGCTGTCTGCCCTACAAGGAGGTGTGCATCGACTAAAAAAAAAGACATGTTACCCAATAGAGAAAGTCTGCTCAACGCCTGCAATATTGGGTGGTACAAGCGCAGAATAGAACAAGGCGTCAAAACGTGTGAATTGGGACACAAGTTCATTCATCTCCTATTGGTTCACTCATTACAGGCACTCAGACATGTTTGATCATAGTCAGCTGCAAAAGCATAAAAAAGTGAGCAGCTACGTACGTTCACCTGTGGGCCCTTCGCTGATTCGCAAAAAGCAAGATATATAACGTACTGGGTGCGTAAGAGTACTTGCAGTAGGCATTCTAGGATAGCTCGAAACGGTCACGACCACAGTCGTTCGTTTCTTTATGGCATGGTTGGGGCACGCTCTGAGAGCAGACGCTCTATAGGATAGCAATCGAGAAGGGGACGCGCACGGCGCCCGAATGCGCTATCGCGTTATGCTCTTGACAGCGAAGCTCAGGCGTCTTTTGAGTTTTAGATGCGGAGCATCTAATACTCGAGGCTTGTAGTGCGGCGCCGTCCGCAAACTTCCTCCTCCTTCTTCCACCATCTGTGCATCCCTTCCTCCTCTACACACCGCGCGCGCTTCACTCCTCCACCATCTGTGCACCCTTCCTCCTCTACACACCGCGTGCGCTTCTCCTCTTCACGAACATTCGCTAGCTGTATAATGTAGCGCGCATGCGCCGTCACGCTTCGAGAACATCGGCAGCTGACGCGCGCGCATGCGCCGTCGCGCTTCGAGAACATCGGCAGCTGACGCGCGCGCATGCGCCGTTGCGCTTCTCCCCCTTCTCGAACATTCGACAGCTGACAGTGCATGCGCCGTCGCGCTGTATATATACTCAAGGTCGGCGCTCACTCGCTCAGTTGCCGCTCGTCGGTTGGTTTGTACGGCGCGTCGACGTTTAAGGTCGCGGTGAAATGAATTCCAACGAATCCACAAACACAATGATCGACGTCCCTTCGACCAGCGCCGCCCTTTCGCATACGTGTGTACGTGTTCACTCATTTAACACCCCCTACTACAACCACGTTAACCAATTTAGCCATCGACCCAAGTAAGTCGCAATTTAACACCCCATTTCAAAACCACGTTAACCAATTTAGCCATCGACCCAAGTAAGTCGCACTTTAACACCCCGTTAACCAATTATATGCTCCGCATCCTCCTCAGTGTTCCCCCGAGGGAAGCTGCGGGCAATTTTTTTGACACAGTTGTTTTCAAACTTGAAATGTCGGTTCGAATCTGTTCCGAGCAGGCGAAGAACATTACGTAACGCACGCATGAAGCGAAACGCATTGCTCAACCTAGCCATGCTTTGTCCAGTGTGGCCGTGAGAAAAACAATCGCGAGCTTAGTGCTGCGAAACTGTCGTGCCAGAAGGGTGATAGTACACTCGGCTACAAAGTACGAACAAAAATCCGGCTCGCGCTGGTGATCCCGGTGCCGATCATCCTCAGAGATCAAATAGAAAGTGAATGACATCGTATAAACTTCTGCTACTTTCTTCCTTAGTCTCCCTGTTTTTTTGTAATATATGTTATCGTTCTTGTGGCTTGCCTTTCCGTTTTGGTAAACTGGACTCGAATCACAACATGGCGTAAGAACCACTACTCTAAACCCCTGAGATTTACCGCAACGTCGAGATAAACGAGCAACTGCTATTCAGAAATAACATGGCAGAAAAAAAAGTAGCTACTCCTTTGCTGTTTGGTTCTTTGATGTTCTATCACCGACACAAACGCATACGAAAGGTGAAATGTTTCTTTCAAGCAAAAAATTGTTTGTCACTTGATCAATGATTCTCGTGGGGTGAAGACAGCTTAGGCTGAAAAGGATCGTTGGGTGAACAACGGTCCTGTCTTGTCGTGGAACTCCAAGGAAAGGAGACATTCGAAACGCTGCCGCAGTGCCACGTAAGCCTCAGCCATATATCACGCAGCGTACGGATTTCGAGCTTACAACAATTTCTTCAACAGAATAGGGACTCTAAAGGTAATTCATAATGATTAGATACTCCTCCTTGTGGTGCACGGATTATTCGCAAGCAAGTGGCTGCTGTACTTTCACGTCTTGTTCGAAAGACAGCTTTAAATTATGTATGGTGAGACATACTACAGGGAAATAGTCACTCAGAAGGAGCGATTGTCGGCTAGGTCTGCCAGGCCAAACCCCACCTGTGGCAACATTACCACGTCTACCACCGAAACCAATGGTTCGTTCACTTCCAGGCATACAGCAATTGTGTGATCGATGACGCATTTGATACCATGGCTAGAGCATGATCCTCCGCGAACTCACTTTGCTTGAAGCAGAAGCTGTCACTCTGGCTTGTTCACTGACCTCTATACTAATGTTTCTTTCGCTGTATTGCTTCTATGGGAAGTCATGCCGGCTTTCTCTCACTCTCATTGTGAACGAAAGGCAGGACAGAGTGCAGTGTGCTTGGTAGCCGTTATTTGCAATAAAAGCCGCGCATTGGGCACCAATGTTGTGATCGCATCTTCATTCGAGATCGCGTTGCAGCCGATTTCCTCCTGTTGGTAGCTTCTTTTCAATGTAGGCGTTGGAGTCGAATAAAAATTTCGAACGTGAAGCGTGCTGCATGATTAGGCGTTCCCAGCATGAACGATTAGATTAGGTGTATGCCTGGAATGCACTGCACGTGAACATCCTAATGAGAAAGCACGCATCCATATGGGTCGCGTACGTATACTTGCTCTTTTATCGGCGTTCTTCACTTCGTTCTGTGTTTCACGAAGTGCAATTTAACGCGAGCAAGTGCCGTGTAGCAATTTTCACTGATTTACTAAATGGAATTTCGGTGTCATGGCAGTCCTTGCGCTACAAAGCTGCCGCTCTAGGCTAGCAACATTTCGACTAAGGTTGCACGGCGGGCTTCTTGGTTATTCATGTTGTTCGAGGTATAGCGCATCCAGGACGGGACAGAGAAGAAGACACAGCACCGTGTATGTGTTCTGTGTCTTCTTCTCTGTTCCGTCCTGGATGCGCTATACCTCGAAGAACATGAATAGCAACATTCCTTTACAAATAAGTGGAGCTCGATGGTATACACAAATGCTCACGTGTATAACTTGGATCCTGCACTCAAGCTTCGTCTATCGGAAGAAATATATCGAGCTGAGGAGAGGCGCATCTGTGCACGTGGCCTTCACGAACGCATACTCCTTCCTTATGAGAATGGCGAGCAATAACTGCAGATGCGAAGAAACAGTCACCCATCTTCTCTGCGAGTGTATCCGTTTCAAGCCGCCAAGACAAGAACTTACCGATCACACTTCGTCGAAACAAAGGATTCTGGGTTATTGGCCCAATTCATCCGCAGCCCAGAAGACTTTGAAAGCTTTAATACGCTTTTTTAGGGGGACAACCATGGCCTTAGAAAAAAGCGTGTCATATTATATTTCGTTTTCTTTTTCCTCTTTCGCTATTATTCGCCTTCTCTCTCTTTCTCTCTCTGTAACATCCCCTTGTTATCATTGTTTACTCCCCTTACCCCTTTCGCCAGCACAGGGTAGCCAGCCGGTCTAACAACTGGCTAGCCTCTTTGTCCTTCCGCCTATTTTTTCCTCCTCCTCCTCCTCTATCTCATAAATATTATGTCAAGACATCCAAACTCTCAGCAGCTTACGACTTCCCGTGATTTATGAATCACGGCACCTTCAGTTAACTTTTATTTAAAAATAACCCGAAGGTTTTCAAAAGGTGGTAACCATTTTGGTTATCTGACATAAAAACAAACATGGATACATAGAGGAGCACAAAGAGAGAGAGAGAGCCTAGGAGTAGAAAGAATGGCAGGTTAACCTTGGCTGAGCGTGGTAGTGTATTCTGCACTGGTTAAGAGGGAGGGTGAAGGAAAGTTTTAGAGGAGGTGAGACAAGTCACTGCTTCCGCCGACGTAACAATTTCGCGTCCGACATCACGAAACGGTGGATCAGTCATAAGGCTGTCGCAGAACGTGACATTGCAGAGGCAGCAAACATCAAAAATCACAGAGCGTCGACTGCATTTTCTTTACTCATATATACGAATACCTCTTTTACCTGGTCTTTCCTAGGAGGAAGATGCAGCGTTATACCACCTGCATCTAACTGTAGTATGTCACCTACAAGGACACAAAAGGAATAGAAAGCAAGCAGGATGACGACTGCGACCATGGGGAGCACAACTGCCTATATTCTGCGAGTACATAGAGGAGATAGATCCCCAAGTAGTTCCTGCAACCCAAAAAAGATATCGTAACAGAAAGCGAAGCACCTAGTATGTTGCGAGCTGACTGCCTCGGATTACGGGCAAGCTGCCAAAAAAGGAACAAAAAAGTGGTTTCCCGCGCCGTTGCATTCGCCGCTCATAGGATGACGAAAAGTGGGGCGTAATAAATGCGCTGCCGGCGTTCAGCGTCATCATATATTCAGTTCGCAGGTCATTCTGCCTTCCCAGTCGTTATGTTTGCGTTTCACGCCGGCGTCGTCAAGAATGTTTTGGTTTCTTTATATCGTTTTGCTGAGAAACAAGTCGTATAGGTTGCCCGCAAAAGTCCAAAGTACGGGGTTTGCTGCAATGGCGTACATCGCGCAAGCCAGTCTTGTTTTTCGAAATACACGAGGAAGACGGACCGAGCGTGGACGTGTAATGCGTATGCAATGCTCCATCTCCCAGCTGTCAGGCACTCGTATTGTGGGAAAGCGCTGAGTGGGCAACGGGCACGTAATGTAGCTTTTGGGAAAAATAAAACGCAGGCATAAGAGCGAATGTGGCGTAAATGACAAGACGGGATGGAATTTCGCGAAAAACAAGAGTTTACCGGGAAACCGAGATGCATTAAAAAAATTGACTCCGTATCTGCATGATACACTGTAAATGTCGTCGAACGAGACGATAGTCTTGCGTATGGAGAGAGTGAACAAAACCTTTACTTGATGCACTGCGCAAGAAAATCGGTGAATGGTATTCTGGAGGCGCTGCGTTAGAGTCCCTCGAGCGTGCAGCGGAGGCGAACGAGCGCATCAAGTCACGTCACACCTGAGACATGATCGCTAAATGGCAGTTATCTTGGAAAACGGAGCGCGCGGCATGCGCGCCCGTCTCGGAGGCGATAAGGTGTTGAACGCAAGACGACGTATATAGGTGCCACCACCGTGCCGTCTTAGCAAATTGCTGAAAACACGTGCCTTTTCGTGCAAGCGTCGCATGATCAGCGCAGCGTGATAAACGCTACAGACCTCAAAATTACTTATGTATGCATTTTCTAGTAAAAGACACTTATACATAATATTGACGTGTTGTTACTGTGCCTCAGATATGCGCAATAATTGCTTTTCAATTGACAATCGTACAAGTATGAACGCTGAACCTTGAGCAATATTGGTGGGCGCTGCGGTTGGGGTCAGGCTTTCGGAGTGTCGTCTGATGCCTTTTAGAGTACTGTTTTTCACTGTCAGATGACGCAAAGACGTTTGTCGTAATATCCTGCTAGTCTCGTTGTAAGCGTGGTAGAGTACCCTGTACTCTAAATCGTTACCCATTTTTTGTGAGTATTATTGATAGCAGCGGTCGGGTTTATAGCGGCACTGACACGTGCAAGCCAGGGTCGGCGTTGACCTCAGCAGTTAGTGGGTACAATGCTGGTGCGCACGGCACATGCGTATTTTGCACAATATACCGTTAAGGGCGAAAAACAGACAATCGTACAGACAGACCAAGCTTTTTGCGTTGAAGGTCCCCAATAAAGACTATCGTCTTTAAAAGAAGCAAACTAGAATATATAAATATAGTACGCCCTCTCCATAAAGTAAATGGGGATGGAGGAGCTTGCTTGGAACTGATCGGGAGAGCCTGTGAATCCTCACGACGAGGCCCTTCTTGTAGGACGGCTTATTAACCAGTGGGCGTTTGAAGTGTGCGTCGAAGGTGGCGTCATCGGGGCACGTTCCGCTGGAGGCACTGAACGAAAAGAGACTCTCATTGGAGCACAGCGATGATGTTGGTGCGGGACTGGTCGTTGCGGATGGAGGTAATATTGTTAAGGTTGTCCAACCACAAACCACAAACAAACCACTCACAGTCCCCGCCGCGGCGGTGTAGTGGCTAAGGTACTCGGCTGCTGACCCGCAGGTCGTGGGATCGAATCCCGGCTGCGGTGGCTGCATTTTCGATGGAGACGGAAATGTTGTAGGCCTGTGTGCTCAGATTTGGGTGCACATTAAAGAACCCCAGGTGGTCGAAATTTCCGGAGCCCTCCACTACGGCGTCTCTCATAATGATATGGTTGTTAAACCCCACATATCGAACAATCAACACCTCACAGCCGCGTACGAAAGAGCGATCAGGGAAGTCGCGCTTGAAGTGCGTGTCAGCGCCACTGACATCAGGTACACCAACCACTTTCTGCGCTTTACCGCTTCTTCCCACGGCCCCTACGCCTCGAGGTTCTATTGTTGCCGCTGGCGTGCCACCTTTGTTTTTTTCGCTAGCTCTAACTTCCAGATCCACTTATCAACGAGCCCGCTTCGCCTCGGCTGTGCGAGCCATCACCGCGGCCACCGTCTCCAGAATACTGGTGCTGGCTTGCGACTGGTGTTGGCGCTGTCCTCATCTTCTCACGAGCTCTCACCGCGATGCCTTGGTTGCGGGCCCACATTACAGCCGCATTGAGTTCTTTCCAAGCCGCTGCCTTCGCTTCGAAAGTGTTCTTAACGAGTATCTGCGTGTAGATGTGTACTCACTGAATGCTCAGCGATGAGAAAGGCGATGAGAAAGGAAGCGCGCCGAAAGCACTCGCGCTCATCAAAACCTCGAGTGCTTGTGTCGTGTTGATCGTTTTTTCTCCGTTTCATTTTAGTGCTGTTTCACTCAATACAATATACCAGCTGGTCCTTCAAAACACCTTCGAGAACTAGCGTTCACGCCAAGAGACATGCGCCGAGCATAAAAAGCTTGGCGAGCAAGCTAGAAAAAAATATTGGCAGCATATCCACGGAGTGAATGATGGATAGTGGGGCGAAGCATCCGTCCGTCCATTCGTTCTTGCTTCCGTCCATCCATGCCTGCGTCTGTGTGGCCGCCCGTGCATCCATTCGCCCGTCTGTGCATGCGTCTGTTCGTTCGTCCGCATGTTCTTTTGTGCGTCCGCCCTGCTTTCGTCCATGCATCCTCTTCTGTGTCTTTCCATGCGTTCATCCGTTCGTGCAGCCATCCGCGCGTCCATCCATGCATCTGTCTGTGTGTCCGTTCGTCCATCTATTCAACACTCCAAGTCCCACCATCTCGCATTTTTTCATCATATATTCCTCATATAGAAGCACCGCCATCCAGCGGACATTCCTAGGACTGAACGAGAGGAGGCACATGCACACTTGCTTACGGCTCTCGCTTCGTGTCTACTTCCCACCTTTAACCACCTCGGGTTCATGGTATATACAAGTTCACTGTATTCATGGCACTGCGGCCCAACGCTCGCTAAACCTTTCTAAAACCAAGGAGGTTACGCCCAGCGAGTATAACGTAGCAACCCTTTCTTTTATTCTGTGCGTTGTTGAACAATAAAAAATTCGCAGCGTGCCCATTAACTAAAAGCCGATTTCTCCTGTCTCTCATTCCCCCTTAACAGCCATTGACATGTACATTGAGCACTATCTTTTGTTGTTCAACAACGCACAGAAGAAACCCCTCACCGGCACCACCTTAGAGGTCAAGATGTTATACTTGTTACACACTACTACATTACTAGGGACGCACGGGTGCCGCTATCAAGAGCTTCGCCTCTAAAGACAAAATCCTCTCCGAGGAGCTTTTCTTCCTCGGGGAGCACGAGTTTCTGCGGTATTGGTCATGCTCTTTTGTCAAGGTGGAACACGAAAGTATACAACTCATTTTTCGACCGACTTGGTGCTAAGCAGCGCCCGTTGAGTTGTTTTATATGATTTCATTTGTTACATATCGTGTTTCATTGCATCTATTGTATTGTTATACCATTGTATGATGATATCGCATTGAGTTCTTGTGTACATATATGCCAACATTGTCATGTACAATAGAGCAAATGTCTTCACTGTAACGTAGTGGTGTTAGTCGTGAAACAGATGTGCCGAAGTGTATGTGCCCTGTTACTGGAATGGTATGAAGCCTTTGTGTTCTGTACAAGCTGTAATTAAATTTTTTCTAAACACAAAAACAAAATCGGAGGCCTCGTTCTCGTTTGATTTTGAACGCGGTTTCTTGTCGCCCTCGAGAACGGTGAATTAAAGATGAGTTCCGGCTAATTTATAACTGGTCAGCTCAAAGCCGCTCCTTCACGCTAATTGGCGGATCATTTCTCTGTGTGTGTTGGTTCGCTTATTTATCATCTGTTTACGGCGACCATCATTCAAACGCTATCTATAGAGTTTGTGCCACCTTTGGCATCGTCAGGAACTTCTACGGGATGTCAGGATATTGATGTGCATGATCAGTGTGCCCCTGGATACGTTAGAAAAACTGTCGATACGCGCAGTGCGTTTGGATCTCAGGATCGATGAAACCAAGAGTACGCGTATTAATGTTCTTGTACACTAGTACTGTTCAGTGGTTCCGCTGCTGTTATCAGCGTAAGAGTGCACATTAAGGAAGGGTGGCGCAAGACTTAACACAACAACTCAACCCCCGCTCCTTTTTTTTTACTAGTCAACAGCAAATGAAAAGAAGAAAGCCTTGGCAGTTGATGCAAAAACGAAAAAAAAGCAAAAAAATTGGGCGTTAGTGTACTCCTCACGATGGCCTGCCTTTGGTAGGCGGCTTTTCTGGCGTAAAGGTTGGAAAGAAACAGTTCTTAGAATAAGGGGTCTTCAGCCCCCGTTATTGTCAAAAGCTTGCATGTTTGTAACCCCGAACTTGACGGTACACTGGCGGCACAGGAACAGCTGAGTTAAGACATGAGGCTGTTAAATAGAGTAGTTGCAAGTCGGCAGAGCGGTACAGAAGCCCATTTGCAATCGAGAACGCAGGTTTAAGGCACTGTATAAAAATATACAACTGCAAGAGAAAACAATCACAGTGTATCCACAGAGTAAATGATGAGTGGGGCGAAGCTTCGAAGGGTGTTATCTGTAAACCGTGAATCGCCCGTCTGTCTGTCTGTCCGCCTGTCAATCCGTCCGCGCCTGCTGAGTGAGTCACAAAACTAGGTGGTCACGTACCAAGAGAGACATGCATGTACACTCCCATGGCTTAATGAGCTTCACTAATATGTGATTGTTAGGCACTGTAAGTTCTGTGTTCGACTGCTTGAAGAACTAGGAGTGGCTGGTGCCTTAGATGTGCGGCAACATCTTATCATGTCAAATAAAAGCTATAAGCTCAAGTTCATGCATTAATTGTAGCACTAGGACCCTACATGCCGTGTGAATGTGCTAGGTATCCTCATGGCATCGGCCTTTGCATATTTCTGAAGAAAAGGGCAGCTGAAGTGGGCGGCTGAGTGTTATAGACGGGTGTGATCCCGTCTGTACAATATACAAATTGAATAACATCATGATAATACAACATTAAGCGTCTTAATGTTGCGGCAACATTAAGGAACTAGTATGTTGCATGCATATCCATGCCGTGTTGCGCGGTATTGCGATTGCCCTAGGAGCGTGCTCTTAGGGCAATGGCAATATAATTTCGTTTTTAGGTTTTCCATCATTTCCTTTCTTGTTATGGCTGAAGTGTATTTTTAATAGCTGCTTTGTTTGAACAACCAATTTTTTAAATGTATATTTTATTAGACTCCTTACTAGCCAGTGGTTATGGATCTAACAAGTGTTGTTGTGTATTTTCATATACTAATAAAACTTGAACCAAGAAAGAAAGAATAAAGAAAGAACAATGTCCCTTTTTGTGAAGCTAAAGTCAATCAAAGGTTAATTGCGTGAATAACCGCCAATAGTGTCACTATTCCCCTCCCCCCCCTAAAATAAAAAAGCTTTCCCGCTCTTAAACCGCAGTTCTGCAAGATTCTTCTTTACCACAGGGCAAAAACGGTATTCTTACTCAGATGTCTATTGCTTAATATCATTAATGCTGATTTAGGTCTGCGTACTGGTGTGCCGTGATGTGTACTCTTAGAAGGAGGTTCCATAAATCTAGAAATCAAAACATTCATCTGCTCTGATCACTGTAGTGTTTTCATCACCGACACAACCTCTGAACGTGCTTTAACACAGGCCCCAAACAATGCGAAAAACTGTTGCAGACTTGTCCCAGAACGGCGTACAACAAGATGACCCGGATTGCACGACTGCGCGGTCCCTCAAACTTTCAGGAGCGAGTTCTCGTTGCTACGGGCTCACTGTGCGCGCAGGGATGTAATGATTGCGCATCGATTAATGATGGTGTCGAGTTTCTTCATACATCACCCGAAAGTGTGTGTCTTCTAGACTGATTAAGTATCACCACTGACCACAGAGGGCAGCGCAAATTACCCTAGAGTCCCATTTGCGGAAGCACGGACCGGCACTCGTGGCGATCCTTGTATGCACGCCTCTTTTGGCCAAGACGCCTACGCCATCCATCATCTCCGCTTTGGTCACTCTTCTGTAGGCACGTCCTCCTTCACAGGCTAATACACGTCCACACTCCAAGGAGAGCATCATCATTCGTAGTCGAGAGACTCATTGACGACCACGCCAGCGGAGTCTGAGAGAGTCCTTGGGCAGTGTAATTTGGATAGACCCAGGCTCATGGCTTTGGAATCAAAACTATCCTTTCAGTTTGCTCTTGCGCTTTCTGTCTAAATTCTCATATTAACTACTTGCAAACTTTTCAAAGCGAACAAGACAGAGCAAAGAAGCGCTTGTTCATGTCCGCTTTTTTTGTGCTCCGTCTCGTTCGCGCTGAGAAGTTTCAAAGAAAGCATCAGTTCCGACTCGATCACATCTCTATTTTACTCATATGAACTGCTTTGCGTTGGTTTCACGAAATCCCATGCCTCACTTAGGCAAAGTGCAGGGGCCCCGTTTCGTACACATAAGCCAGGGTGCGCCTGCCTGTGAATGGCACAGTTAACGAGGGACTGTTTCAAGGACTGTTTCACAATGCCTGCATCGGGAGCTGCACACAAATCTACGTAAGACAGACCCGTAGCCGAAAAACGTCAGCGCCGAGGGCTTGACGTGCCATGCCCGAAACAGCCAACAGTTTAGAAAGCAATGAAACTGAATATATAACATGTCCAAACAACCAAAGAAGGGAAAAGCATAGAAAACACTATGAAGTATCAAGTGATCACAAGAAAGGGAGCAAAATAGAGCAGATGTGTGGAATGTGCAAAGCTCGTTTCTGGCACCTCGTGCATGAAATGATGCTAAATACGAGAGAAAAATGTCTTGGTCGGTGTAGGACACGCACATAGGTCTCTACATTAGGTCTCTACATTAGCCAATTCTCTAAAGACTGGAATCTAAACACCTGTCTTGCTTAGAAATGTGAGCAGGTCCTTTAAGCTGCGTCGGGCGTAATCCACAGGTTGCCAAGCACACAAAAGTTTCTCTTCCGAAATGGGTCGGCGATCTAGCTCATCTGTGAGGCGCTTAAGAGATTGTCTTTCAACTGGGTATAAAGGGCATACACACATTATGTGATTATTAGTCTCTGGCGTGTTACGCAAGTTGCAGTTAAGATTTCGCTCTTGTCCAATCTTGCATAGTATCTTCGCGTGTATGCAACACCCAGCTGCAGTCTATATAGCAGCGTTTGCTGGTTTCTCCTTAGTCGGAACGGAAGGCGAAAAGCATGACAAGAGTCAAGCCTCTACATAGGTTTGGGGCGATAATCCGGATCATTCCATAGTCGTTGCATAGAAGTCTTCATACCTTTAGACAGCAAGGCGTTGAAGTCATATCGGGAGAAGTGAATTACTATCACATCGCCGCTAGTGTGCGCCATTCTCGCTTCTGCATCAGCTTGTTCATTCTCAGCTATGCAACAGTGACTGGGAACCATTACAACGCAACAGTATGTCCGGATTGAAATGCACCACTCAACATATTCATTATGTCACACACCGGAGGACTGTATGCAGTGTTTTGTTTCATGTAGGTTTTAATTAGCTTAAGTGCCGGCTTGTAGTCGCAAAATAATGGCCATTTCGCCGGGCTCTGCTGTAAAATGTAGCTCGCAGCTTGTAGGACGCCGGTCAGCTCAGCGGCAGTAGATGATGTCCGGTGTGCTGTTTTGAGGCGTCAAGTGATTCCCATTTGAGGCACAGTGAAAGCTACTGCTCAGGAGTTCTGCGTGACCGAGCCATCGGCAAAAAAGTGCACTGTATATCCGCACTTATAGGTAATATACGACAAAGCGAAATGCGTAGGACCAGCAGTTGGTATTTTTGACCCTGGGATCTAAAATCGCATGATCGGCTTGGGCAGCGTCCAGAGTGGTATGTCGAAGATCCCATGTGGTTCATAATTTGAAGGCAGCAGCTCTCAATGCGATATAACAGCTTCTGAGTATGCGGCATTGGGTGGTGTGTTAAAAGTGTCTCCCAATGGATGGTCTCGACGCCTTGTCAGTAGCCTCAGATGTACTCGTAGTGGTTCGGGTTGAAGATAAACACGAGCTGGACAAGCACGTGCTTCTGCTATAGTGCCCCATGTAGAAGTACATCGATGTACTCCTAGGCAAATTCTTAGGGCACGCCCCAGAGCTCCCTAGAGTGTACGTACAGCCGATGTACAAGCACGGAAATGAATAGGAGCACTGTAGCGAAGGTATCCAACAAAAAGTGCCTGGTATAACTGCAGTAGAGATGATTTCCATGGTCCCCATGAGTTTCCAGACATATGGCGAATGGCCTGAACAACGCTGTCTAGTTTTTTGCGTAGCGATGAAGTGTGCTTCGACCAAGACAAATCACGATCAATGATAACCCTGAGGAACTTGTGATGAGTTACCGAAGGTAATATATGTTCCCATCGATCACTATAGGGCAGCAAGCCATGGGCTTTCTCGTGAATGGCAGGGTTGCACTTTTCGTCGGTGACAGTTGCAGTCCGCAGGTACTGAGTTATGCAGACGTTGTCGATACCACACGTTGTAGTTTCTTTTGTACATACAAATATGTTAGACTTGTGGTCCAAATGCAAAGGTCATCTGCGTGCACTGACACCGAGATTTTTCCTCCTAGTTTGACGAGCTACTTAACGAGGCCAACAAGTGCGATATTAAATAATGTTGGTCCCAGGAGTCAACCTTGAGGCACGCCATGGTAGACGGGATGCTTACTTGTGTCACCGTCGGCAGTAGACAATAATATAGTTCGTTCTTGAAGATAGCTGGCTATCCGTTGATGCATGCGGCCGCAAATGCCATAGACTTCAAGATCATTCAGAATGGCGTCATGTAGAACATTATCGAATGCACCATTGATATCAAGAAATACTACAGCCGTTAATCGGTGGCACCGGTACTGATGTTCAACGGTTGTTACCAAATAAATCACACTGTCAATTGATGGCCTTCCCTTCCGGAAGGCAGTCATTGCGTTTGAATATACTCTTCGCTTCTCTATGAACCATTCCAAGCGCATGAAAACCATTCGTTCTATGAGTTTTCCTACAGAACTTGCTAACACCACAGGGCTGTAAAATAACATATCATGGGGAGACTTGCCTGGTTTCAGCAATGCCACGATCTCTCTAGTTTTCCACTTTGCCGGCAAAGTTCCAGATGCCCAAGAAAGATGGGACAAAGACAGCAGTTTATCGGTTTCCCGAGACCAAGATGGCGCAGGGTAGCATAGGTGGTTCCATCAGACCCAGATGCACTGGAAGGTTCTGAAGTGGACACGAAGCTCTTGCAGCGTGGAAAAGATCGGCGAGACGGACGTCTGCCGTAGGGGATGCGCACCGAAGCAGTGAGCCATCCGTTGTTGCAGAGACAGAGAGGTGCATCCAGAACTCTTTCGCTATCTGTTTCTCGCTGCATGTCCTTATGATGGCCAATGCACGCAAAGGACGTAGTTGCTGGGGAGAAGATGGTAGAGCTAGTACGACGTGCCTCCTCTTAGACAGTGGTTTTCGTGGGTCCAGGGTGGTGCAAAATGACTTCCAGTTTTGGTGGCAGAGCTTTTCTAAGTACGTGTGCATTTTTTTGCACGTTACGAGAGGTCCTCAGGTATGTAATCGATTTTGTTCACCTGTGTTTGCGTTAAGCTCAACGATGAAGTGTCCGCTGTTCTTCGTATACCACATCGTTCAGATTATTGGAATTAGATGTTGTGACAACACGTGTAGTGATCTGTACTGCTGTGGCAATTCTTTATTCAATTTCTGTCGGAGAAACTATAGAGCAATAGAGCTATAAAGAGGGCACGCGCATTGCAAATGCCTGCCACTGTTGTTTAATTTGACCCCGATAGTACACATCAGTGTTAGTCCTTGTAAGTTCAATCTATTGTTTCTCCCCTTTAGAAGTGACACCTTCAACGGTTGGGCTTCTCATTGAGAAGAACTGGGTCGATAATAGTATGCTTTTGACAAAGGCACTTTTTTGTCAACAGGGGAGATTAGGGCCAACTGCCCTACTTGGGCTTAAAGCGAAATGTCCTTGTGCACGCCGCTTGTCTTCTTGTTCGTATTGCTTCAAAAGTATATATCGAAGCTCGCGCAAAATCGAAAGTGCCCAAACCTGGGGAACTTCTTTGTGATCAGTGAACGAATCTTAATCAGTGATAAGCAAAAACTTGGTTTTAGCATTTGATTTTAAAAACTTGCTTAATAATCTCCGTCACGAAAAGACCCTATGACCGAGACAGAATATGCGAAGATCCTCAAGCTTCGCCTTGAGCAGTTGAACGCGGTAGCGATATCTTGTCCATAGTGCGCACAACAGACACTTAGTGCATGAAATCTTGTCAGACTTGCCATGCTTACCGACTACGTGGCCACAAGAGAATAGGAGCAGTAATGCGTGTGCCTTGTGTAGTGGGCGACCGGCTCTAAACCTTGAAGTCATTATGATATCCTCATGTTATGACGCCCGATGGCGATGTACGCGTGTACCACGCAATAGTAATGCAATATTTCATGTTGTATTTTATAGCATGTATGCAGAACGCATGTGTTTGTAATGGTTGAGTTACTTTCACCACACTTCCAGGCAAAGGAAGTTATTTTCACCGTATTCGCAAGCAGTACGTACAAAGTATTTGTACGTACTGTTCTGTAAATCATTACTCGATGGTGAACTACCGCATGATTGGGTAACTGCCCGAATTAAACCATTACACAAAAAGGGAAACAAAAACCAGGTCGGTAACTATAGACCAATTTCATTAACTTCAACATGTTGCAAAATATTAGAACATATAATACACAATCATATCGTAGAGTTTCTCAACAAACACAATTTCTTAACTAGACATCAGCACGGATTTAGAAAAGGTTTTTCAACCTGCACTCAGCTAGTTGAAACCGTACATGACTTTGCGAAAAGTATTAACCACGGCAAACAATTAGATGCAATTTTTATGGACTTCGCCAAAGCCTTCGATAAGGTTTCCCACAAAAAATTACTTTTTAAATTAGAGAAAATACTTAAAAACAAAAAGTTAATGGGCTGGCTCTCTTTCTACCTAACTAAACGACAACAATTTGTTTCTTTTCACGATTGCAACTCAAAATATGTAATGGTTGGTTCTGGCGTTCCCCAGGGCTCAGTTCTAGGGCCTCTACTGTTTCTTTTGTTCATTAATGATATTGTAGAACAAATTCCTGTTAAAGTGAAACTTTACGCAGATGACTGTGTTTTGTACTCTGAGGTTCATAGCACATCCGACCAACTTCTGTTAAATCAGGCATTTCAAAAAGTAGTCTCCTGGTGCGAGGAATGGCAGATGGTCATCAACTTTGATAAAACTGTTTTTATGCGAATTACACACATGAAAAAACCTTTGCATTTCAGATACAATGCTAACAACACCTTTTTGACTGAAGTCACAAATTATAAGTACTTGGGGCTTTACATATCGAATGATCTCTGCTGGAACAAACACATTACACATGTAACGGCGAATGCAACTTACAAACTGTTTTTTCTATGTCGTGCTCTCAAACTATCCACTCCTTCTGTCCGCCTTTTAGCGTACAAATCAATTATTTTACCAATATTAGATTACGGCGCTATTATATGGGATCCTTTTACTAAGACTAACATTAACAAATTAGAAAAAGTGCAAAAAAGAGCAGTTCGTTTTGTCTACAATAATTTTTCGAGGACTTCTGTTACTGACCTATTAAGCAGAGCTCAACTTTCACCTTTATCATTAAGATACCGTAACTCAAGGCTTAAGTTTCTGTACCAACTAATTAATGGCCAATATCAAGTAGACATAGCCGATATTTTTCTTTTTCTTCTGGCTACTCTACCAGGCAGAGACATGACCTCACCATAACCACCTTTCCCACACACAATAATTGCTTTAAGTATTCATTTTTTCCTCGCACCATAGTCGAGTGGAACAAACTAACTAATGCAATTGTTTCAGCACCCTCATTGGCATTGTTTTCCTCGGAATTAGAAAGTGCACTAACCAGTTGAATTGTTGAATCGTATTACATACCACTGTACATGCTTTATAATTGTAGTCTTCTATTTTTTTATTGTATGCTATTGCCAGTTGAAGTTTGTATTTGCCCTATGCACATTGTATAACCTGTATATATTATATGTCATTGTACTTGCCATTTGTTCATGACTAACTTCATGTACCACCCTGCTAAAATCACCAAATGGTGATTGCAGTATCTGTAAATAATAAATAAATAAATAAATAAATAAATAAGACGCGTGGGTGTGTGCTGAAGCACCTGCTTGCCACGCAAAGATCCTGGTTCGATCGCCACTCAGACTCAGAATTTTCATTATTTATTTTATTTGCATCTTTTTCATTGTTATGGTCACGCAGAAGAATATTGTTTTTCGCTCGCAACCAACGACGCAGACATCGACGCCGACGGCGGAATTTCTGCGAAACGAGCTCTTTAACGCTATCATGTTAAAAAATTTGAGCGGGATACATTCCTTTACGTCTTTCCTATGTTCGGTGTAAATGCCGCTCGTACTCAAGAAAGATCAAAGCGGAGAAGAGTGAGGAAAAAAATTATATTCTTCCTTCTTCAAAGAACAAGTGCACGTGACTCATCTCGCTACTGCTTCTGTTGCCCATAGGCCATCAAGATCCAAAATTTTGTGCGTTGTTTTCATTTCGGATAAGTGCAGTTTCGCTTGGTGAGACATTCGGCACTTGGTTGTATTTATTTTCGCGGGAACACAAGGCTTCGCATTGCGATTTTACTTGGCAAACAAAGTGGAAGTGCCATGTTTTCCTATGTCTTGTACCTTGAGCATAGTGGAGTGCTGGTCATGTAAAATCTTTATATATTAACGTGATTTAAAAAATAGCTGAATCTTTATATTCAATGCGGGCACTACAGGCGTTTATTCATGAGATGCAGGGGAGGAACGTACACTCGGCGTTAGAAGTTTTCGATTACTAGATCTGAGAAAACTTTGAGTGCCGTATCACTTTTTGACTATTTGGTCCAGCTGCACAGTACATACGGTTAGCGCGGGAATGTTGCACTTTTTCTTGAGACTCATGGTCGCTAAACGTTGGACGCAGGCTGCACCGGCGCAACAGAACTACTATCAATGCAGTGCATCCACAAAACTACTACCATGTTGTCACGAACGCTTCATGACATCATTGTCCGTCTACGTGGAACAGCGAGAATATTGGAACGTTCAGTGTTTGCCAGGGACTCAGCTGCTAACTGCACATATCACAGCGTCCATGGTCAGTCACAGTGTCACAGTCCGCCCCTCTCCTTACACTCGAGATATCAATCTACCTCCTCTTGTTCACATGTTTAGGGGGGCAGTCAGGATGCCTTAAACTGGCTAACTTCCCGACCATTTCCTCTTCCTCTGCGGCGTTTGAATCTGGTTCACTTACAACTTAAATGTTAACATTGCTATTGTAGAGTTTGCTACGCCTGGTCTTCAGTGGCCTTGAAGGGAAGATCCCTGCATTCATCTTGCTCGTCTCTTTTCCGCTATAAATAAAAGTGGTGTCGCAAAACTTGAGAGTACACATTGATTGTTGCCTGAAACGACAAATGCACATGAGAAGCACATAAAGACACCACGCTAAGAAGGCTACATTATAAGAAAGGTGGAAGGGTTGTGCAAGTCAGCAAACGGGAAATACTTTTGCTTCGAACTCGTGACACAAGATGGGTCGCTTGTTGGCAGCAGTCAAGAGCACTCGCTCGTCCCGAACGTTCGAAGCTGACATGTGTACTTAAGTTTGGTTCTAGAGCAGCCTTACTTCTCTCTTGACCATTCTAGTTGGGCATGTCATCAACAGGCGCACATGCACCCAGACAGAGCCTTTCCTCGCCGTCTTTACTTCTTTTAATTCATTTAGCTTCCCCCTGCCACCCTGTGCAGGGAAGCAAACCAAACGCGCCTCTGGTTGACCTCCGGGCCTTTTCTTTCATTGCTTCTTCCTCCTCTCCTGATAACTAGCCTTCCCTCCCTGTCATTTTATTACACATAAAATTTGGTTGTTTGCTAGAACTTTGTGGCTTTTCCCGTTAAATCACACTCTTTTTTTTGCGTGCACTATATTAAAAGTAAAAAAGAAAAAAAAAACGTAATTAAGGAGGCACTCTTGACTTCAGCAACGTGTGCACATAGGGAAAGGCTGACGAGTGGCTTTTCCTTTGCTCAAGTGCATGCGGATGCAGTGAGCCGATGAAGTGTTTGCTGTGGACTTTTCAAGTGAGTGAGACGAGACAAGCTTTTATCTTTTGCCCGAGGCTTTTTAATTGATGTCGACTGCACGTAGTGTGACGTGCGCTACCCCGCCTTTTCGCTGTATGTTTGTGACAGCGTCCTTGCCACCTTGTCAGCAAAGAGCTGTATGAGGATGCTAGTCGCTGTCACAGCGCAGCGAAATAGCGAACAGAAGCGCTTGTTCACGCAAGTGACTCACGACGGGTTAACCCAGAGCAACCATAAAACAACGCTTCAAGACTCGGGAGCTTCAGTATTATTACCATATCACCTGGCCATGCTCAAGGCAAACTAGCTGCCTTTATTTCTAACCAATAACATCTGCACAGCTGTTATGACATTTCTGTGTCGATTCTGTATCTTATTTGGTAACTATACCCAACGCAGACCACTTTCCGCGCAAATCGAAAAAAGCACTGTAAGGACCATGGTGAAAAGCGTGTCAAAAACTTGAAAAATCCTCTCATATTTGACTATCATGGTGCCTAGGCGGAGAGACCGCCTATTGTTAGCTACGACAGCTGAGCAACGGCCGTTTGGCTTCTTATCCAGTGGTCGTTGAGATTTAGAGAAGAGCTATGTTTTCTGCTTTTTTATATTCAATATACGCGAGACAGAGAGCTGTTTTATCGATAGCGTTGATGAAGCCAGCTTGTAATCCCATATAGATAGTTTTTAGAACCCCGTAATCATCGCCCTCCATTACTCGGCGATACTAATTAGACGTGCAGCGCTACGCGGAAAAGTTGTTGCACAGCCGGTCTCGCAGTTAGGCGAGAGCGATGCCTATCGTACTTCCAAAACTATGTCGCAACTGTTATGTGACGGGACCAATTTTGCTTCTTTGAAACGCAGAGATAAATGTTCTAGGCCCATATACTCAGATTTGCGTGCACGTTAAAGAACCCCAGGTGGTCAAAATTTCCGGAGCCCTCCACTACGGCGTCTCTCATAATCGTATGGTGGTTTTGGGACGTAAAACTCCACAAATTAATCAATCAAACGCAGAGATAACGAATCACGCACTTGTACTTCTTATTTTTCTACTTACCTGTAAGAGTCCATGCGATTTCTTCGGGCACTTGCTTGATACCGCTACTACGAACAATAGGAAGCTTTTTGTTTGCAGATAGGTGTTAGATTCAGAGGGAGAGAGGTCACCTTTAATCAAGCGGTAGGCGAGAAATAAATTTGTTGGCATTACATTTCGCGTCGGAGGCATCTGCGGGATCGAAATAGAGCGATTGAAACGCAGAGTACAACAAAAGATGACCCTATTATTGACCTAGGTGTCATGTAGTGCATGGCACGGGCACGTCGACATTCGTCTGCCCTGGTTCATTGCTTGGGTTCACTTTGTGTTTAGTCACGCGGTGGGAACGGGTCTTGGAGACCTCCAGAAAGAGGGGCGTGGCCAAGATATGTTCCACCAGATGCCGCAACAATATCAGCTGCTCAAAAGAAAGCCATCTGCTCGTAAGCTCATTCAATTACCTTTTATTAACTTTTCTGACTTGATTTTCCTTATATTGAGCAAACTTATTATCCGACGTCACGCGCATTCAATTTCACTCTTTCACTTCAATCAGAGTCACCGATGTCGTGCAATTACTACTTAATAGAACTTTTTTAGAATGTTCCGGTAACCGGTAGTGCTTGGAAGAGAAACAAGAGTGTCGCACGGTTTTCGTGTTACCAATAAATTCGAAGGATGGTCCAGCTTTGGTCGCCAGTTTTCGGGGGTCTGCCAGTGTTAGCAGTCATCTTAATTTTAAGCGTTTTGTCATTCGCAATATCACAGCAGCTCTTGCCACTACACTTCCACGTCACCTTTGTGTGTTTATGTAGGCAGATGCTGTTACGTGTGTTATGAAAACGATGCTTTGTGAGATGGAAACGAAAAAGTGAAAAAAAAAACAATGGTCACTTAAATAGAACAACAATTATTTAGGTAAACTACAGGAAAATGCTGGATGACAAGAATACGGCGTCTCTCCACTTGCACAGCCGTTCCCTCTTCTGCCTTTTCCTGGGAGCCTCGCGCCGTCTCACAGCCGCACTCACACACAGAGGATGAGCACCGGTGTCACATTACATCTACGTGCCCAGGTCTGCTCGGCTCGCGCAGTGGTTGTTGACGGGCGCCATCTTTCGAGTTACGTCTCACACAAGAGCACGCACACGCGCAAACTGCAGGGCTGCGTGTGTTACGAGAGTGGCCTTCGTTACAAGTCAGCGATAAACGAAAGAGCACAGCGACAGCGCACAACGACATATGTCAGGCGCAGAACTCAATTTCTGGCGGCACCTTGCTTGAGATGTGTGGTAACTACAGCACCTGTAGTTATTACACAAAACGACTATACTTTTCTAGCACTCATATGTCATGTACCATCTCTCCCCTGTTCGATTCTCGAACTTTCATCATCTGCTTCACCTGCATTTGTATTCACTGCTCGCGTGCTCCTCAACCACTCAGCCCACCATAGCCAGCTGCCACTTTTGAGTGACAAGCAAGGCCTTTTGAAAATCCCCGCACACTTTGATGCACCAGGAGAAGCAGCAACAAAAGAAAAAGCGGCAAAAATGATGCTCCATCAACGCGAATTGCTGCTACCAGCGTATCTGTATTTCTTCTGTGCGCGCCCACAACTGGTTTTTCTGACACGACGGCCCCCCCCCCCCCTTTTTTTTTGGAGGGAGGAGGAAGTGGGGTGAGTGGCAGAAATGCATGTTTTTGTCAGCAGTGAGCATCAAAATCTATAAGGCGCATTTATCAAACAGGAAGCTCAAAAGTAAAGGAGATAACGTGACCCAACTCTCAAGCAAGCTCCTGTCAGAAATTGAATTCAACGTCCCAAAGCACGCTGACAGATGTTGCCGTTGTGCGCTGTCGTTGTACACTCGTTCCTACCACGCATATATCTTGGACACAGGCTGTTCTCCTAACACACAGGGCCTTTCACTTCGCACGTAACAGCACACAGAGAGGAATGAGGACTAACGATTGCGACAGGAACTGCAGCAATATTGGACTGCTGCGCACCTGCGTACTTGTAATATAGAGTGTGCTCTCGTCACGATATGCGACGTTACCGAGATCAAGCGCTGTGCTTTTCATCGTCTCGTTTCTAAGGGCGTTTACCACGTTACGTTTTCGTAGGCGCTTTTCATTCTATACGTACGTCAGCGCGACGGCTGGAAACCACGTATATGCGCGGAACGTGAGATGGCGTTTGTTCACCTTCGCGCGCCAATCGAGAGAAACGCAACTGGGCATCTTCCAGCGAATCAAGCGATGATTGTGAAACGATGATGAGAGTTTGTCAAGAGCGTGAGCATGATCTTTCTTTCTTTCTTTCTTTCTTTCTTTCTTTCTTTCTTTCTTTCTTTCTTTCTTTCTTTCTTTCTTTCTTTCTTTCTTTCTTTCTTTCTTTCTTTCTTTCCTTCTTTCCTTCTTTCTTTCTTTCTTTCTTTCCTTATTTCTTTCTTTCTTTCTTTTCTCTTTCTTTTTTTCTTTCTTTTTTTCTTTCTTTTCCTGCTTTTTTGCTGCCTTGATTTCTTGATTTTTTTCTCTCCGTTAAAAAAACCAAGGTGGTCGAAATTTCCGGAGCCCTCCACTACGGCGTCTCTCATCATATGGCGGTTTTGGTACGTTAAACCCCACATATCAGTCAATCATTTCTCCTGTCTTCCTTTCATTCTTTCTCAGTATGGTGCTTTCTTTCGTTATTCTATTCCCCGTTTCACCAATTTATTACTTTTTTCTAGCCTTTGTATTACTCTCTTTCTCGGTTTCTTGAGAGCTCGACAGCTGTCAACAATGTCACGGCACAGATCACTGCCACGATGGTCGCGTTTCGGTGGACGCCAAGCGGTAGACGACGCCCGTTCACTGTGCGATCGCCAGGGCAAGGTAAAGAACCCCACATGGGGGTAATATTTGGAGCACTTTACTGCGACTGGCCTCATAATAACTGCTCCTCCCACGCTACATGACATTCATAGGTACTCGGCTGCTGAGCCGCAGGTCGCGAGATTGAATCGCGGCTGCGGCGGCTGCATTTTCGAAGGAGGCGAAAATTCTGTAGGCCCGTGTGCTCAGATTTGGGTGCACGTGAAAGAACCCCAGATTGTCAAAATTTCCGGATCCCTCCACTACGCCGTTGCTCATAATCATATGGTGGATTTGGGACGTTAAACCCTGCATATCAATCAATAGGGGACAAAAACCATCTTAGAATGTTTTAATGTAGTTTCGCTGCTGCTGCGGTTACGAAACCTATGTTTTCTTCACTTTATCAGAGTGCCTTGTATAAGTAACTACGTTATGTTTCCAATCAGCTCAGCCTCTCGCAACGTCTTTATTTTTCAATATAACAGCAAGTGACGTTAAGAAGCACCTAAAAACAAGAAAGTCAGAGGGTTATGCAATATTCGAATGGCATATATGTTTGGAGAAACACCAATAATTCTTAGGAATCTACGTCCCAAAAGTGATACGGTTATGAGGGTTATCGAATAGTGGGGGGTTCCGAAAATTCTGACCTCAAGAGATTCTTTAACGCGCAACAATACGTACTCGGACTTCTAGCATTTCGGCTACATCGAAAAACTCCAGCAGTAGGCGCTACACTTGAGCGATATCCTCTGGCTGCGCACGGGACGGCTTCATGCTCTCTCATAGTAGAGTACCTAGTACTCAAAATCGTTAACCACTTTTTGTAAACACATACCTCGGGACGTCTTTATGCCCTCCTTTATTAGAGTACCTAGTGCTCTGAATTGTTAGTCACTTTTTCTAAACACACATAGAAATGCAGCAGCGGTATGTTTTGGAAAACACTCGCATCACCTTTTTGTACTTGAAGGACATACAACGCACTAACGCGGTTTTTCGATGGCGCTTATTTTTTTTTATGGCAGTGTAAACATATAGCATCTTTTTTTTGTTTTGTCACGCGAAAGATGTTTGCGAATCTTCCCGTCCACTCTTTTAAGAACCAAGTGCATTGTGCGACGACACTATAGAAAACCCTTGCATACTGTTATCGCTACAATTGAGTGTTTTACAAAGGTACAAATATTTATCTGGTGAGAAGCAGACTAGCAGAAGATAAAATAAAGTGTGGGGGGTTGTTTTCGTAATAGTAAAAATAATAATAAATGTTTCTTGCAGGTGATGCTGTCCCTGAACTAGGGTAATACATCATGCGAGGGTTTGTTGTTTACTGCGCTATAGGAGAACAAAAAAAGATGGACAAGACTGAGTGGGAGATTTCGGGTACAAGCGAAGGTGGGAAGTAGAGGAGAGAATGTGTTTACTACACAGCAAACAAAAGAAAAAAATAAGTTTTACAAAGATATAAATTGTCAAATAGCTACAATTCGTGTTAATGAGAGGCAGTCTTATCGAGCAAAAAAGACGGGTCGTTAACTTTCCGCACTGTAATCGAGTGGCGTGCGAAATTGAGAAGCCGCGTGAATGATATCGAGGAAAAAAAGGAGATAATGCAAACGCACTTTGTTTAAATTATCCCCCACCTCTCTTTTTTTTTGTCTGAATGTCACAGCCGAGCTGGTATCCAATATTTTCCTGTTTTGGAGCAGCGATACGAAGGGCATGAGCTCTCCTCGCATGCTGCATGTGTTCAACGGGCACCTAAGCGATGTTATAGGAGTTACGATTAGACGAGGCTGCATGAAGCACCGACTGTTAACGGAAGATAAATTGAGAGGGCGCAGTCAGCTGGGGAGGGAGGTGATCATTACTGAATGTTTATTATCGAGAACAGTCACATATTCGAAAGAATGAAACGTATGTGCAGACAGGCACACACACACACGTGCACACACGAATGTTTACCATGAAGAGCAGTGCTGTATTCGAAGAACTGTCTGTGCTATACGCGCAGGCACGCATACACACACGTGCACAAACGTGAACGGACACACATGGAGGCGTGCGCATATACTCGCTGACATGCACACGCATGCACATATGCCAATACCACATACGCACGTACACAGGCTATAGGCATACAAGCGTGCACAAGCAGTGAGAGAGCTGGTGCTGCGGATGAAGGTACCACACATGAGGTTATCCTGGCAAACTAGGCTGTCAATCGCTCCAACTGTTGAATACTGTTGAATGTGTATGCAAAGAAATAAGAGAATGAACAGTGGTTGAGATAACGAGCTCGTGCATGGTGTGCCCTAAGAAACGTTTGCCTGACATGGACGCGTTTTTCATCTGTTTAAGTAATGAGAACCTTTTGTTTTGCTCCAGTCTACCGGTAATGTTTAACCCCACCCGTGCGACTTTAACATGCGCCAATAAGTAACAAAATATCAACATGTATCAACATGTATATGTTGATATCAACATGTATATATTCCTTCCCTGAATAAACTGAGTTTCAGTCTGCGCTTGTTTGTCTCTTCTCTTGTGTCCCGTTGGTTTTTCGCTTCCAATTATTTCATTATGTATCAACACTGGTCTATCGCATGAAAACGCAAACTAGCAACCATTTCCTCGCGAATCATCCGCGCACCTCAAAGCACAATATCATCACTGTGCGACCACCTGTGAAACCTGAGCTGTGTGTGCGGTGTGTGTGTCATGTGATATGCGTATGTCCCCCTCTTCTTTCTCTTTTTTCTCTCATTCCCCTCTCCGCCGTGTAGGGTAGCAAACTGGTCTTATTCTAGTTAACCTCCCTACATTTCTGATATTTTTCTTCTCTCTATCTTCGCAACATTGGTGGGAGAAACCCTCCTTTCTTCATTTTTTTGTTGTTAGTGTCTCCTTTCCGGACCAAGAGCGCTTTCCAGCACGTAACTCACACGCACACAGGCATTCCCGTTCGCGTGCACACACATTCGGCGCATGAACATTTCTTCAACAGAAAAGATTTGTCCATTTGCAATACCATTTGTGCTCCGTCAATGTGTTATGACGTATAGCTGTTTTCCCTTGTATGGAAATATTCTTGTGATTCGAGCTTCCCAATCGCATGGTGTATACACAAGCACTGATCACCAAATTTGTGCAAACGGGCCATCATTTATCCTAGAAATATACGCCAGGGAGGGGGAGGGGAATGGTCGAGCAGAGAGTGTCTACGGTAATTGCTTTTTTTAACTTTGTTTATTTTCTATAAGCCACGAGGCTTTGCAAAAAAAGAAAGGAAAAACCACAACACACAAGCGAGCCATAAAGGGCAGAAATCTAATTTACGGAATATGGCGTGGGGAACATTATGCGTCTTTCTTCTAGGCAATGGGTTATTCCAGACTAATATCACAATTAAACAAACTGCCAAGCAGTAAAAGGAGGAAGACGTGTAAGACAGGAAAGGATAACAGAGTACTGCACGAATAAAACCAATGCAAGTGACTGTTCGACACCCAGAAAAATAGAGAGAGAAAAGAGATAGTGAAACCAGGAGAGAATACGAATTTTGAATGATAATGGAACGAGGTGAAAAACGGCCTGAGGAAATGAGGCTGCTGCTTTCGGAAGTGCCCTGGTGGAATTGATGGTTGATATGTGTGTTAGTATCTTATCGTTTGTGCGCGTTTGCGTTCGCGCGTGTTTGTGTGTACGTTTTAGCGTTAAGGTAAAACGTACGTGTCTGCAAGTTTGTGTCTGTGCTTCTTTTTTTTATGGTTAGGAAGGGGAGAAGCGATGTTGATATTGCAGCATCGTCAAAGAGATGGTGTTCAAGAGAAAAAAAAGAATGTTTTGCGAGAAAGAGTTGCCTTGCAGCCCGGGATTTATAATAGGATAAGATGTAGAATTGGGTGGCCCACAAAAAGAAGAGGGATCCTTATCGGAATTCATCCAAGCTCCTGCCGATGACCACCCTCCTGTATACATACAAGATTTCGCGAGCAGCGCCAAAACGCCAAAACTGAACGTGGGGCTATTAAAGGTGTGACAGAATGCTGTATACGATGCCTGGGATTGTTAAAAATGAACAAATATATATATATATATATATATATATATATATATATATATATATATACATAAACTTATTAAACTTATAGCAAGTACATTGATATATGAGTCGCTTGTGGATGGTTGCTTATTGGGACAGAAAGAAGCCGCTACGTAGGGGGCCGTGCGTCAATATATCATTTGCTTATTGGGACCTCGCTTCGCATTGAATCCCTCATTTTCTCGGGAGCAGGCGTACGGATTGGTGAAGCCGGAATGCACTCCAGAGAAGGCGACAGACCCTCTTGCTTCTTGTTTTCAATGTTTACTCCTACTACATTCCTTATTTGTTGACGTATTATTATTATTATTATTATTATTATTAGTATTGTTATTATTATTATTATTATTATTATTATTATTAGTAGTAGTAGTAGTAGTAGTAGTATCAGCAGCAGCAGTAGTAGTAGTAGTAGTATTTTTTCTGCGTGTATTCTGGTCAATCCTACTTCCTAAGCGCACCTATGCAAGTGTTTCTCAGCTGTCAATGTAATAAAAGAATGATTGATTGATTGAATGATTGAATTATTTGTTGATTGATTGACTGCAGAATCACAAAATGGTGGTGGGGTTCGTTTGGGTTCGTGATGAAATGAAAAGGAAGTAGCGTTGCAACGAACACAAATGAACACATGAAGACAGGAGAAGTGAATTGATAGATAGATAGGTTGGTTGGTTGGTTGGTTAGTTGATTGATTGATGAATTGATTGATCGATCGATTGAATAATTGTACTATATTAAAAGTGACCATAGGATTAAAAAAGCTGTGACCACAATTTAGAATCGCCTAGTTATTCGTACAATGAGAAACACAACTAAACTCTCTCGCCCAGCTAAATTTTCAGCCTTTGCAGCGTTCTCAGCCAAATGAAATGACGGAAGCACTCGGAAGGTAATACTTATCTCACTGTAAATGATGTACATAAGAAGTTAGGGTAATCGCGGGAATCATCACAGTATTACCTTTAAGTGTGTCGGGTTAAACCACAAATGACGACAGCGTCGCAACCACCCTTTTGTCTATCAGGTACGTTTTCTCCAACATTCCGCGAATGGTAAGAAGTGTATCGAGAAGCTTTTAGTAGGAGGTAACCTCTTGAACAGGGTCGACGTGTGTAGTAACGTACTTGGTAAGCTCTCGCACAGCCACAATGGCGGAGGATTAGGGGAGGCAGCGAGGTGGGGAAAGGAAAAGGTCGAAGCATTATATAGACATGCACGCGCTAACGTTTGGCAGCTACTGTCTTAAAGAAGAGAAGACAGGGTGGTCGAAACATCGGCCCTGGTGACACCCCCCGTAACAAGAACTGTTCATCTTTTAAATCCTCCCTCTACCTTTACAAATCAACTCTGTAATGATAATAAGAACTAGCAGACAAGGATACCAAGAAAAGTATAGGGGATGTTGTTTGAAGTAATTGTAATTTAAGTTGGAAGAAAGGAAGGTGGACAAAAAATAACTTGCTGCCGGCAGGGCAGTAACAGAAAACGAGTCCTTAAATTTTACACTTCCTATCTTAACTCTCTAACGAGTTACATGTGACACGCGACCAAGACAGATTGCAGACGTGTGAACAGAGGCCCTCTTATTTCTGCTTGCTTTGAATAACGTGGTTCTGCGTGTATTGGTGCATTGCAGTTCTTAACAAGAAAAATGAGCTTCTCGCAGAAAGCAACGGAAAATTCTTCATCGTGACGTGGTTCGTTTTGCGCTGCTACAGCTGCAACACCATTTCGTGGTTTATTAGCGTCCTCCATTTACATTTACGCTTAAATTTTATATTCGTTCACTCATTTTCCCTGCTTAATTTTGTTTGTTTAAGGAACGTACGTAATTCAGGTTAACGTTTGCTCCCTCGATCATCGAAAGAGAAAGACCATCAGCCTCACTGCACGTAGTGTGTCTTTTCTTTCTCCTCTCCACGCTGTTCTTGCTTCATTACTCTTTATTTCTTCCGCTAATGTTTGAGAGGAGATGGCGCGGAATTATTTGTCGGTCCCATTACTGCATGAGAGGGTTTTGATTAGCACCCCTAAATAGGGTTTCTTTGTTTCGAACGGGCTCGCTAATATTGCATGCTCGTTGTCGGCACACCACGTGACACCACTTTCTTTAGGACGCAAGATCAGTCAACTTATGTCATGGCAGTGCTGCGCTGCCGCAGTATAATGGCATCACAGGTTAGTTTCCTACATAATTTTTTTATATAACGGGGATGCGCAACCTCCAAGTAAACTGACTCGGGCTGTCTAAAAGTAATAGTGAATAGCTGTTTGTGTGTTACCTCTCGAAACCGCGACATAAGTATGAGGGACGCTGTAGTGGACAACTCTGGAAATCCTAACCACCTGGGTTTCTTTAATGTGGGCCTAAATCTAATACACGTGCCTGTAGTATTTCACCACCACTGAAATGCGGCCGTCACGGCTGAGATTCGATCCGGCGACCTTCGGGTTTCCAATCGAAAGTCTTGAAATTACGGTCAACATGCATATCGTTTCACCTAAACCTTGTCTTTTTGGCTAAAGGTGGCATTGTGACTTTGTGAACTGAATCATTTTCTACAAGACGCAAAGCGTTGCGCTCAACTTGAAATGCCTATGCGAATGGTAAATTCAATGCTCTCATGCATTTGTAAAATATATAACTGCATACAATTTTAGAAAATACGTTATAACGAAGAAACCGAGAATATTAAGGTCCACTACATTTCTTTTTCAAAGCTACATGAACGAATATTGGAAATGTCAGTGCAGGTTATAGCTTCCACCATTCACGAGTGATCCCTTGAGACTGCTTTCTAATTTATGTGAAATATCTGATACTTGAAGCAACCGCTTTTTAGATGCGGCACGTACGAACGTGTTGCTGCCGTGTTACGTTGCTCTTACACTGCCATTATGACCCGCATAAATTATCGTGCATGGTCGCAGACCTATTTCTCGTCTCCTGACACGAGGCGGTGATCTGCGCGTTCACTTGGTTTTCACAGTGCTCACGGGGCTAAAGAGAACAAAATTAATGATATTCGTTTCGATGTAAAGGTCACTTCGCTTGGTGCCGTGGCCGCGTTTGCTAAAGGATCGTGCTGCTGACACTCGAAGAAGGAATAATTGTGAGAGTTGTTCGAGCTTGTCCTGTGTACACTTGTGCGCTCGGTTCGTGCATCTGTCTTTCTGTTTGAACAGCGTTCTTAAAGTGTCGAGCTGTGACAGTTGTTGATCCGCGCTCGTCCTCTTTAAGCTAATTTTGTGCGTTCTTTCTGCTTGAGGTGCGCAGTGAAGGTTTCCACCTGCTTAGCGTTCTTAACGTGACTCTTCAATTTGTTGCTGTTGCTGAAAGAATGCGCAATAAACGCTCAACTACCTCGTGAAGACATGTTTCACTTTTGTGTCATAGCGATGCCTATATAGCGGTTCAGCCATGTTTTTTTGTATTCTATAAGAATTTATTTTACAACGTGATATCCATGATGGAAACATGACAACGGAGCTGAGGTAGACCCCAGCATAAAAGGATTTCGTGTTAAAAGAGTATGAATTTCACCTGATAGTCTTAGCCGATTACACACGGGGCTCTGTAAGTGTGTTTTCTTTTATATCTTCTTAACAGAACCTGCCCTTTATCGCCATGACAGTTCACTCAAAAAAGAAAGTTCATCAAACATCTTAGTTTAACGGGAAATGCACCGCGAGCAAAAAAGTATACAAATTATAAATGCGGTGAGGGTAATTACGTTCGTGCTAACACTACGACTGTCATACTTGGCTCCCGCGTAAAATACACCTATTTGCCACATTCAAGACCCGTCGTAGATCTTCGTTGTACCAGAATGTACATTTTCAGCTTTCTTGAAACCTAGAAAATCCGAGGGAGTATGCGAAAGCAGTGCCGACGTATATTTTACGCCGCCAAGATGTCGAGGCGACCGCATATCGTTTAAAGCCGCTGTAGAAGAATGTGAGTGTGTCAAAAAAATAATAATAAAGAAAAGCGTCTCGAAGGGCTGAGCACTCATGGTTGTCAGCGGTAATATGTTCTGGCGCCTTTCTGGGACCAGAGAACGGCGCTCTGACTTTTTTTCTTGCTGCTTCGGTTTGTTTCCAAAAAAAAAAAATGCTGCAGGAGCGACAGCCTCAAAAACGAGCTATGGATTTTCAAGAGAAGCGAGTTCTCAAGATGTTCTCGCTTTCGCCACAATATACATTCACACATATACATACGCGTCTGCTCCATACGGCGAGTGCTCCGAGTCCGTGCCTTATGCTGTAGTACGTCAACTCGATTTAGCAAGTGCGTGCTTGTGTGCTCTGCTTCCTAACTCGAGAAAGCTAGGGTCGCAAAGAGCCGTGCGGAAAATCCGTTCTTTTTAAATTTCGCAACGGGACGGGTTAAATTATGAGCCGTCAGAAACGAAAAGAGAAAGAGTGCGACGAAATATAGGCGGGGCGCACTCGCACCGGACACCTGCACGATCTTTGGAGAACCATGCGAAATTGAGATAGCGATAAGAGGATGTGAGAAAAATGGCGTCTTGTTTTCTCTGCTTCTTTGTCATTACGACTGGCGGCCTGAGCAGAACTATGCGCTTACCTGCTTCCGTTAAGAAATAGTCTCATTTCGGTTTCATCTCCCCTTACAACCCCTGGTGTCTCTTTCTTTCTTTCTTTCTTTCTTTCTTTCTTTCTTTCTTTCTTTCTTTCTTTCTTTCTTTCTTTCTTTCTTTCTTTCTTTCTTTCTTTCTATCTATCTATTTATTATTTATTTATTTATTTGTCTTTCTATTTTTTTCTGTAAGCCCAGAAAACTTTCCAGGATTGGATTTTTCTGGAGGGCTTCCGTAACTCAGAGCAATAGCGCAATCTTCTTCCTCATCGCTTATGCAGTTGCATCCGCGATCGTTCAAGGACAGCATACATTAGGTGTACGTACGCACAAGAGTGAGCAGTCGTATGTTTACTTTGTCCAGGGGGGGGGTGAGAAAGAAATTTCTGGTGACACTTTCCAGAATCCTAAGCTTTTTGCTTCGGTATCTAGGCGCAAATTACGCGAAAGACGAGTGGCCGCACTTTCTTCAGTGGCACCTCCTGCACGTACCCATTTCGCAGAGGACGATAACGCGAGAACATAACGCATGCTTAGTTATTACGAACGCGTTATGTAAATCACAGTGTCCCCATGCAGGAGCAATGACCAAACCCACCCACTGTACTTCGTGCCAGATGAAATTTCAGGCTTTCAAGGTGATTTGACGCGTTTGTTTCTTACGCTCGTTTTATGTTGTGTACTAAGCCCAAATTTATACTCTGGAAGTCTTTACACCTTTACTTCCTTTGCTTACAGCGAATTTTCGAGCAGCGCCAGACCGATCCCGAGATGTTCACGTTTACTTGAAGGAGTGCACGATAGCTAGCTGTGAGGTAAAAACACAATATTCAGTGAAAGTGGTAGGCAGTCCTAAACGATTCATTCGCCTGTCCCTAAAGACAAGTAGCGTGCGATTAAAATGTAGGCACGGAGTCGGGTACTGGTGGTGCTGTTGCTGGCTGCCTCTGAAAGATAACAGCTCTCTGAAGACGCTGTAGCATTCATAGATAAAACACCAGTGTTCGATGCATGTAGTTTAGGGTATAACTTATATAGATGCATTAAAGCAGTGGGTTCAAGTGATTGTCTCAAGTTTAGTAAAATCTCCAGTATGTGTGCGTGTGTGTGCCGGGGTGGGGGGGGGGGATTTTCGGTCGGCGTTTCCATTGAAGTACACGGTGCTCACGCCATTTCACGTTTTATGACATTTGACGATTTGATTGCTGCAATATCCCTTTGACGCCGCTCAAGCACAAAGATGACCTAAGAGCGGCGCAGTGCGAACAAAGAGCTGCACGCCGTGAAAACTTGACTCTTTATGAGAAAGACGGAGAGGTAGGCTCAGTAAGTAATCCTGAATTTGTCTCTGTAAGGCCTCCGGAAAGCTATTTATTAAATGTAAGCCCATGCTTTGCCGGATCTTTACACTTTACAGTGCATACATGCGAGTGAGGCATCAATACCGCTTGACAGGTGTTAATGCCCCGCTAGTACGTCTAGAACCGGCGCCTCTACCACTTCTTTGTTCTAAGTGCGGAGGGCTGAGGTATGGCGTCGTCTCGTATCACTTGGCCTCACGCAGGCAAGACAGGGCATAGCGTGTAGTCGTGTACAGCAAGAGGGCAGGGAGTGTAAGTGGAGAGATTGAAAAGGAGGAAAGATAGTCTAAAATGTTGCGCAGCCAGTATTATTATTAATATTATTATTATTGCTGTTGTTGTTGCTTCTGCTGTTTGTGAACTGCATACACACATATTACGACACGCAGACAAAGTCATGCACGATATAGCCATGTGTAGAACAGTTTCGAAAGAGGAAACGATAGTGAAAGTGAGAAGGATGAGAACGAGATTGGGGTAAAGAACAGCATTGCCGTGTATAGTCACTCATTATCATCGTCAGCCTGACCACGCCCACTGCATGAATAAGGCCTCTCTCATGTTCTGCCAGTCAACTCGGTCCTCTGCTTGCTGCTGCCACTTTATACCCGCAAACTTCCTAAACTCATCTGCCCACCTATCTCCACATCACCCACTTGCCACTTTTGGAATCTAATCTGTGATCCTTAATGAGCAGCGGTTATCTTGCCTTCGCGCTACGTATCCTGCCCATGACTATTTCTTCTTCTTGATGTCGACTATGATGTCCTTGACGCTTGTTTGTTCCCTGATACAATCTGCTCTCTTCTTGATCATAAGGGTTACACATATAATTTTCGCCTTGCCGCCGTGGCCTAGTGGCTAAGGTACTCGGCTGCTGACCCGCAGATCGCGGGATCGAATCTCGGCTGCGGCGGCTGCATCGCCGATGTAGGTGGAAATGTTGTAGGCCAGTGTGCTCAGATTTGGGTGCACGTCAAAGAACCCCACGTGGTCGAAATTTCCGGAGCCCACCACTATAGTGTCTCTCATAATCATATAGTGGTTTTGGGACGTTAAACCTCACACATCATCATCAAAGCCAATAATTTTTCTCTCCATTGTCCGCTGCGTCTTCCTCAGTTTAAGCTGAACCCTCTTTGTAAGCCTCCAGGTTTATGCTCTGTAGGTAAGTACCGGCAAGATGCAGCTGTTATATACACACCTCTTGAAGGATAGTGGCGATCTACCAGTCATGATTTAAGAATGCTTGCCGAATGTGCTCCACCCCATTCTTATTGTTCTAGTAACTTCGATCTTATGATTAAGCTCCGTGGTTACTGCCTGTCTCAAGTAGACGTACTTTTTTACAAATTCAAGCGCACTGCTACCCCTCAAGAAACGCTGTTCTCTCCCGAGGTAGTTGTACATTATTTTCGTTTTCTGCAGATTGATTTTAAGAGCTACCTTTTTGCTGTCCTTGTCTAATTCAGTAATCATGAATTGCGATATACCTGAGTTGCTGAGCAGTACAATGTCATCGGCGAAGCACATGTTACTAAGGTGCTCTCCATTTTTAACCCTAACTTTTCCCATTTCAGGTTTCAGGAAACCTTTTGTAAGGACGCGGTAAGTAACATTAGGGAGATCGCATCCCCTTGTCTTACACCCTTCTTTATTGCTATTCTGTTGCTTTTTTATGAAGCACAATGGTGGCAGTTGATCCTCTGTAGATTTTTCAGGATGTTTATACATGTTTCGTCAACGCTCTGATTCCGCACTGTCTACATCACTACTGATATCTATACTGAATCAAATGGCTTCTCGTAATCTATGAAGGCTACGTGTAGTGGTTGGGTACATAAAGTTTCCTAAAATTAATTAGGGGGGGGGGGGGCATTGGCATTGCGATCGTTCAGCGACCATGGGATTGATGAGTAGCACACGGATTTGCCTAGTTTTCGTACTTGCGGCCAACGAATCGTACTTGCGGCTTCATTTATTGCTGGCTTCAGTTTCTTTTTGAAGAAAAGAATGAATGCCTTTTGAACTTCGTGACCCAGATCGAAGTGGTCAGCCGGAAAGATTAAGGTGGGGATGCGCAACCGCTGAACATTTGCCGATGTTCGTTTCGTGAGAAAACTGCTCCAAGCAGCACGAACACACAAGGAGCCTGAAGCAGGCCAGACGTACGAAGATTAGACATATACGTATACTACCCATCATTCCCATGCTCGCTGAAGCGCCGTGCGTTGCAGCTCCCATAACACAATAGCGCCAAAGTTCCCTCTAGCGTATATCAGGAAACTGTATGGTTCGGTGTACTCTCAGCACCTCTATATCATCTGATTGAATGTATGAATGTGGTTGATTGTTGAGTAGCCTGTTCGAAATACTGCTTGTTTTCTTGGTTGATACCATGTATACATGGCTGCATCCAGCCATGTAGAGGATAGTGTAGCAAATGGGCAGAAAGGGAAGCTAGGGTGAGGAGAACATATGTGAAGAGGAGGAGTGAGAGGACGAAGGGGAATGGTAAGACAAGGTATAGGGGAGTGTAGAACAGTGAAGCAAGTAGCGAGAAATCGAAATGAAGGTGGGAGATGCTGTGAGGGCGAGGAGGATGGAAAGAAGAATGAGGGTGTAGCGTGGGATAGCTGTGCATAGTATAGTATTATAAGGGCGTCTAAAAGGGAACTGAAGGGGAGATGGGCAAATGTGAGGGGGAAGAGGAACGTAACGAGGAGGGGAGGAGTCACCGGTGCATTATCCATGAACACCAAGCCGGTGGCACGTTCAGAGCGAAAGCGTGCGCTTGCCAGTAAAGGCGAATGTTGCTGAAGGCTAGGCGAATCACTCCTGCACCATTACTACAAATTTTACGTTAGTGAAGCTGCATACATTTTGTTTTCCGGCCGTCCCGTGACAGCTACCTCTGTGGCTCTGAAGTGTGTTTAGAAAAAGTGGTGAACAATTTAGGGCACTATAGGTACTCTACTATGGGAGAGCATAGAGCCGTCCCAGGTCCCTAGATTTAGGGAAATTTCCCAATTATGTTTGACATTTCAGAGAGCTTTAGGCTCTGAAGATGGCAGGCGTCGCCACTTGTGCAAAGCCGACTGTCACGCTATCTGGTTGACTCGGCTGGAGTAATTGGCCTTTGCCGCCGCGCCACGTGGGACTAGAAGAGCACCTGACAGATTTAGTGGTCTTTCTCATTTCCCCCTTCCCATTATTTATATCCTTCAAGCTTCTTTCTTTTTCGCATCCTTTCTTTCCTTTTTTATTTCTTCTTCCTCTTCGTCTTTTTGCCTTCTTTGGTTTGTTTGTGGGCATGCCTCACAATGTCATTTGTTCGCGACCACGCGACAGTTCTTTGCGAAGAACGGTCATTTAATGGGAAACTTGGTGATCGCGTTAATTTTTTTACGCCCTTTACGTTTCTTTCATGTTTTATTGAGAAGATCAGTAAGTGAGTATGGCGCATCTATAGCAATGCCGGCTACCGATTTTCACTTATCAAACGCAACACAATCGAACAAATAAAGATTTAAGAAAATCCACAAACAATGTCACCGAGTATTACACAAGATGTGCAAAAACAACACAATCCAACAATATATGAGCGAGAAACAGAGATAAAGAAATGCACAGAGACAGATATTACGGCAAAACTTTGAATATGTTAATGAAAACAAACAGACAATTATGCCAAAGAAGTGCTGGGGATATTATTAGAAGTAGTTGTAATTCTAATGTGCAGAAACAAAAGTGGACGAAAGGATAAATTTGATATCGGCAGGATCTGAACCTGCGACCTTCGAGTGAAGCATTCGATGCTCTATCACTGAGCTACAGTGGCGAGTATATTTCTGTCCACTTAGTAGGGTATATATGTGCATGGATGCTCACCACCGTAGCCGAGTGGTGGTGCATCGGACGGGTTATTCGAAGGTCGCAGGTTCGGATCTTGCCGGTGGCAATTTATCTTTTAGTACACTTTTCTTTCTTCTCAATTCAATCACAATTACTTCTAATAACATACCCTATACTTCTCTTGGCATCATTGTTGGCTCAACAAAATCTTCACTTCCGCACTGAAGTTAAAAGTGCGTCGATTTTTCAGTGGAATGCCAGAGGCATGAAGTCCCGTATCTCGGACTTTCGCCAATTTGTTCGGGCCAATCAATTCCCTATACTTGTCATATGTGAACCAAACGTATCAACGCCTTATAGATTGTCCGGTTATGAAGCTTTTTGTTCAGCCGCTTGCGAAGAACGAAGCAAAGTAATTGTTTACATTCGCACAGACTTGACTTATCTTTCGCACCCAATAAGTTCAAATGACGGCAATCAGTACGTGTGTCCTTGTGTGAAGCAGAATGCAGTTTCGTTCACGCTTATTGGTGGATATATATCTCCGTCATCGCGATTTGACTGCGACAGATTAAAAGACATCCTAATGAGAACCGATGGGCCTTGGATCATCACCGGTAACTTCAACGCCCATCACATGCTTTGGGGGAGCACTAGGATGAATGCCAGGGGCCGGAACATTGTTACATTCGCTTCCGATTACGACCTTTCCATCATGAACGATGATACCCCCCCATATCTGCGGGGTCTCACGTATGGCAGTTGCCTTGACCTGACATTGGTGTCACGGTGCTTCTCTCACAAAGTTAAGTGGTTTTGCGATATTGAGACTCATGGGAGTGATCACATACCCACCTACGTGACGATCGATGGTATCATAAAAAATTTCTCTTCCGGTGTTGCAATTGGCACTGACTGGTCGATGTTTGCATCGCGTGTTGAGAACGCTTGCCAAGAAGGCCTCGCCTGCAGCCTGGAAAATACCATAGTGGAAGCTATGCAAGCGTCCAAATGTAAATTACCATTTTCGTCTAAAGTAACACAGTTTGACATCGAACTGGAAAAATTACGAGCTATACGAAGGCGTGCTGAACGACGATACAGACGCACAAGATCAATTTACGATCTGAGGGAAGCAAGGCGGCTCCAGAAAAAGATTCAACGACGCATTTACAAACTGGAGAGTGATAGCTGGAAAGCATTCTGCGAATCTCTAGACCCTCATAAACCGCTGACGTATATCTGAAGAACAGTTCGTGGTCTTCGCTCCTCTCCACAACAACGGCACCCTTTTAAAGCTTTGGCACTCCATCATGGAAAAACAGAACTCGAGGTGGCTGAAGAATTTTGCATGAGAGTTGCCGGGAATATTATGAACGAGAGCATCGACGCCGTGATCGTTCCTGAGACGCGATTACCAGAAATAGACATTCCGTTCACTATGGAAGAACTGGAAGGTGCGTTAGTCGTTTCTAAGCGCATGTCATCGCCAGGTCCTGATGGTATTACTTATAGTGCGTTGGGACGCCTTGGACAAAAAGCTAGAAAAGAACTTTTAACATGCTTTAACAACTCCTGGCTCAGCGGCAGTGTTCCCCGAGAATGGAAAATTAGTCGATTAATACCACTTTTGAAATCGGGAAAATCACCATATGACTTGACAGCGTATCGCCCTATTGCCCTCGCAAGCTGCCTCGGAAAAGTGATGGAAAGAATGGTTCTATTTCGTCTCGAGTGGTACTTGGAACGATACACCAAATACCCTTCTTGCATGGCAGGCTTTCGTCGGGGCCGCTCTTCCATTGACTGTGTTCTCGATTTATCGACATTTGTTCAACAAGAAAAAAGTCGCAAGCGCATATCAGTGGCACTCTTTCTTGACGTGAAGGGTGCATATGATAATGTAGCTCACGATGCCATCCTCACTTCTCTCGCAGCAATGGGCATTGGTGGACGAATGTTTCAATGGATAAAAGACTATATAACTGGCAGGAGTTTCTTTGTACAAACATATGAGGGTACAACTGCCCAACATTACACCTACTGCGGAGTACCTCAGGGAGGTGTTTTAAGCCCCACATTGTTCAATGTGGCCCTCATTGGTCTGGTGAAGGTTCTGCCAAAGTCGGTGTGCCTATCCATATACGCCGATGATATTTGCCTCTGGAGTGCTGCAGTTACTCGCCCTCAGGTGCGTGCACGAATACAGCGGGCAGCAACCCTCACAACAGCCTACCTTCAGAAACAAGGCCTAAATATATCAACTGTGAAGTGCGCGTTGATGGCGTTTACACGCAAACCAATGACGCCATACCCTGTTTACATCAATGGGCAGAGTGTCAAATATGCACGGACGCATCCTTTCCTGGGCATAATAATCGACAGAAGTCTTTCGTGGAGCCCACATTGTGCGTACTTGAAGAAGAGACTGCTATCTATTGTGCATATCATGAAATTCTTGTGCGGTAAAGCATGGGGAACTTCTGTGGCTTCCATGCTACAGCTGTACAGGGCCCTATTTCTGGGTCTATTGCGCTACAGCTTGCCGGTACTGACTAACACTTGCAAATCGAATGCTCATTCATTGGAGAGTTTGCAGGGTCAGGCACTGCGTATCTGCCTAGGACTGCCCCGATGCGCTTCTACTTATGCCACAATCATGCTTGCCAAAGACCATCCGGTCAGGACATATATAGCTGTGGATTGCCTCAGAGCGCACATTCGACATGCTAGCCGTGTCTCCGACCACCACTTGGCCCTTCTACCTTCCGGAAGACCACGTGCTACGTTTTCAGACGTCATAGCCAAGCACCTAAACTGCATTCCATCAGGATATACGCCAGCTGCGAGAACGGCATGCCCTTTGTGGTGCCTCGACCAGCCGCAAGTACGTCTAGAAATTCCGGGAATCAAAAAGAAAAGCAGTCACTCCAGAGTAGCATTGAAGCAAGCAACACTGCTATTATTACATGAGTTGTACTTAGACCGAACGCAGATATACACTGATGGGTCCGTCTCATCCAGCAGCTCATCAGGTGCTGCTGTAATTCCGGCTGCAGAAATGACAATCAAGTTTAAGTTGTCGCATATGACTACATCTACGGCATCAGAGCTTGCTGCTATAAGGGCTGCTTTACAATATCTCGTTCAAGAACGTCCAGGAAAATGGGTCATATTCTGTGATTCGAAGGCAGCGCTTCAGAGTTTGCAGTCTGCCATGCGTAGGAGGAGCCATGGCCAACTGGTACAAGAAATAAGACATTGCCATCATGAAGCTCTAGCACGAGGGCATGATATTATATATCAATGGCTGCCTGGACATATCGGTATTACCGGAAATCAATTAGCCGATGATGCAGCCCGCTCAGCCCATGAAGAAACCCGTGTAGTCCCGATTCCTCTATCAAGGAATGATGCAACAAGACAACTTTATTTGCTGGCTCGAGATCTCACACGCACGTTCTGGTCGTCTACCAGCTTCCAAAGGTGTCAATTTTATGTACTGGATCCTTCGCTCAAGCTAAAGCTACCATCACAACTTTCCCGCTCCGATGCGACACTGTTATGCCGCCTTTGGTTGGGTGTTGCATTCACAAAGGTGTACACCTTTCGCATTGGTATGGCAGACACTCCTACATGCGACTACTGTGGAGATGAAGAGACCATCGAACACGTCCTGTGCAGCTGCGCTTGCTACGACACACAGCGATGCCAGCTACGGATGGTTTTGAATCGACTTGACCCCGGACCATTTGTGTGCAGAAGATACTAGGACCTTGGGCATCTGCCTCAGTTGCGCAGAAAGCAACTAAAGCACTGCTACTCTACCTTAAGTTAACAAACCTGAGCGACCGCCTGTAAACTGTGTGTGCTCCCCGAGTGTGCTCGTGATTGTGTGTACCTTCTCATCTTTCTGCAACCTCTGTTTTCCCCTTTATCCCTTCCCCAGTGCAGGGTAGCAAACCGGATGTGCGTCTGGTTAACCTCCCTGCCTTTCCTTGTATCTTTATCTCTCTCTTTCTATTGTTGGCTAATTATCTTTATTATTGTGTCTAACAAAGAAAGCGAGCACTTGCACTGGCATTCCTTTCTTTCAAAACTTAGAATAGGCGCTTGAGTTGTTAGCTGCTACAAGAATTCGGTGAAGATTGGTGTAGAGATCTCATGATAGCTGCCATTTTTGGGACTCTGTGCATCCTGCTGATTAAGTCCGTAGAGTTGTGACCTTTCTTCGATGGAGTCACATTCCTATTACTGTATTTTCTTCACTAGCTGTAGTCATGACATGACACGTGGGATTTACTTCGAAATGTGGGGACATAAAGTGAGAGTGAGACTTGAAGGGAGGACTTTCGAAGTTATCCCTTCATCGGGTAGGCTTAGCTGTGCTGTCGTCGTAGGCTTTTCTACAGTATTATGCCAACAGTTCTGCTTGGTCTTTTTTAGAGCAGACAAGTCAGCCATGTGCCCTATCTCAGCAAAAGACAACGTTCTGCAAGAAAAACAAAAACACAAATGTGCAAGAGGTTTCATTTCTATATGCCAGCCGAGCTTGCACTACAATCGCGCAGTCATCGTGAGATATAAAACGCTTACTACCTGAAGCCCTTTCCGCTTCTGCGAGCGTAAAATAGCTGTTTCGTGGTTTTGGCATTAAATGTGGTTGCATGTTCCACAATGCTACGAGGACCCTATGTTTTCTTTTTTTAAAGCTGTTGGAAGAGAATGTACGCATTCGCGGATTTAGCGTGTATGCAGAGAAACGAAAGTTTACATTTGCCGAGGAAATTTGCCGCTTCCAGATGTAAGTTGACGCCTTGTACATTGCATTCGCGTAGCCGTGATATCCTGTCTGGCGGCAGTGGATTTAGCACGAAGATAAAGCCGCATATGCACTTGGTCTTTGCGACAGTGCTGCCGTATGCTTTAACTTTTTTTTCACGTCAAAGTACGTGTGCTTTAGAATTTCAAATATGGTGAGCGTAGTGTAAGTTATGTGAGTTAACTCTCTAGTGAAGATTGTCGCTTGGCTCAGCGTCGGAGTGAGACCTGGAAAACAACTATAAGAATTGAAGAAATAAATTGCATTTCGCTTTCACATTTTTTTTCATGCGTAGTCTGCTTGCTTGTTTCCGTACTCAACAGGAATATGGTTTCCATTTATTGGAAGTACTTTCACTGAGGCACAGGAACATGGCTGTGAAGAAGTAATGTTCTCCATAACCATTGACATGTTATTGAAATATTGACTTAAATACACTTCCTATATGTTATGTGTGACGCTTAACTGTATTACCTGCAATCTAGCAGTGGGGGAATTCACCGATTATAAGGTGAATTTGCCCGATATTGGTCAAGAGCAGAGTCCGAGACACTGAATGTGCTCCTCAGGAAAGTTATCAAGAAGGTCCTGGGTTTACACATACGTACCAGCACCGAGCGTCTGCTTGAGCTTGGCATTCACAACTCGCTCGAAAAAATAGCAGAAGCCCAAGAGAGAGCACAGTTTGCAAGGTTATCTACAACAAGGTCGGGGAGAATGATCCTGCAAGAGCTGGGCCAACACCCAATGGCAATCAGACGCAATTACAATGATATCCCCGACAACATCAGGGAGAATATCACGGTGTCTCCTATACCAAGGAACATGCATCCAGAACACAACGTCGGAAGAAGAGTAGCGAGGGCCAGGACTATACTTCGTCAAGTCTCAAACGAGGAACAAGGGGTCGTATTTGTTGATGCGGCTTCCTACGCCAATGGGAAAGCGTTTGTGGCAGTGGTGGTCGATGGGGATGGCCGTGTCCTCAACTCAGCGACGGTCAGTACGAAAGACCCAATCGCTGCGGAACAGGTGGCCATCGCCTTAGCACTCAAGATGGATAACATTGAAGTCGTCTACAGTGATTCCATGGCAGCACTACGGGCGTTCTCCAAGGGGACGGTCTCTGAACGAACGCTGAGAATACTTCAAGGCAAGAACATAACGCATCATCTTCTGAGTTGGTTTCCAGCTCACCTTGGACAAATCAACGATGTCTCTCCCAATCTCAATGAAGCAGCGCACGAGACGGCGCGAGAACTCTCCAACCGCGCCTCCCCGGGGATGCGTTCTACCGGTGAAGGGGATAACCGGGAAATTCTTACAACATATAACGAGCTAACTAAACATTTCTACCTGTCTAGAAGAATTTTCTCTCCACCTCACAAAAACCTAACTCGGCTTCAAGCACTTACATTAAGGCTTTTGCAAACGCGGATGTACCCTACTTTGAAAATGTTACACATCATGGATGCCCTGACCTATACCCAAGTAATCTTTGTCCACATTGTGGGGAAATAGCTTCATTAGAACATATGCTCTGGCAGTGCACCAAATTCGCTCATTTATCAAGCATCACCTCTGCCAGATGGGAGGCGGCAATCCGCAGCTCGTCCTTGGCAGATCAGCTCTGGGCTGTCCACCAAGCCCGCGAGGCGGCTGAGGAGCTTGGCATCTCAGTCCCCACGTGGGAGCAGCCCGCAACACAGTGATCTGTGTTTTGGAGGACCAAATAAAAGCTTATCCAATCCAATCCGATTTCTGCATTGCTTAATTCATAAGAAAAAAACAAGTGATAAAAAGATCACAACTCGGATCCCACGCCACCGTAGTTGTCCGCCGCCAATGATACAGTGGGGTTCGAACCCGGGCCTGCTGGGTGGCAGCCCAGTATTCCACCACTGAGCTACGCTGGTGCTTGTGACATGTAGGCAAACTCGCCTTAGGCATGCTAGATGTAGGGAAAGCAATCGCGTTATTGTGATTTATGAAGCGTTTTAAAACAGGGAAAGAACAACCTGTCGTCACACAGTACGAATATCGTTAAGAGTGGATCGTCCAATGTTCCAATCCATTACAAAAGCTTGTTTTTGTTCAACTATTGACTGGCGCATACCCACTTCAGGCATAGCTCCTCATCATCGTCAGCAAGTGATGAACCATTGGCACAAAATTACTTGCAAGTGTTTAGCGGATACCACACCTCTCAACAGAATGACGAAAACTAGCATATCAAATGCCAGCCTTCTACCAAAAAATTATTAATAATGCCGCCATGGATATCAAGCACGAGCGTTTGTAGTAGTTACCCAATGAGTGTTAAGAAAAGGCTCTGAAAAGCCGCTCTTCTAGCTTTCGCTGTGACTGTGCTGTGCCTTACGCGCAGGCTTGGCATTTTGTTCTTCTTTTTGGTGCCGTATTGTGCTAAATATATTCACAATGAATACACAACAACTAGCTCAACAGCGCGTTATGGCTATATCTACAGTAGTCTGAAAACACATGCATACCCAGGAGTGTCTCGGAACACAACCCCAGAAGTTCAACGTGCCGAGATCAGTAAAACAGCAACAATGCACGAAGCGTGCCTTTTAGCAGCCTCACCACTGTTCTGCCCTCCTGCCCATTTCGGTTGATGTAAACACTCAACAAAAAAACTATTTTGGTAAACCACATGCGATTATATGGAATATTTTTTTTTGGTTTCGCCGCAATGCCGTGACATGCCCTGTAGCTTATCGAAATCAAACCCGGCGAAAGCAGGCTATTGAGTGCGACCAACAAACAACAGATGAATGTGACCTCGATACGTCGTTGTTAAATCGGGAAGGTATGAGCACGGACACTGTATGTGTTCCCGTCTTTTAGGGGCAAAGCTCCTCTAAGTCTAACCTTGTCCTGCGTGTGGCGTAACCGCGAGAAGAGACGAGAAAAAAAAAGAAAGCAGTATCTCCCGAACAGTTTAATAGACGGCGCTGTCTCAAAAAAGTACATACAGACTGCAGTTAAGTGAGGATATTCTAGGTGGCTTTGTACCGATACTCCCCAATTGGCTGCTGCGCGGGTTGTGCCTGGGTACGCGAGGAACTAGCGCTTCCCTCAGTCTCCTGGATAGTCCTTGTACTTGGGGGATCGTTGGTGAGGCATGGACGAAGCAGAGACACGGGCGCATTTAAGACGCCTACGTTCGGCTTCCTTGGCTCGCGTCTCGTCGGTGTTACCCATCCGCCGTCTGCATCCTTGAACGTGATGGGACGCATGAACGCATGCAAGGATTAACCGACACAGGGACGGATGGACAAACACACGGTTCGCCCCACTCATCATTATTCACCTTGTGTATATTGTGTGAGCTTTATTAGTTAAGACCACAGCATAAAATCGAGGTGGCTTACTGATGAAAACCGAGATAAAGTTTGTCACTAATAGGATATTTTCTAGGGCTATTTGTAAGCCTGTGTAAACCATGCTGGTTTATTAATCACTGCCGCAAAATACATTGTACCGGCGCCCCGTAGCTATCTGTACTCGATTGCGTTATCAGTGGATGCCCAAAGTAAAAAGGTTAAATAGGTTGATCGAACGTTCATTTGGCTCCCCGTCAGGCACCCCTCTAATGTCCTTCCCGAACGGCAAGTCCTTCCCGAATGGTCATGGGCTATGTTCCTACCAAAACAACCTAAGGACTGGTTCTTACGGAAGCTTTAGCGCGATATAGAGACGAGAGACGGACAGGCGCGTTCTTTCGACGTACAAGCACTTGTCCGTCTTTCGTCTTTATATTGCGCCAAAGCTACCGTAAGAATGAACCGACTCGCCCAACGAGTCACACTCTACGTAAGAACGAGTCTTGTGAATACAATGACGCAATGTCTAATCACGTGACTTAACTCGCGTACGACCGCGCAACAACCAGTCGCCGTAATAAAGTCCCGTAACATCCTTTAACGACTAGTAACGTGATATGGCCCCTCAAGAACTATTTAACAAGAGGGTAGCGAGAGTAACCGACGAAAACCGGGAAAGAATAGCCTAACTAGGCTAGAAGAAGCTTCGCGCCCCGCCGCGTTGGTCTAGTGGCTATAAGGTACTCGGCTGCTCACCCGCAGGTCGCGGGATCGAATCCCGGCTGTGGCGGCTGCATTTCCGATGGAGGTGGAAATGTTGTAGGACCGTGTGCTCAGATTTGGATGCACGTTAAAGAACCCCAGGTGGTCGATATTTCCGGAGCCCTCCACTTCGGCGTCTCTCGTAATCATATGGTGGTTTTGGGACGTTAAACCCGACATATCTATCTTTCTAGAAGGAGCTTGGCATTACTAGCAGGAAAACTTAGAACGTTGGATCTACACTAGTTTTGTGGCTGGTTGCATTGTCCACCTCGGTGGAACAGTTCATTTCATTTCATTTATTGCATCCTTAAAGGCCCGAGGGCATTACATAAGGGGAGGGGGCAACAAACACTCTGTGAGGGTGTACAATTCAATGTGAACAACTTATCATAAACAATACAGTTCTAAATATGCATATGAAAGTTTGGTCCAGAATGACAACAAAAACTAATCAAACAATGAACAAAAGAAACTTTTGACTGGGAAATTTCAATAAACAAAGAAAAAGCCTCGCTGGCGCAGTGGTTATGGTGATTGGCTGCTGACCCAAAGGTCGCGGGTTCGAGGCCGGCCGCAGTGGTCGTGTTTCTATGGAGATAAATGGTTGAGGCTTATGTACTGTAGGATGTCTGTGCACGTCAAAGAGCATTAGATGGTCAACATTTCCGGAGCCCTCTACTTTCGCTGCTGCAAGCTGCGACTTGCAGTGTGGCAGTCTGCAAGCTTGTAGTCTTGCGCTACTGAAAGCTTTTCTTTTACGACTTTTTTGTTTTTTTTATAATGCAGACCAATGCATGACACAGTTTAATTTTTTTTGTATCTTTACCAGCTGGCTCTTGCGTATGCAGTCATTCACTAATGAAATGAATGAGTAAAGTAAATAAAGTAAACAAACAAATGTGACTAATGCATTATCCTCAAATAGTCATTGACCTTCCTCTCACCCGAATTTCTGCTCTCGGTAGCAATACCCTTCACTGACATGAATATTTGAAGATATTGCAGCACCGGGTGACAGTGGCGGTTGCTCAATTTTACGTGTCACCTCGTGAAGGGTAGCATGCCGGAAATTTTCTCCTGATTAACTTCCCTTCCTTTCATTATAATATTTCTCTTTCAAGTCTCTCCCCCTCTTCCCGAAGATTGACATAGTAGCAAGAAAATAAAATATGTGGTTCAGGCACACATATTTGAAACACAAAAAGGTCAAGATAGACAAATATTTAGGCACATTTTACTGCAGCATACGGAATTAAAACAAAATACCAAGCGCGTTTTCATTGACTGCGCTTCAGCTCCATTTAGGTTACGCTTCCATAGAGGGTGTAACAGATAAAACTGCGATGAAGGAAAATTCGTGTGGACAGCTACACTTTAACGACAATGGAACGTACGCCATGCATAACAGGGCGCGTTTCGTATCGCAGGATGAGTTTAGGTGGAGGACTCGAGCACAGATAGGGGACGACACAAGCGGGTTCATGTACTGATGCGGCCGGTGACGACAGTATAGCGCCAGCGCAAACTACAGGCCTTCGAGGTACAACCGGGCAGCATTGAAATAGAACGTGCCGTGAAAGGGAATCAGAGGGATACAAACAATCCACCCAACTCGCAAATAACACAAACGAATAGAGCGTTGTGGCAGAGAGGGACGGCCCGAACCGGGTGGTTGGCTCGCGCGAAACAAAGCCAGTTGTCCGCGGCTGTCGCCTGCGGCTCTGTGGCTTGGGTCTCTATAGCATTCCCGTTCGTTGTCGAAAACGTGCGTAGAATGAAAAGTTCGGGAAGGCAACGTACTGCTGACGCTTGATCAAGCGCTGCAGGCTTGGGTCGCGCATGTCTCACGTACGCACCACAGCCCTTCACTCTTCATCACGGACGACACTCGCACTTCCTTTGTTTAGCTATGTATGCTGTTTAGATAGATGTACGTGTTTGTTTCTACCCACTAGAACCCCTCTGCGCCTTTCTTCAGAGTCCCTTTTTGTGTTTTGTAGCCAATGCTTGCTTTCTGTACGACGTATTCAGTTACCCTAACCTTCCGTTCCACCACCGTAAGGTAGTCAGCCAGTGCACTCCGGTTAGTATGACTTCTGCAATTACTTTCCTTATTACCTTTCTTCTTTTTAATTGTTCAGATACAGGGTCAACTAAGGACACGTATAGTGATAGGGAAGTGGATAAATGATAGCAATTCTAACGGCCCTTTGTGCTCACAGTGATAATGCAATTCAATGCAATTGATTGTTGCTTTCAGAGGTACAATTGCGCTCAATAGAGTTGCAACATGCTAGATGTGGTTAAAGTGACTCCTAGACTGAACAATTACACTGACATCAATTGGTTCAGAGAGTACCATTGATTAGAAAGCTTAATTCATCAATTTTCGTCTCTGTAGGTGCCACATTGCAGTGTTGGTGCCACTTTGCGTACAGACAGCGTGTTGCGGCTCATACTGAGAGTGATTACACGTGCAAGGATGCTTCATTTTCTGCACAAAATAAGCACACCGCGCTTGTTCGCTGATTCATTAGTTTGCAAAACACAACCTGTAGAGAAAATACAATATAATTTGCAAACTTATGTTCGCTTTCGAGTACTCAATTAGAGGCACAAATATGATAAAGAAGATGCCCTGAGTTCGTCGAAATAGGGCGTTGGATCTATTGGTTTTTTAATAGACAATATTGACAAATGTATCCCTCATAGCACCATTGTACGACTTTGTAGAGGTTCTCTAAGCTTATTTATCCGAGGTAACAGCAAAGCGTCTTTCTTCACGTTACGTCACTATGGATGCGTCAGCGACACATAAAGAAGTTGAGGGCCCACTTATACAGTGGCCAAGGGCACACTGCCATGGTAGATGCTACGATGGTGGCCCTTTGTTGGATGCCGGCACGCTTACGCAGTGTTCCGACTATTCATGTGCGCTCTCCTCCACCCTATAAAGTCGGGACCTTTTCTGCTGGCGGGATTTCTCTCTTTTTACAGCATGGCTGCAGCTCGTTACTGCGGCTCCGGCGTCAGTTCAGATAGGGGAAGTGCTTCTCGAACGCGGCCGTCTTTTGTGTTTGTGCTTTCACCAACCGAGCCAAAAGAAGAAAAAGTGAAAATAGATTTCGTGTTAAAAGTTAATCAGTGTTTGTTGTAGCTTACGTCAGCGCAAGATGAAAAATGCCGCCGGTGGATTGCTGGCTGTAATTCGGCAGATGGCATAGACTATTAAACACTAAAAACTATTTTGCACGTACACAACTTTGACCATTTCTACCTTATGCAATTGTATGCAGCCCATTTCTTCGCTCATACCAAATGTACTTTGACCGTCTCTGCCTTTCTCTTTATATATCATGCCATGACGTGCAACTTTGAGCTCTCGTGGTCGCTTTGCCCACATCGCATGAACCAAAATTAGAATGGGAGAACGTGAGTAAATGACTAAACCAATTTATTGTTGTAGTAGCAGTAAACAAATTTATTAGGGCAGCTGACGGTTTCCAAAGTGTCGAGGGCTGTCAGACCATGCGTGGTCGCCCATCGCGTGCATGAAGCTTTTTAGCGTGTACGGTATTATAGTATGCGAAAAGGTTCTGCAAAGCACCAAATTATAACAAGGAGAGCACCATGTACTTTATTAGAGGAGAGAGATAAACTGTCTCGCGAGTCACAAACTGGTTGCTTCGGTAACTACACGACTTCACATCGAGTGTGTTTATAAAAAAAATGTTTGACGATTTAGACTAGGGTGTACTCTCTATGGGGTAGCTTTGAGCCGTTCTGCTATGAACTCTAGAAGAAATTCATGTTTCTGTTACCCTTACGCTGTGTGTTGTCTACAAATGAACCGTCTCCCACTAAAGGGAACCATGAGTAGCATTCGAAGCAGCATATGAGTCGACTTAAAGTTCTGTTTATCACGGGCATCTCGCCCATTGTTAACGCGTCCTTGCAAGTGAAGCACACGAGGAATTCACTGTAGCTTCTGTAGCTGTTACTCATCCCATATGTTGCTGCTACTCGTGCAAATGACGCTGCCAACGCTAGCATGGCAGCACTAGTGACGTGATGCGGGTGTTTGCGAGCATAGGTGGAGTATATAACCCTTCACTTTTCAGCCTAGAATGAAAACGTTCTCTCGTCGCAAAAAAATATTCACAGGGCACCGCAGTGTGATGACTCGTTTTTTTTCCCTATCTATAAATTATGCACACTGTATGTGATAGTCACTCCTTTATTGTGTGTCACTGTGCCCGAAAGCCTTTCCGAAAAATGTCCTTTTGTCTTAAGGACTTTGGGGCATCCATGCGTCAGGGGTGAAAAAGTGTTTAACGATTTCGAATACTTTGCTTCGTACTCAACTACTGGAGAGCAGTAAACCGTCCTTTCGGCAGCTAGAGACAGTAGCTGAAGTCGCCGCAAGCCTTGCGTTTAGAAAAAACGTTTAATGATTTAGAGAACTTTGTACTCTGACATGGGAGATCAGAAAGCCTTCCCAGTCAAAAAGGAATTATGAAAGCTTACTTTCAAGAAGGGAAGTTTTACTGTACACGCAACTTGTACCTAAACAAACGATGCTACGAAAACAAATATAAACAGATTATACGTCATTTAAATGAGCACTAAAACGCCATCTTATAATTCTGTGCTTCCGAATGTTACAAGTTAATGAAAAATTTAAATGGATCGAGCTGTTCGCTTTCATGGAATGCCACGCATGCATGCGTAAGTGGCCGCTTGGCTTGTACGGAAACCTGTACGCTCCAGCTGCCCCTTCTTTACTCGGAAATGTGCTGTTTAGACAAAAGTGGTTAACAATTTTGAGCACTTGGTACCCTACTATAAGAGTAGCATGAAGCCATCTCATGGCCCTCGCACTTGATGAGGCCCTGTTGACAAAAATTTCGGCACGAGGCATGTGTTTAGCAGTGACACCGCCTCACGTTTAGAATGTCTCTGGTGTAAGAGAATTTTATTTCCATATACATCTTACATAACTTATGCGCACACAAAAAATTGGACAATGGTGATGTACAATTCAAGCTGTTAAATACAGCTAAAAGAACTGATTTGCGTATGCAGTGATGTGCAATGCAAAAATTGTACAACAAAGACAGGACATTCATGGCCATCTGGATGATTATTGCGATAGTTTCACCTTTAATATAATACCGAAGCACCGTTTTTTTTACCCCAGAAACCTCACCTTACCAAACCACCACTCTTGCTTAAGGATCGGAATCATTTCAGATTATTGAGATATTAAACGAATTATCGGAGTTCATAATAAAAATCACAGCTCATGCTCCCCTAAATGTAAAAATAATGACTTTTATTCCAATTATGTAAAGGGTTAAATAATGCTTTGTGAAACAACATTTTGATTATCCGCATATTGGCTTAATCTACGCCTAGGATGCTTAACGTCGTGGACTACGGGCAATCTAACAGAACCCAACACGGTGGCCCCCAACATCACTTCGGCTTTTCCGGACATCCTCTTCGCTGCGGCCTTTTAAAACCAAATAGCACGAAAGTGAGCCTTGGCGAATGGTTCGGCGAACCACTGGCATCTTTAGTAACAGTGAATCCCTTCTGTTTGTGTGATAGGAGTAAATAAAAACGGGATCACACGCACATAAAAATAATCATAGCACAAATATGGTGACATCTATGAATCGAATATTTTGATGACTGATATGTTGGGTTTAACGTCCCAAACTCGCCATATGATTATTATAGACGCTGTAGTGGAAGACTCCGAAAATTTCGACCACCTGCGGTTCTTTGACGTGCACCCAAATCTGAGCACATGAGCCTAAAGCATTTCGCCTCCATCGAAAATTCAGCCGCCGCAGCCGGGATTCCATCCCGCGACCTGCAGGTCTGCGAATACCTTAGCCACTAGACCACCGCGGCGGGGCAAGCGAATATCCTACCATCTGCCATGTGCAAGAAATACTCTATGGAGTATATTGTACTCAGGATATAGAAATGTTCACCGAGCAAGATAATTGGCAGCATATCCACGGAGTGAATGATGGAGAGTGGGGCGAAGCATTCGCCCGTCCATTTGTTCTTGCTTCCTTCCGTCTGTGCGACTGTCCATGCATCCATTCGCCCGTCCGTGCGTGCGTCCGTTCCTGCGTTCGTCCATGCATCCGCCCCTGCGTCCGTTCATGCATCTGTCTGCGTGTCCGTTCGTCCATCTATTCAACACTCCAAGTACCACCATCTGGCATCTTTTCATCATATATTCCCCATATAGAAGCACCGCCATCCAGCGGACATTCCAAGGACTAAACGAGAGGTGGCACACGCACACTTTCTAACAGCTTGCACTTCGTACCTACTTCCCACCTTAACTACCTCGAGTTCATTTATGGAATATACTAGTTCATTGTATTCATGGCACTGCGGCTCAACGCTCGCTAAACCTTTCTAAAACTAAGGTGGTTACACCCAGCGGGTATAACGTAGCAACCCTTTCTCTTCAGATAGTGCTCAATGTACATGCAATGGTTGCTAATGGGGATCGCAGCGTGCACGTTAATTAAAAGCCGAATGCTCCTGTCTCTCATACCCCATTATCAGCTATTGGCATGTACATTGAGCACTATTTTTGTTGTTTAACAACGCACAGAAGGAATCTCTCACCGGCACCACCTTGGAGGTCAAAATGTTTGCAGGTCAAAGCGTAAGACTGGTTACATACTACGACAGGACGCGGGACGAACAGGTGCCGCTATAAGGAGCTTCGCTTACTTTTGTTTAAATGTGTGATGTATGTTGTGCTTTGTCTTTTGTTTGTTATTGTGCCTGTTATACAGACGCTTGTCCCTTAGCTTTGTTGCGTTCCACGAGAGAATAAACTTTTTTTAAACAGGAGCTTCGCCCCTAAAAACCCTACCTCCTTCCCTAGATACAAAAAAAAAGAGTAGGAGAAGAAAGGCGAACCGAGGCAGGTCCGGAATCGGCACATCGCCATGGCCGAAAGGTGACGTAATATTCAGCGAGTAGTCAATATTTGTCCAGGTCTGGTCGCTCAACCTTTACTCATTTCTCCCGCGATATGTGGTCATCGAAACTTACTTCGTCTTTTTTTTTTTGTCGTTGTCATCGATTTGTGTAATCTCGCCTTTGAACTTTTGAATGGAAACGTATCAGCCGTTTTTCTTCAAATCGGTCACACAAAAATGGAGGGAATAGAATGAAAAAGAAGCGTCCGTGCATTGAACTTGAATTATTAAAGTGAATCGAATTGAATGGACTTTATTTTATGCGAGGGTCGCTGTCAACAGATACTGCGCTTTCAGTGCTGCACCGTTTTATTTAGACTGGGAGTCTCTCGGATCCGTCAAGTTTCTGCGTAGATAAACAGCATGCAGCCATGTTGTAAGCCTTTTTCTTCCCAATTAAATAGTTCCGGAGTTTCTGCTTCTGCCGCATGCACAGCCAATAATGGGTACCGGCTTTACGACAAGCTTTTTAGAGGGACAAGATGTAGCGAGTGGCCTCAGCTGTGTTTTTACCTCTAAGCAGATTACAGTGTTAGCTGACACAGTCCTTAGCTTTTAACGCTGATAGATGCTCGTCATTACTTCGACTTATTTTTTTTATTACTGCCGGTATGCTCTGTTTGGCAAATAACGTTTTTACACGCTCTATCAACGAAAGGCCATGCGTCGCAGTAAGACTAATACACAGGAGCGGTTAAACATTTTCACGCTACAGTTGCTCTCAAATATTTCCGCTGTGTAATTCCCCGCAAGCGAAACAAGAAAAAAATAAGAAACACGAGCGACGCGAAAAAGTTTTCACTTATATGCGGAAACAAAATATGCATAATAAAGCGTCAGCGTCACTTGAGGTTTCCGCATTTATTCTTTATTTATGAATGAAGAATAAAGAACAAATGCGGAAACCTCCAATGACGCCAATGCTTTATTATGCAGATTTTGTTCTGTAAATTTTTAATAAGCGTTATTCTGAATGTCGAATAAATGGGTATGTTAGAAAAGCTAAAATAGGATGTATTTCAGCTTTTATGAGGGCTTTAACATTTTTGGAAGCATTACATAAGCTTACGCGATTACTACTCCCCCCTCCCCCAATCCTTTAAAGAAGTAAAAAATGCGCATTGGATGTGTAGAGCCTTGTTACGGCCCCTATTAACTGATCTCTGCATAGGATGCTGGCCAGTTCTTAGTGTCAGCACTGCCTTCGTCTTTCTTTCTTCGTCAATGTGTTCAAATTTAGCCTGCAATCACTCGAGAGACGATTGTTGTAGAAGTGGTAACATATGTGGCATATGCAGCATCAGCAGAGTCTAAAGGCATGGTCCACCTATACATGCAGCGTGGTCACATTGTGGATAGAGCCCATGCAAATAATTGTTACAATGGTTCGCATCTCTCTGGGCTAGTTGGCAATCTTGCAAGACGACTGGTTGCGGCTAAATTTAAACGCACGGACGAAAGAAAGAAACATGATGACAATGCTCATACTAACAACAGGCCAGTGCTCATACTAACAACTAGCAACTGGCCATTTGTTAATGTCAGCACTGCCTTCGTCTTTCTTTTTTTTTTGTCCATGTTTTTAAGTCTATCCTGTAATCACTCGAGAGACGAATGTAGTAGTAGTAGTAGTAGTAGTAGTACTAGAAGTAGTAGTAGTGGTGGTGGTGGTGGTGGTGGTAGTGGTAGCGGTAGCGGTAGCGGTAGTAGTAGTAGTAGTAGTAGTAGTGGTAGTGGTAGTGGTAGTGGTAGTTGTTGTTGTAGTTGTTGTTGTTGTTGTTGAAAAAGAAGTTGGCTGGTGGCATTCCGATCAACTTGGTGCCGTCGTTGTTCGCCATATTTTAGTGCAAATGGGAGCACACCCTTTCCGCATAAGTGCCGATTTGTTTGCGGAAACACGCTATGCACGCCCACCCTCGTATCCCGGTAGTTTGGTTCACCACCTGCGCTCCAGAACAAACCGGAATACAAGGAGAAAGGCTGGGTCACGTGGAACGCCCACGGCGCGATGGGTGTTCTTTAGGTTTTGTTATTATTTGAGGAATATATTTGAACGGCATGCATAAAAACTGGGGATCAGCTGGTGCTTTCCCGCTGAACTATTTGAAGGAGGACGACGCCAGACTGTTTGTTTTATTCTGACGTGTGCCGTTATCGTGTATAAAACTTGAACCCGACTAACACGCTGTTTTAGAATGCAGATCTTGGGCACCTGTTCCCGCGTTGAGTGTCGAACTCATTGTTGGCTAGCGTCGGTTAACTGATAGAGCTAACGAGGATGAAAGAACGAGTCTGTCGATATCACGAGTAACTGGCCTTAAAAATGGCCTTCTTCCTCCGTCTAGAGTTACTGTATAGACGGCTTCATGAATGCAAGCGTTGTGCCCCCCAAAAAACTTCCGGTCACCTATTTTAACATTTCGTGACGTCGAAACGGAAAAAACGTTTTCACGTTTTTTTCAAGAGTAAGAAAAGTCTCTTATTAGTTTTTCAGACAAAAAGAACGGGCATAATTTTCAAAGCAATCTTTTATAGTTTTTATGTAGCTCAAAAGACCATTTATTTGATTATGTTTTGCCAAATGACTGAAGGAAAGTGTAAAAAATCAGTGGTCTATTTTCTAACGCTCTTCTTGCCCATCTATGCTACTTAGGCACATCGGTGGACGAAACTGGAAGTCATAGATGGTCTGTGTTTGTTAACAGTGAAAAGGTCAATATGCTACCTTTAGGTAGCTACCCCAAAGTAGCATATAGAGCAACTCTCTACCTCCGTCATACGTGGTGTCCCCTATATCGGAGATGGTGCTGCTCATGTGGGGCTGGCACGTGCACTGGAACTTGGCCTCTCTTGTCGAAATGGCGCTGTCAGCGTTTTGCTTCATTTGTAACGCTTGCAATGCACAGGATAGGGTGCGTAGCATGCAGTCACTGGCAGTCTCTGTGGCCACATGTAAGGAATGTTACACAACTACGACTGCGGATAGCCTGAACATCAAGTACAGTCGGCGTTTTCTCAATGTGATGCTGTGCGGAGAATTCGCGTTTATGTAATTATCGGTGCATTCTGTTTTCAACGAGGATGTCAAAACACTTTCTGACGTGGAATCGAGGGAACGTTAAGAAAAGCAATGCTGAAACGTAGTTACAGACTGCAAATAGGTGCTGTCGAATCCTACAACGTGGCGGAAGAGTTGAGGAAGAAAACTCGACAGCCAGCCGAAGGCAATATGGAGCATCTTGTAGAAATCTCTATAGATGTTGGTATAACGTTGCGCGTAATAGCCACAGGCACAAAACGAGGCGATGTAACTCACAGGGTGCGTTGTGATGTAACGCACAGGGTGTGTGTTGCGTGATCTTTTCTTGTGTGCGCGTTCTTTAGACGCAACGTTATACCCTAGCTCCTTGGTTATACCCACTAAATGCAAACCAACAGGCCCAAAAAGCAACATTAGTATGCACATGGGCTTCCACTTTTCGATCAATTCTCCATCATGCTGTCACTAGCTAGCTTCCTGTTACGCTTAATTTGTAACGCAGTCGCCCCGGTAAAGCTGTGCTCTGTTGTTCAATCACCTGACCACAACAAACGTTTTGGGAACTGAGATGCTTTCTGCCTCAGAAATTCGTACGAACTTGCACGTGGCTTTGTGCTACAAACGGTGGTCTCTATTTCTCTTTCATAGGGTTATGCATTCTGCTCTACAATCAAGAGCATATTTTCAGGTGCGGACCACTGTAGAACCCAAAACTTTTGTATGCTGTAGTTTTTTCCCGTAACACACGCAAGCCCACGTTTAGCTTGGCCATATGTAGCACAGAATATTCTTAAATTAACTGGAGGCGACTGTGGCCTGCGACCATCCAGCGAGCATAAGAATTAAGGGTAGTACACAGATTTGCCTAGTCTTCGTACTTGCGGACGGCGAATTGCACCTTTTGCTGACTTTATTGCCACGTATCGGTTTCGTTTCGAAGAAAAAAAAACTAAACCTTTTGAACTTCGTAACCCAATTTGAAGTAGTAAGCCTCAAAATTAAGGTGCTAAAGCGCAGTGGCTGAACATTACCGATTGTTCTTTCGTGACTTAGCAGCTTCAAGTCGCGCGAAGCCAGAAAGAACGTAAAGTACAAAAACTAGGACAATCCGTGTACTACCCATTGATGCCATGCTCGCTCAAAGGCCATTCGTTGCAGCTCCCATAGACTCTAGCGCCAGATTTCTCTCTAGTGTATACATAGGAAACACTTCGATTTGTGGCACACGCAGTGCATGCTCGCGCCAAGGAGAAGTCCTCTTCCTGTTGTGCTTAGTGGGCCTTCATGTTGATATTAAGCGTGGAGCACTTCACGGGTCCTGGCTGTCATATGCTGTCGTTTATTGCTTTGACACCGGCAAAATCATGTACGAAAATAGAGAAAAAGGAAGTGAGCGAGAAAATGAGATAGAGAAAGAAAAAAAGAAAATATTGAAATAAAAATTGAAATGAATAGTCGGCCAATGGTCAGCCAATGAATCGAGGGTTTTTTTTTTTCTGCCACACCATTATTTTACCAAACGCGCGAGAATCCGCTTATAGCTGGTTCGGAGGTTATTTAAACGAAGCCAAAGCAGTACTTATACCTAGATAGCCACATCATTGAATGTCACGCTTCATGGCAATTTTTCGCACAAGGATTCATATACGATTCGAGAAAGAAACATCAACCATATTGTAGGCCTGAAGAATGAATCTTGTTTCATGTTATTTGTCGCGTCTTTTCGTAAGCGGAGGTTTTCGAGCTCTGAACAAGAAAACAATGAAAACAAAAAAGAACGATTGAAAAAAAAAAAACACGTGTTCGTATGCGCACTGCAACACATGCACCCGACTTCAAAGAAAAAATTAGGTGTTATGAAAAAGTGAGGCTTTCGCATTGCTCCTGCCAGAGCGAAGTTATCTTTCATCCATCAGTCGAAGTATCAAGGGTCTTATGGAACAAGACGCTGTTGAAAACACAATATAATACTGCCACACGTATTTCTGGTACTACTTCGTTTTTCTTTACATCAGGTGAGAGAGATCGAGAAATAAGCGGCCTGTCCGCCAAATCAATTCGATCCCCATTGTAACAGAGGTGAAGCATTATTTCTTCAGTAACACCCCCGTAGACGGGCGTATTATTGTTTTTGTAGTATGCATACACAGATACACAAGGACACGGAGGAAATAGGGAGTGAGAAGGATGGCAGCAGTCAACTAGAGGAGCACAACGCTCCCTACTCTTTCGGGAGATGGGAAGGAATAGAGGAATTGAAGATAGGAGGAAAAAAGAGAGGAATGGCAAGATCAAGATAGTGAATGGAAGACACGTCAACAAAACTGTTGAGAGTGCCATTCAGGTGTCATGCAGTGAACGCCCCGACGACGGGCACTTGAATAAACGGGGAGCTGTACACAATGGTTCGTTGGTCATCAATCAATGTCGTGATCGGTATTGCAGCAGAAAACAACTCCACGTTTTTAGATGTTGACTGATGTACTAATTCATTCATTTATTTATTTATTTATACCAACAATTTCTTTTTGTCACTCATTTTCCATGGAGGCTACACACTTTATGCTCGACGGGCACATAAAATTGAGGCTTAAATGACACATTTTTAACTACTTCATGAACTGTCATAACTACTGATCTCGCACATTTATTTTATGCCATAAAACTGCAGATAAAAGATATATGTGACAGGCCAATCTTAGGCCTAACTTATGAAAGTATTATAAAGTAGGAGCAGCACAGTCGAGAAAAAAAAAGACTCAGTCATTACAACTCGGATATGAATCCACAATGCACAGACTGTACAGAAGTGTACTTTTCACTCGCACACATGCTCTGGCAATGTGGCGTGTTGCCTCAGAGACCTCTCACCAGTGAGTCCAACTGCGAAGACGCTCAGGAGCTCCAAGCTCCAACATTATGAAAAGTAGGTCCGGAGGGCCCAAGAACTGGCGGAACGCCATCATGTTCACGCCCGACTAATGCTTAGCCTACAGTACCGGCATCTAGGATGTCCCTTGTCGACACTCTGGTGGCTTAAGCTCCTCAGAACCTTTTAATAGAGTTCTTGACTGACACAGACAAGCACTGCTCACAAAAGAAAAAGAAAGACAGGTGCTGACACACAGCGTGAATCTATGGGCTAATTGGTCCTGCTCTATGAACTAGAAACAGCCCAATATTCTGAAAAGAGACACTCAAGCGCTTTTGTGTAAAAAAAAAGGAAAATCACGTGTTCATAAAAATTTAGAATGCAAGCTTCTCAATGTTGAAATTGATTTCACCCTTTATCTAGTGGATGGCTTTCAGTCGGCGAAATGAAATATGTCAATGAAGCTTTTTAGTTAATGTTCTCTGTTACCTAGTTCTTTTTTTTATTGTGATAGCAGTTATATGGACATTCTCGGCAAGATTTCGTCGCCGGCGTCACTCACCGTATATGTATACATATCTGTGTATATGAAAACGCAGGAAAGAGATATTATCTAGAAAAAGACTCCGGCGCGCAGATTCGAACGTTCGACCTCTTGCTTGTGAGTGTGAAGCGTTACCGATTGAGCCACGAAGGAGCACCTCCTTCAACGTCGAAACGGCAAGCTATTTGTATCCACCACATGCCACTGGCGACGGCCATCTATGGGAACTATCGTGTTTTCAGCATTACCAGTGATATGGTGCCATAAGCGCGCGTCGCCTAGAGTAACTGCATAAGGTCAATACGGGAGCAGCGTAGCGCATAGGTCCGCCATTTTGCCTGGCTAGCAACCACAGCTACACGGCGAAGTCGCCCTCTGTTTTTGCTTGTGAAACACCTGCCATTTGTTTTACCGTGTTGCATATTGACATATTTGGATTGCGTCCTTCACCACTGTTTGCAGTGCTTGAAGGCCGCTTTCGGCCCGATTGCCAATAAAGTGCAACGTAAGAGCTGACTAAATAACGTGGTAAAAAAAAATAACGATGTTCTGCTCAGCGTGTGGGAAAGTGTGCAAAGCGAACACAGTGGTCACGGACACCGGTGGTGGTGAACATCTACGACGCCGGAATCAGTCCTTGTGATCTAGAGAGCTTTCGCAGTAAAATACAGCGAATTCAACAACCGCGCCATTTTAGCTATGTCAGTGGTGAATAAGTGCATTTCATTTTCATGAAGATAGGTTAATCAGGCTCTGTTTGAACAGATATGAATGCGCAACAAATAACAGTGCAGTTTTCTTTTAGCATGTACACTACAAACAAAGGAGCGCTCAGCAGCTGGTAAAATTGGCAAAACGTCTTTTTGCCAGTTTACCCAGTCATTGTAGCACTCCGATGACTGTTATGATAGAACTGCAGACCTGATGCGCACATAGAGTTGATCCACTGTCAACCAATGCCGCCAATGCCGCGGCGGCGTCGGAACACACAAAATTTGGCTGAGCGTCAGCTTCTCCGCAATGCATAGTTTCTGGAGATGCCAGTGGCGTTGGAAAACAGTTGCGCTACTCTGGTCCCTTAGAGACCATATACGTTCGCTATAGCGTCGCCAGACTGTGACGACGTGGCAGCACGCGCTCTAATTTCTCACGCGTACTTTACCCCACGGAGAAGGGGACGGGATGGATGCTCGCGCGTGCGTGCGCTTATCTCGCATTGAGCGTATCTTACGTCTTGGGCTTTCACCGGAACAATTCTGTTGTATTCATATAGTTTTATAATATACACTAGAGGGAACTCCGGCGCTAGTGTCTATGGTAGCTGCAATGCACAGCGCTTCAGCGAGCATGGGAATGCTGAGTGGTACACAGATTTGACTAACTTTCGTATTTGACTAACTTTCGTGTGGCTTGGAGTTGTTTTCTCACAAAACAAAAATCAGAAAATGTTCAGTGGTTGTGCTTCACCACTTTACTTTTTTAGGTTTACGTTTTCAATTCGGGTCACGAAGTTCAAAAGGGTTCTTTTTTTCTTTCGAAAGAAAACCAAAAAAGAGCAATAAACGGAGCCACAAGTGCGATTCGCCGCCCGAAAGTACGAAGGCTAGGCATATATATGTACTACCGATCATTCCTATGGTCGCTGAATGATCGCAGCGCCAGTGTCTTCTCTAGTTAATTTTAAAAACTCTATGGTTTTAGTAACCAGGCGCACAAAGGTCACTGTACCCGCTGAACAGTCTCTGCGAAAAGGGCGCGCTTTTCACTATAAGCATATTTCGTGCGTCATTTCTGCGTTAGAAACGCGAGGCACGTTTCGATCTATTTGCCATTCTTCGCGTGACCTTCCAATTTGTTGCTATCGCGTTCACTGCTTTGCCTTTGTGGCAATGCTGTGACTTTTTCTGCATCATCGGTAGAACGCATTCGCATGCTTCAGTTCAGTTAACATCGGACAAACATTGCTGTGTGGCCTAGTGTTCAAGGCACTTGTTTTCAGCCAGGGCGGGGGGGGGAGAAAGCGGGGGGATTTATGCTTTAGCCTGGAAAAGAAAATTTATTTTATTGTACATAAAACTTTTTTATCAGCGAGAACTGCTGGCGAATATAACTTCAAAGAGGAGTTCTTTGGCACCCATTCCTTCTTTAAGCAGTGTCGGCGTCTTCGTAACTCGTGGATTGAACGAGGACGAAAGAGAATGAACGCGGATAGTAACGCAGGATGGAAGACGGTGATTGTTTTGTTTTGCATTGTGATTGATGTGTTGCATTGTTTTGTTTTGCATTGTGATTGTTTTGTGGTGCATTGTTTTTTTTTCGACGCCCCCTTCACGCCTTCGAGCGCACAGCCCTTCTTAGGGCTACTCCCTGTCATGGTCCCGCCTGTACTTTGGTACCAGGCCCGGTTCAACCAAGACCTGAAGTCTGACTTCCACCCGAAACAGCAGAAGCTTCAGGATGCAACACCTACACCGACGCCTCACGACAGACGGTTTTGGTCCTTCACCGCAAGTGCGCAAAGCTCACCTTCGGGCGGGCGCGAGGAAGAGTTCTCCGTCAAGGACGCGCCAACTCGGGCGGAACCTTCGGATACGGATGAATCATCCGCCTCTAGTTCTTCATGGTAACACCGGACACCATTGTCGTCATCCCCACACAGCCAGGACACGACATGGGAAGAAACTGGCACCCCCAGCTTCCGTTGAACACTCCCACTCGTCTCCCAGCTCAACCGAACGCCGACTCACAATCGAAGCCCGTGACGCAGCGCCCTGCACCTCCTGCAGCTGTAGGAAAGCGCGGCGGCACCAACCTGTACCACCCAGTTGTCAAGAAGTCCAACTACCTCGCCACGACCCGCAAAGTTACCGGGGCGTACCTGTCTGGCTTCCCGGCCACTCGGCGCGTTCAGTGAGAAAGAGAATAAAATGAGGGAAAAGCAGCGAGGTTAACCAGAAAATGAAGTATCAGGTTTGCTACCTTTCAATAGAGGAAGGGGGAATGGGAAAGAAAGCGAAGAGGGAAATAGACGCGCGCAAAAAAACAAAAAAGGGGAAAAAGGGGGGGGGGGGGCTGGGGTGTTATAGTCTATACAATAGGCCAGTGCCACGCAGAAAGTTCAGTAAGGCTTTCACTGATTTTCTGTGCGCACCCAAATCATGTCGCCTTTCAAGCACTGATTGTTCAGACAAAGGTCTGTCGTCAAGGCGAGCTAGCGCAGCAGCTAGTTGCCGTTAATTTTCGGCGCAATGTGGTCGCAGTGGATATCTATCCCCTCATGGATCCCGCACCCCTGCTCCAGCTCAGCCGGATTTGCGAAGTTCACGTGAAGGGGAAGCTCCTCGTGGAAAACAGCTGCGTGGGAACCGTGTACGGCGTCGACGCAACATTTGACTTGGACGACATCGTGGCCAACATTGACGCAGCTGTCCCGGTCATCTCTTGCGTCCGACGAGGCAAGTACCTCACGCTCACATCTCAGGGCACTACGGCACCGCCCGTGGCAGCCCTATTCAAACTTCAGAGGCTGGTCCGCCCTCGACCGGCGTGGCCCCTTCAGTGCGCCCGCTGCGGTCGCTTCGGCCACGCAAGCGTGACCTGTTCGCGAGACCAACGCTGCTTCCACTGAAGTGGCAGCCACGCGAAAGCACCATGCCCTGCGGAGCGCCCTTGCTGCATGAACTGCATCGGCACCCATCCGGCTAACGAGCCGCGCTGCCCTTCCTGGCAAATTCAGCGCAAGGCCACCGTCATCATCGCCTCTTCAGATGGCCTCGTGATGCGCCGCCAAGTGCAGGACCGCTGTCAACAACATCGACAAGCGAGGCAGTGCGGCAGTCGTCCAGGGCCGCTTCTTTCGAGACGCTGTCGCCGGTGGAGCCCATTCTGCATCCGCTCCTTGCCCTCCGGCCAGTGCGCTTTCTGCCCCTGCCGGTACAAGGAGCCCATCACCTTCTCCTGTGGATAACGCGGCTCCCGTGGTTGACCTGAAGGACGCGGTGATAAATGCTCTTGTGACGGCAATCCGCGCTGTGATTGTGATCCTGCCGTCGGATTCTCCGGTTCGTGGAATGTGTGCTGTGGCTCTCGCTGCGCATAAGGCCATCGTTCCGGTGAATTAAGGTGACTGAATTGCATCGGCGAATTCATTGGGACTGTCATTTGTGTGTTCAACTGAACGTTTTTTTTTCTTGTTTTAGTTCAACTAAACTGTGTTTCTTTTTCTTTTCCCGTGATTGGGATACGTGCTCAGGTGAATGTTGTGACCATGGTGTAAGAATAATCAAGTGTTCACACTGAGCGCGCCTGAGCGTCCAGATAATGTTTGGTCTCGCGGGCGTGCTGCGCTGCGAGCCGTCAGATGGCGCCATGTTCAACGTACGCAGAGAGCGGTGCTGGCGCATTCAAATTCCTCTGCCTCCTCAACGTTTTCGTTCCGAGCGGCGTGAGCAACACCTGAAGTGAGAAGGAAATTTTTTATTTCAGATTAAAAAGTACAATTGTGCCAGGTTTAAGGATTCATTAACACGAAAATGCGTTGTGCAGGGTGTAAACATCGTCAACACAGATAGTTCCACTCATGCACACAAGTGTTTTCGCCTGTTCACAGTATTGCTGGAGGCAAAGAATTATAAATAAAAAATGTTAGCTAGCGTCCTATTCCTCTATCAAAATACTTCCCCAAGGGGAAGAAATGCAAGCAACGTCGACATGCTTAGATGTAGGTGCATGTTGAACAAGTCGGACGGTCGAAATTGGACAGGAGCCTCCCACTTTATGCGCAAACCACCATAAAATATTATTACACTCTATCAAAAGACAATCGTTACTGCACCAGAAACGTATTTCATGCGTACCACTGCTTTCGTTTATTGCACTTGTTCAATGTGAACGCCATATAAATAAATATCAAGCACACAAGAACAATGCGCTTTTTCATAGCTAGATGTTGCGATGACAGGAGCAACATCTAGCCATATATATATATATATATATATATATATATATATATATATATATATATATATATATATATATATATATATATATATATATATATATACATATTAACGGTCACTGTCAGACGGCAATTTGGCAATTTGGTACAAAACACGTTCTAGCCATATTGAGAACCTTTCAGCAATTTGATGATCTGATGTCACCTTCATTGACAGAACAGAAATAAACATACGCGAAGAAAAAAGCCTGGCTTCAAAACAACGCGGTCGCACATGCCAACAAAAAGACACAGAAACAGCAGCACGCACGTTTCTGCCGAGCGTGTTAGTGAGACCAAGGTGGCTGACCCGGCTCGTCGTAGTGCCATCTAAGAGATAACTGATAACGGCCCGAATATTATCTGGACGCGCTGGAATTGCGCTTTTCAATTCGTTGCGGGGAGAATGTCAGCACCTGCATATTTTGACACCGTGGTTGTGACCACTGCGCCGATAGATTACATCATCGAGGCCAACAGGACTGTGATCTGTGGGTTCAACTGAGCAGTTCTTTTTTCCTAGTTGAACTGAAATGTTTTCTTTTTTTCTTCTCGCTGCTTGGGCTACGTGCTCAGGCGAGCGTTTCGCACGCTCCCGTCATTTCATGCTCCTTTTGGGCTCATCATCCTCTTTTCGGTGGATATATTTCGCCGGCCTTCCCGGTGGCTTTTTTGCATGGTTGCGGATCCTCCCGGCGGTTCGAGTGCGCGCTGTGTGAGGCGGAGCGAATTTGATTACTACCCTTCTCTTACCTTTTCTCTTCTGTCCCTTTAATTCTCCTTTCCCCATCCCCTGCGTGGAGCAATGGAGGGGACTTAGTCGTGAAAGACAATAACAGCTCCGCGCTTATTTCTTCATTTTTCCCCTCAAGAACCTCTACCGCACTTCAAATCGAGTCACGAAGTGAAAAAAAAAATATTTTCTTCAAAACTAAACCGAAACACAGCCTTAAACGAAGGCAAAAACGTGGTCGGCACCCGCAAGCACGAAGACAAGGCCAATCTATGTCATACCCATAATTCCCAAGGTCGCTGAATGATGGCAGCGCCAGTGTCTTCTCTATTTAATTTCAGGAAACTATATGGTTATCAAAGCGCCCAAACGCTCTTTTCCGCAGTCTCTCAGTTACCGAAAAAGTGGTGTTATGCTCCGTCTGCGACGGTTGATGCAACATGGGCAGCACAAAATTGCCCCCGCGACTCACGCTACTGACGGCGGTCTCTTCGTGAACAGGATACATGTCCCACGTAACTTTAGCCAATGTTTGAAAATATGCCGGAACGTGTAATTACTACGCGACTACTCACCACTGCCTGGAGTTAGTCAGACTATTTTTTGTGTTCCCAGATATGATTTAATTAGATCTGTTTAGTTAACTATTTTTTGAAGTAACGAAGATGGATAACGAATTTCAATGAGAAAGTTGTAGATCGGTTTGCAAAACATACGAATAGATAGTTTTGAACTTTATATCTGTAAAGTTAGTGTTGGTCCGCTAATTACGAATGCCCGCAAAATACAAAAAATACCACGTGACAAGCGCGCTCACGCGTAGGTGCGCACGATGATTCTAGTGCTCCTTAACGTTCCGCGTACGAACGACACGCTTCCCTCGCAACGGTTCATGACAGCGATAAGCAGTCACAACGGTTATCGTTTTTGTGGCCGATAGCAAAACGTGTTCATCGTAAAGTCATCACCATCGTTGCGGCCTTGCCGAGACAGCACAATGCGGCAAATGCTATAGTCGTTCGTACGCGGAACGTTAGGGAGCACTAGTATGATTGCGCGCACTGGCGCATGAGCGATTTTGTCACGTGGTATTTTTTGTACTTTGCGGGCATTCGTAATTAGCAGAAAAACACTGCCTCACAGTTATAAAGTTTAAAACTGTCTAATCGGGCACTTTGGAAAACCGTTTTATAACTTTCTCATTGAATTTTTATGTATCTTCGTTTTTTGAAAAGTTAGTTAATTAAACAAATGTAATATGCAAAATTTGAGAACACAAAAAGTATTCTAACTTCAGGCAACGGTGAGCAACATGCATTTGGTCGCGTCGTAATAACGTGTTCCGGCATATTTTTAAACTCTGGTTAAAGTTACGTGGGACCCTGTATAAAGAAGTGTCAGCCAGCTTTTTCTGAACAATGAGTGACACACAAGCAGTTTTACTCAGAATCGTCATAGATAACATTGAACAACTCTACACCGTGCTTCATGCACTAGTCATTACAATCTTCGCCTCAAGCGTGCCACCAGCCATGTGAGAGAAATTTTATTTGCTGGCTCACACGTGGCTTTGCTTTGTAAAGCGTGCTTTGCCTTGTATAACAACCTACAAAGGAGAAGCAGCCATCTACATGAGATGATATAAGGCAGACATGCTTCATAAATAAGCAGTGTAAGTCACATTAGACAGACAGACAGATAGATAGATAGATAGATAGATAGATAGATAGATAGATAGATAGATAGATAGATAGATAGATAGATAGATAGATAGATGGATGGATGGATGGATGGATGGATGGATGGATGGATGGATGGATAGATAGATAGATAGATAGATAGATAGATAGATAGATAGATAGATAGATAGATAGATAGATAGATAGATAGATAGATAGATAGATAGATAGATAGATAGATAGATAGATAGATAGATAGATAGATAGATAGATAGATAGATAGATAGATAGATAGATAGATAGATAGATAGATAGATAGATAGATAGATAGATAGATCAGGAAAAGGAGAATTTTGGCGTGTGTTCACACGTCAAATCACTTTCAGCGGGTCCATGTGCATAAAGAGTCACAACTTGCCCCGATCTTTATTTGCATTCCAGATGAAAAAGTTCCGATCAAGAGTTATTCCGATCATGACAGCAAGTCCTTTTCTGGTTTCACTTTGAAAAGTGTCCTCAGCTAGTTTCAACAGCCGTGACGAGATTCTTACTGCTTTCCTCCATAATATATCGGAAACCTCAAAGACTGCGAAGCGAAAGCGTAAAAGGCAGTGTGGCTGAAGGCGACAGTAGTGAACTATGAAACGGTTGAACTTTTCTTCGCCTGTCAGAAAGTGACGCGATTTGGCTTTCAAATCAAGGCAGTGCGACGCCCTTTTAAGAGCATATAAGGAGCATGTGCCTACTCGTCTATGCCAAGTATTTTTTTTAAATTGAGTTTCCTGGTTCTATTTGAGGTTGCCGAAGTTTCCACACATAGGATTGTGTTTCGTTGTTTTTTTGTAATTTCAGACGTGAAAAAGTAGTTACGCTCACTTTCGATTGTTTTTTTTTGCTCCGCAAAGTATTTAAAAACATCTTCTTGTGATGCAGCCTTACTCATGCAAAGAAACGCTGTTTTTATTCTTTATTTGAAAGTGATGTGAATGAGTGCAGTAACTCGCACATTTTCTTTATTCAGACCAGTCAGTCAATGCAGTTTTAGTGTAAATGATATTGAAGTGAAAATTAGTTCAGGCGTCTTTATGTAAACCATTCTCACTTAGAGGAACTAACCACTGAATTTTATAATGATTCATTTTTTAGTGTGACGAAAGTTCACTGGTCAAAGAGTGTAGTCACAGAATTTTCAAATGAAAAGCGCTTCAAAAATAGGAACCAATAAGTTCATAAGTTCAACAAACGTGTATTGTTTACATGTGTAGGTGCATAACTTTGAAGCGTTAATGAAACGATCGTAAGAGTCGTTTCTTTTTCTAGAATTTTAGATTTGTCGTTCGAGCTAAGATAAGTGGTTTCGCTTTATTCGTTCAGTCTATTCATTGTTATTATGGTACAGATGTATCTTCAATATATATCATTCCTGGAAAAAACAAGTAGAGGGGCCCTTAAGCTTCGCCTTTAAGAGTTGCACGCGGTAGCAATAATCTGTTTCCAGTGCGTACTTCGAATACTTACTGCATAATTTTTTTTAGAACTTGCTATGCTCTGCCCCGCCGCAGTGGTCTAGTGGCTAAGGTACTCGGCTACTGACCCGCAGGTCGCGGGTTTGAATCCCGGCTGCGGCAGCTGCATTTACGATGGAGGCGGAATTGTTGTAGGCCCGTGTGCTCAGATTTGGGTGCACGTTAAAGAACCCCAGGGGGTAGAAATTTCCGGAGCCCTCCACTACGGTGTCTCTCATAAACGTATGGTGGTTTCGGGACGTTAAACCCCAAGTATCATTTAAACGAACTTGCTATGCCCCTGCTACGTAGGCTCAAGATTGTCGTAGAGTGTGTGACTTTTGTAGTGGGTGACTGGTTTTAAACTATTAAGTCATGATAATCCCACGTTCTCACCCCAGATGAAAATATAGCTTATACCACGCATTATTACGGCAGTAGTTAATGTTGTATTGTGAAGCATGTGCACAGGACGAGTGTGCATGTAAAACATGAAAGGTACTTTCACTGCATGTTCAAGCAAAAGAAGTTATTTTCACTGTGTTCACAAGCAGAGGCATGGCCGTGTAGTAGGACACCCGTTTGCCACATTACCGAGCCGGGTTTGATTCTCACTCACATCAAAGATTTTTCGTTTTTATTTTACTTGCACCTTGTTCGATTTGTTGGTCACGAAAAAATGATAAACTTTTGTTCACAACCACCAACGCCGACGCCAAAATTTCTGTGAAACGAGATCTTTAACGCTATCGCAATACAGTTATGTTCTGAATTTGTGCGTCGCCTGAGGTAAGTTTGAAGGGGCTTTGGTTTGCTTTTTATTCCTAAATTTCACACTGCAATTGAATATTGGAGACCCTCAAATATTATGCAGAACCAACTAAAACGCACTGTTCGTGGAGCATACTGGCAAGCCGAACGAACTGGCGAAGCTTTAGGTCAATGGCATGCCATCTGACCATCAGCAATGGGTAAAGATGGTGCTCTCTTCTATTGTCGCATCGTTAGAAATTTTGAAGTTAAGAAGCACCCGAAGGGCTACCAACTGCTCAAGAAATTTACGCAAGATAGATTTGGGTGCACGTTAAAGAACCCCAGGTGGTCAAAATTTCCGGAGCCCTCCACTACGACGTCTCTCATAATCATATGGTGGTTTTGGGACGTTAAATTCTACATATCATCATCAATTTACGCAAGATAATTTTTTTCAAAACCTTTTTGGTAGTAAAACATTCATCTCTCTTGTTCATTTGACAAAAGAGGGAGGTGGAGTGAACGACATAGCCAGGAAAAATAACGCAGTGGGTTGGGAGACACTGCCACATTGCGAATCATTTATATTCATTCGTCTATCGGCTTTTAAAAAAGATGATTTGTTGCTTTACATTTCCTCTCTGACTTTTTCGTTATTTACTTTATGTATTGGACTCTCCAGGCAGATGGTAAAGCTGCAACACTGGGTCTGATATAAGCGTTCGCGCATAGAAGCGACGCTCAAATACAATGACAAGCATATCAACGCCACTCGCCGGCAGAGTTGACAAACGTACCAGAAACGAAAAGCACAAGAAAAACGATTGAGGTGTTAAAAGTTAAGATTGATGGTTCACGTATCTCAGCCTGCTTACTTTGGCACTTGCATCATCACTTTTTTCGCCCTCTCCCATGCTCCATCTGAAACTATGATTCCAAACACGTTCAGAGGATGCCGAAGAAAAATGGAGTCGCGTGACACTCGAAGCCACCGGCACGATTGCCTTTGCGTTGTTGTTGACAGAGTAGCTTCACCACAGCCGTCGCTAGTCTCGTTTCTTCTTTCAATTTTCCTGGTGTGCCCACGTAATCCTGCCGTTGAAAGACAGCTGTGTTTTGAGTCCATAAACGTATGGTGGTATTGAAGCTCTCTTGTTTGCACATTTTGTAAATGATGACAACGAATGAAGTTTGATACGATTATCGTCTTTCACTGATGTACACAAAAGCCTTAAGAAGGCGAATAGTGTGACCGCAATCCGTACACTAGTTAGAGAAATCTGGCTTATCCCACGCACTTTGAAAATTGATTTCACAGTAAGCAGGGGTGTGTGGGTATAAACCATAGGTTTACAATATTCAGTATTAACCTACACATGGCACTTTAGGAATACTAACGGGATTGCATGAAAGAACCCATGCGGCAGAAAATGCAGTATCATGGTCAGCATTGGTGTCACCCCACCGTGGAGATCTAGTGGATAAGGTACTCGGCTGCTTACACGCACGTCGCAGGTTCGAATCCTGGCTGTGGCGGCTGCATTTTCGATGCAGGCGCAAATGTTGTAGGCCGGTGTGCTCAGATTTGAGTGCACGTTACAGAACCCCAGGTGATCAAAATTTTCGTAGCCCTCCACTACGGCGTCTGTCATAATCATATGGTGGTTTTGGGACGTTAAACCCCACATATCAATCAATCAATCAGCATTACTGTCGATAGGTTGAATATAGCGCTGAAGATACACAATAACTATCAATGCTTAAGTCACAATGCATACGAAGTACTTACCCTACATATCGATTAAATATTCTGCCACAGAACAACGTGAGTGCTTCAAGTTACTTCGATAAGACGACGCCATTCAAGAGTCATGCCGGGACAATGCATACAGTTTGGCCATGTCGCCTTTCCGCCTTCATATCAGTGTAACAAGCATTACATCTACAATCACCAAGCCAGTGTCAAGCGCCCCGCGAATACGTCTACGCGACTAATACGCTTGGTTCGTGCATCATCAGCCGGAACGTACATTACAGGCCGGAACCCATTAGCACGTGAGCGTGTTCTGGTAGTGCTAGGGCCAGCTGTCACGCATCTGCCGCAAAGGTGGTCACGCCACACGCCGCGTGGAGCTCCCCCTTATGTTGAACTCCAATGACAGATTGCGAGAATTCGGCTGGATTGTGAACGGAACGTGTAAAACCGAGCGGGATTTCTATCGCAATCCCGCGGGTCTCTGGGCTCTGAGTGCGAGTCTCTGGGCCCTCTCAAGATGTCTGTGACATCTTTTAGGGGCGAAGCTTCTTAGAGCGGCACCCGTTCATCCCTCGTTGCTGTTGTAGTGTGTAACGAGTATAACATTTTGACCTTCAAGGCAGTGCCGGTGAGAAATTTCTTCTGTGCGTTGTTGAACAATAAAAATATAATGCTCAATGTACATGCCAATGGCTGCTAAGGGTGAATGAGAGACAGGAGCATTTGGCTTTTAGTTAACGCGCACGCTGCGATCCCCATTAGCAGCCATTGGCGTAACCATTGCCAAATGTCCGACCAGGAACCATGACCCCTTTCTATATTCCTCTCACAACCTCATACCTATTTTAATTCCACAGTGTCCTATTTTTCATGACTGCTGCATTCCTGTTACCTTTAGTCGTCACTTATATTTCGTGTTCCCGTAGGTACTCGGTCCCATTGCTTATCCATACGCCCAGATATTTGCATTTATCTGTTATTCCTAGCGTGACCTCCTTTATTCTAAGCTCACTACCTTCATATTCATTAAAAATCATGACTGCTGATTTTTCCTTACTGAATCTAAAATCTAATCTATCTCCCTTATTACCGCAGATGTCCATCAATCTCTGCAAATAGATTGTGCAAAATAGATTGTGCAAATCTCTGCAAATAGATTGTGGGCTACAGCGCCGTCTGCACCGATTTCCGGTTCGAGGCGCCGTGATGCCGTGCGGGCATTCTTCCCAGTGCCGTCGTTTTTAGCGTGTTTCACCTTGCCATTAGCAGCCATTGGCGCTGGGTGTAACCTCCTTTGTTTTAGAAAGGTTTAGCGAGCGTTGGGCTGCAGTGCCATGAATACAGTGAACAAGTATATATTATGAACTCGAGGTGGTTAAAGGTGGAAAGTAGATCCGAAGTGCAAGCCGTAAGAAAGTGTGCGTGTGCCACCACTCGTTAAGTCCTTGGAATGTCCGCTGGATGGCGGTGCTTCTATATGGGGAATATATGATGAAAAGATGCGAGATGATGGTATTTGGAGTGTTGAAGAGATGGACGAACACAGACAGATGCATGGATGGACGCATGAATGGACGCAGGGACGGACGCATGAACAGACGCACGCCCGGACGGGCAGATATACGCATGGACGGTCACACAGACGGAAGCATAGACAGACGGAAGCAAGGACCAATGGACGGACGAATGCTTCGCCCCACTCTTCATCATTCACTCCGTGGATATGCTGCCGAAATTTCCCCTAGGACCTCCTACTTGATGTGTTTGAAATAAACTTGACTCTATATGAACAAAAAAATCTGCGATTGGAACGCATATGCGTCGACCGGAAAAGGCGACGCATGGAAATCTTGCGAGGGGGCATTGGAGGAGATGGCGAAGCGTTTCCTATTTGTCCATGGCTGCCCGCAACTTCTAAATATCATGCCATGGCGGATATTTGAAAGGCGGGAGCAAAAAAAAAACTACGTCGCGCGAACTTCCGGTAGAGGCGGCCAATTTCGGCGAAGGAAGAATTCTGGCTCCACGGATCAAGCCGAAAGCTGCGGTTCCTGTCAATCTGCCGGTGGAACGCGTAATGCATGCTTCCGATCTGCCATAGGAATATGAGTGCTCCACTCGGATAAAAAAAAAATTGCCAGATTTCACGTACAGTGGGAACCGATGATATGCGAAGCACGAGTGAGAAATGTTGATATGTCACTTTAAAATCAGCACAACTTTACGAGGGAGAGGTACATGATGCCGTACGTGACTTCCATGTCATGATGATCATGTTTGGAAGTGTCGTTTACCTTCGTCATTTATTCGCGCCACGTGATACCAAACTTAGTATATCTGGAGCTAGCGAAACGACCACGAGCACGCCATGAGCGTGGTAAGGTGTCATGCTCTTGCATGACATATGTGTCAGGTTATCTTGTTTGCACCCGTCATTTATTTTGTCATCCATTGACGTCACGTAATACCAAATTTCGTATATGTGGAGCTAGCAAAATGGCCGCGAGAGCACCATCAAGGGCCCAGTATTCACCTTTTCATAAACGCCTCCCTGGGCGCCGCCATATTCCTCCTTTATTCTTTATTCGTTATTCAAAGGTTACCCCGCATTGCCCAAAGGCGTTACAGAAGGGGATTACAGAAACGACATAAACAATTCTTCATTTTTTCGGCACACTTGCATGGCAGACAATTCATTCCACTCTTTAACAGTTCTAACAAAAAAATGAATTCGCGGACAGGGGGTTACGGAAACGACATAAACAATTCTTCGTTCTTGCAGCACACTTGCATGGCAGACAGTCCATTCTACTCATAAATGGTTCTAACAAAAAATGAATTCGCGAACAGGTTCGTCCGAGTGCGTAATTCTCTTCTTTTAAAAACATGGTCAGTTTTAGATGAACGGTAATGAGGTTCCTTAAAGTATTTTTCTTTATTCATTCCTGTTTTCTCATTATATATACAAAAAGAGAGAGAGAGAGAGAATAAACTTTATTGGGTTCCAGCATGCGGGATTCCCTCCGGCCGCGCAGGGCGTGGGGTTCACCACTTCAATTTGCACAGCCTTAGGCTGTGCAAATTGGCGCGTCCCCTCGTAAATGCACTGACAACGCTGCGTCCTTAGCCTTTGTCCTCCCGCGCACAGCCCATCATGGCGGTGTTTTTTTCCTTCCTTTGAAAAGGTGTATACTACAATGCAGCGTTGACGCACGCGCCCGCTGGGCACAGCGACGCTACGTTAGCAAAACGCGAGCCCTCTATTGTCTGATGCTAGGCGCGTCTCCGTCGGCGCAGCCCGACGGCTACCGGCGCGAAATGTGACATGCTTCATTTCCCGCCGATGCGTTACCAGACAACACTGTGTCGCACTCTTTTCGCGACGGGGGGGACGCCAGATGCGCTGAAACGCGCATGCGTCAAAGCAACGCAACGCGGCGCGCGCCTGCGAGTATATGGCAGCACAGGCACCTGACGTGGCAACGCCGGCGTGACGCGACGAAATAAACGCCGGCGAGCACGTGCACCGCGTGACGTCGAAATGTATAGGCGCCTTGACTATGGTATGTAGTCGTGTTCTCACATGACACACATCTCATGATTATTATGTTTGCACCAGTCACATACCTTCGTCATCCATTCACGTACTGTAATGCCAAATTCGGTACATGTGACGCTAGCGAAACAGCCGCGAGCGCATTATGAGCATGGCATGTAGTCATGTTGTTACATGACACGCATGTCATGATTGTGATGTTAAGGTCAGTCGCTTGTGTTCGCCATGCAATCATGCCATACCATACCACTTTTGCAACAGGCCATGTGAACGAAGCCACCGCAAGAGCTGCAGGACCATGAAATGTAAATCATGATATTTATGACATACATGTCATCGTTTTCATGTTATTGTCATTTATTGCCACTGCAGCATTGATGGAAACGACCGTGCAGATGAAGCAGCCCGATCTGCTTGTGGCGAAACGGGTCGGCGCCGCTTCTGCGCCTGCGCGTCGCGGCGATGCCTCCAAACACGGGCGCCAGCGATAAGAACACTCTCGCACGAAATAAGCAAGAAAACTGTGTGTGTGACCCGATTCAGGGGCAGTCGTTGTAGAACCTTCAGTTCGGAAACATTGAAGTAATGTTATCCCACATCTGGTGACCCGGAAAACGAACGTACCGCACCACCATGGCCGACGAGGAAACCCTTGCTGCCCTTCAACAACAAGTACAACAACTGCAACAACTGCAGGCCCAGCAGCAAGTGATTCAGAACCAAGGGCAGCAGCTCCGGGAACAGCAGCAGTGCAATGAAAATGAAGCACTCTCGTCCGACGACCGTGCACCACCCCACTTGGTTCACGCCCCCCAAAATTTTACCCCAGCGGTCCCTGCCACCTCGGACGCCTCCATATCGGCGGCCACCACCAACACGGACGTTTGTCACACCACCGTCAAACTTCCGCCGTTTTGGGCAGAGGCGCCTGACGTGTGGTTCGCTCAAGTCGAGGCGCAGTTTTCCACAGCACGCATCACCCAGGACGGGACGCGCTATGACTATGTCATCGCCCATCTAGACTCTCGCTATGCGGCTGAGGTTAGCGATGTACTTGCGAACCCCCCGGCTGGTGACCGTTACCTACACCTGAAGAGGAAACTGATCTACCAGCTTTCACCTTCACAAGACGAGAATGTGCGTCACCTACTCCAGCACGAAGAACTCGGTGACCGCAAGCCATCACAGCTCCTACGTTGCATGCGTGACCTCTTGGGCAGCACCCCGGTCGACGACTTCCTCCTCCGCATCATCTGGCTTCAGCGTCTACCCTCACATGCGCAGGCCATCCTCCACGTGCAGCCGAATCTGCCGCTGGACTGCAGCTCTCTCACATCGCTGATCAAGTCGAGATTTTGTTGCCAGCATCGCCTCTCACCGTCAACGCCGTTGACATCCGACAGTCCAGCAGCGAGCTCGCGCGCCGTGTCGATGAAATTACCCGTCAGCTGGACTCAATTCAAAGGCGCCTGGATCAAAGCCCGAAGCTGCGTCCACAAACGCTCCCAAATCCAAGACAATGCTGCTTCATCGCACGGAAATTATAACGGCCCCTGCTACTACCATCGCCGCTTCGGGGACAAAGCCCGGAAATGTCAACCACCTTGCTCAGCTGGACATCAGGGAAACTTCAACGGCAGCCCGTAGAGGCGGCTGCGAGCTGCCAACTTAGAGGTCGTCGCTTGTTCGTCGCCAACCAAGTCACAAAGCGGCGGTTTCTCGTCGACTGTGGCTCCGACATCTGTTGCTTTCCCCGAACCTTCCTGCGCGACTAGCGTTCTTGCACGTCCTTTGAGCTCAGCGCGGCGAACCATTCGACCATCAAGACCTACGGCTCGCTCCGCCTTAACATCAACTTCAAAAACCTGTGTCGCGATTTTCCATTGAATTTCGTCATCGCCGACGTCGCAGAGCCGATCATCGGGTCCGACTTCTTGGCGTATTGCAATCTCCTACCTGGCTGCCGATATGACCGACTTATCGACGCTACAACAGGCTTCTTCACGCCGGGACAACGTGCGACCACCCAACAGCCTAACGTCAAGGCACTCACCCTTGGGAACCTGCCGCCATACCATGACATGCTCGCAGAATTTCCCGACCTGACTCGACCTAGCGGGCGTCCGCAAGAGGTGCGCCACTCAACCGTGCACTACATTTGTACTACTCCCGGCCCCCCGGTCTCATGCCGCGCCCGTCGGCTAGCCCCGGACCGCCTACGAATTGCACAGGCCGAATTCGAAGCCATGCTCCACGAAGGTACTGCCCGCCGCTCGGAGGGACCTTACGCCTCGCCGCTTCATCTGGTACCAAAGAAAACCAATGGCAGGCACACATGCGGAGATTATCGCGCCCTCAACGCCCGCACTGTCCCCGACAGGTGCCCCGTCCGTCATATACAGGACTTTGCACACCGCTTAGACGGCAGCACAATCTTCTCAGTGGTGGACCTCGTAGAGGCCTACACACAAATTCCTGTAAACCCGGATGACGTCCCAAAGACCGCAATTATTACGCCTTTCGGCCTATTCGAATTCCTTTCATGAGTTTTGGTCTCCGCAACGCGGGGCAAACCTTTAAACGCTTCATCGACCACGTCGTCCGCGGCCTGGACTTCTGTTTCGTCTACCTAGACGACATCTTGATCTTCTCCCGCGACGAAACGGAAGATCGCCAACATCTTCGTCAACTGTTCCAGCGTCTCGACGAACACGGCTTACTCATAAACGTTCAGAAGAGCACGCTCGGCGTCCCCGTCGTCACATTTCTTGGCCATGAAATCTCTTCAGAAAGAACTACACCATTGCCTGACCGCATCCTGGCCCTGCAAAATTACGCGCTGCCTGTCACAGCGAAGGACTTCCGCTGTTTCCTGGGCATGTTAAACAGGCGCTTCGTGCCTAAAGCGGCCACATATCACGCCCCTCTTCATGATGCGTTGGTTGGCCAACGCGGCAACCATCCTGTCACTTGGACCCCAGCCTTAACGCAAGCGTTCAAAGACTGCAAAACTGCCCTCTGCAACGCTACGCTGCTCTCCCATCCCAAGACAAAGGTGCCCCTGGGTCGTTTCACAGATGCCTCTAGCACCGCCGTCAGATCCTCTCTCACGCAGCGTGTGGGAAACAACTGGCGGCCCTTGGTGTTCTTCTCGAAGAAACTCTCTTCTCCGAAGCCGCCCCCGCCCTCCGGCAGCATCGGCGATGCAACCTCGCCCCCTGCGGAGACGACCTGGCCAGCCTATTACAGAGAGCTCCTTGCCATCTACGAAGCAGTCCAACACTTTCGCCACATCCTCGAGGCACAGCACAGCACCATAAACCTAACACTTACGCCTTCTCCCAACGCCGCGAAAAACTTCCACCGGTCCAGCAGAACCAGCTGTCCTTCATCGCTCAATTCACCACAGATATTCGCCACATCAGCGGAAAGGAAAACGTGGTTGCCGACGCACTCTCTCGCGTCTTGGCTGTCGAGCTACAAACCGTTACAACAGACACCCTCGCCGAAGCTCAGAAAACGGACACCGAACTCCAGCAGATCCTCAAGAATGGCTGTTCTCTTCATCTTCAAAAAGTTACCATCCCTGGGCCAACGGAAGCACTCTACTGTGACATATCAACAGGACAAGTGATACCATACGTCCCTTTTTTGCATCGCCAAAGCCTCTTCAACCAGTTACACAACCTAAGTCATTCCGGCATCCGAGCTTCTACACGCCTCGTGACTGACCGGTACGCGTGGCCCTCAATGCAACGGGACTGCCGCACCTAGGCACGCACATGCATTCAATGCCAGCGCGCCAAAATCACCCGACACGTCACGTCGCCACTCGGAGAATTCCCCCTTTCGACAGAACACTTCCAGCACATCCTCATCGACATCATTGGCCCCCTCCCACCAGACGGCCCTTATCGCTATTGCCTCACCGCCATCGATCGTTATACTCGTTGGCCCGAGGTGTGGCCGCTCGAAAGGATCACCGCAGAAGACGTCGCATCAGCCTTCTTCTCCGGCTGGGTTTCACGCTTCGGCACCCCTTGTCGAGTCACCACCGATCAAGGAAGGAAATTCGAATCTCAACTCTTCAGCCTTCTCGGGCTCTCCACCGGGTTCGAGCGTTCACGGACAACTAGCTACCACCCTTGCGCCAACGGGATGATTGAACGGTTTCACCGGCAGTTCAAAGCAGCCATCATGTGCCACCCTCACTCAACCTGGCTCGAAGCTCTCCCCGCCGTCGCGCTCGTTCTGCGCGCAACTTTCAAGCCAGACATTCAAGCCACGCCCACGGAGCTCGTCTACGGGGAGCCGCTTCGCCTACCTGGAGAACTTCTCTTCGTTCCTACCACTGATGAAACCAGCTCGGACCCTGTGGACTTCGTCGCTCGACTCCGTCGCCCAATGGGCCCACTGTGCCCCTCACCAGCGGCTCGCCACACCAAGGCGACCCCGTTTGTGTTTAAGGACCTGGCAACATGCTCGCATGCCTTCCTCCGCGACGACACCGTACGCGCACCTTTCCAGCCGCCTCACTCCGGACCTTTTGTATACAAAGTCATCTGTCGCGACGACAAAGCATTCACCCTGCAAATCAGTGGAAAGGATGTACGCGTTTTCATTGACCGCCTAAATCCATCCTACATCCTTTCCCAGGAGCCTACCAACCCCCGCACGCCTCCCGCAATTCGCCGACAACAGCCCGCAACGCCTAGGCTCGCACCCTACACCACCCGCTTTGGACGCCAGGTGCGGGTCCCTAAACTCTTCAACCATGACGGCTCCTATCTGCGGGGAGAGGGGTGGGTGGCGAAACGGGTCGGTGCCACTTCTGCGCCTGCGCGTCGCGGCGATGCCTCCAAACACGGGCGCCAGCGATAAGAACACTCTCGCACGAAATAAGCTAGAAAACTGTGTGTGTGTGCCCCGATTCGGGGGCAGTCGTTGTAGAACCTTCAGTGCGGAAACATTAAAGTTATGTTATCCCACATGCTCATGATGATGCCCCTTGTGCAGCTATACCATGATTAAGAACGGACGCCGCTGCAAGGCTTCGATCACTTGCACGAGAACTGACACTCGCTCAGCGGAATTCACCGGCATTAACCAACGTCCGCCTTCATAATTTGGACCCACACCTACAGCTCCGTCTTCCATCAGGAATAACCAGAGATGAGGAGACACTTTTATGTCGTCTGTGGATTGGGGTGGCCTTTATGAATGCTTATTCATTTCGAATCGGAATGGCCAGCAGCCGGACATGTGACAACTGTGGCTGTGCAGAGACTATCTCTCATCTTCTCTGCGAGTGTCCTCGCTTCAGTGCGCCAGGAAAAGAACTATCGAAAGTTTTAGATAGACTAGACAATCGCCAATTGTCGAAAGAAGGGTATTAGGACACTGGCCGCGACCGTCCTCTGCACGCAAGGCATTGAGAGCGTTGTTGCGCTTTTTGCGGGCAAGTGGTTTTAGAGACAGACTGTAAGCAGCGTCGTGGATCGTCTGATGACCTTCCCCCCTTTTTTTCAACGTCTCTTTTCTCTTATCTTTTATCCGCCTTACCCCCTTCCCCAGTACAGGGTAGCCAGCCGATCTGAGAACTGGCTAACCTCCCTGTCCTTCCTCTTTTAATCCTCCTCCTCCTCCTCTTCCTCCATGTTCTTGTTCCTTTTTTCATGTCATGATAATAGATAGATAGATAGATAGATAGATACGCTCAAAGTCACCGAAGTTCACTAATGCTTCGCACTTAAAATGTTGATCTGAATCTGCCATTGGAATTGAACATCAAGCTGCTTCGCATCTAAAAAAAGTGTTGTTGAACGAGTTAGAGTTCCTGGTACTCTACTATGGGGAGCAGAAAGCAGTCCCGGGTGACACAGTTATACCGGTGTCACACGGGCCCTTTTAATCACAATCAATGTCAATCCGGATTAACCACAATCCAGATTAGGTGCCGCAACATGGTCACTTTTAATCACAATCAGGCCTGATCGGCATCAAGACTATCGTGATCCCGATCGCGATTTTGCTGTCATCTGCACTCCTTAGCCGAGATTGTGGAAAGCACAAAAACGATAAAATCGGGCATAGTGCAATAAAATGCTTTAAAACAGCTAGATGATGATAAAAAAGCAAAATATAGACTGTTTATGTTAGAACAATATCTGAAGTATTGCATATTTTAGGATTTGCATCGCCCGCATGTAGTTACGGGAGAAGCAGAGGACAAGCAGTCGACCGTTGCCTTCAGCGCTTAGCCCCAAAGCAGGCAAGGCCGTGAATACGGAAAATCTGAGGCCCATATCACTGACTTCGTGCGCGGGCAAGCTTATGGAGACGATGGTACGGGATCGCCTCTCCCCATACCTTGAGGGCAAGGGCTTCTTTGCAGACACCATGTTTGGGTTTCGCCCACACATGTCTGCACAGGACGTCCTTCTCCAGCTCCATAGGGCCGTCATACAGCCCATAAGTATGCAACACAATGATAAAGCCATCCTCGCCCTTGATCTGAAGGGGGCTTTCGACAATGTTAAACACAGCAGCATCCTGGCTAACTTGAGCTCCACCGATTGCGGGGCTAAGGCCTTTGCATATGTCCGAGATTTTCTCTCTAAACGCCAGGCACTTCTTCTGATCGAGGACGAGGAACATGGCCCGTACATTATGGGAACACGGGGTACCCCACAGGGAGCAGTGTTATCACCGCTCCTTTTCAACATTGCTATGATGTGCCTTCCACGCGAATTGACAAGGGTGAAAGGCACACAACACGCAGTATATGCTGATGATATTACAATCTAGACCGCTGAAGGGAGCCTTGGTTAAATGCAGGAACGCCTTCAGCAGGCCGCATCCATAGTCGAGGCGTATGCCAACGATTGTGGACTCCAATGTGCTCCAAACAAATCAGAGCTTCTGCACATTAGAGCGAAGCCAAGAGATAAGTCAGCCAAACACATCTCCCTGTCTGAAGTTCCCATCAGAGAGATGGAGGAGCTCCGGATTCCGGGCCTGTTCATTCACCACAGACTCAGACCGGACTCCACTATAGCGAAACTCAAGAGAATAGGCGAACAGGTAGGGCGCATGATCCACCGCGTTTCCAACAAGCGGGGTGGTCTGCGGGGCAGGGACGCGCTTCGGCTCGCCCATGCCTTCGTGACTAGCCGGATCCTCTACGCCATCCCATACCTTTGCACTAACAAGCAAGAAGACGAAAGAATAGATGCCATCAATCGTAAGGCTACTAAACGAGCTCTGGATCTCCCGGTGGCCACTTCCAACGCCAAACTGAGGGCGTTAGGTGTGCTCAACTCCTACCAGAAGTTGCGGGAGGCCCACCTTATGAATCAATATACGCGGCTCGTGCAGACGGCTCCCGGGCGCCGCCTGCTAAACCGCTTACATATACAGCACACTTGCACTGCAGAGGAGGCGGAGCGTATTCCGGAACTGTGGCGGCATATGCTCTCGGTCACTCCACTCCCCAGTAACATGGATAAGCACACGCACGAAAGCAGAAGACAGGCGCGGGCTCGGACGCTTGAGAGGCAACACGGCTCCCAACCTGGTGTATTCTACGTAGATATAGCAGGGCCTTCGCCCACGGGATTTTACACAGCCTCTGTAGTTAACCGGGAAAAGCATGTCAATGGGCTCTCGTTCCGAGCACAAAATCCAGAGCGCGCTGAGGAAGTCGCGATAGCGCTTGCTGCTGTGGACCCCAACTCGAAAGTTTCATCACGGACTCCCGGAAAGCATGTGCTCATTACTTGGTAGGAGAGATATCCCCCCTAGCCAGCCAAATTCTAAAACGGGATCTCGCTGATCCAGCCCCGAAACGCATCATATGGGCTCCTGGCCATCAGGGCTTACGAGGTAATGAGGCCGCTGATGCGGCCGCCCGAGCGCTTACCCACCGGGCTCCTCACCTTGGCTCTTATGACTCGGAGGCCAATACACCGCTGCTGCGGTTCAAAGAAGTTCTGACCTATTATCGCGACACTCACCGCCTTTACCCGGCTCCTGCAAAGGGGCTGAGTAAGGCGGAAGAGCGAACTCTAAGGCGCCTGCAGACAGGTACTCTACTCTGTCCTGCAATCCTAAAACATTTCGATGCGAACACAGATGGGCGGTGCCCACACTGTGGGGAGACGTCTGATATCTTCCACATGGTATGGGCATGTCCGAAAAATCCCCACCAGCCACCTTTCCCTACCCCTTCCCGAGAGGCATGGGAGACTGCCCTCCTCAACTGCTCATCACTAGAGTCTCAACGGGCTCTGGTGAGACGGGCGCGAGTAGGGGCCTCGTCATGTGGTGTCCCGGACTAAGGACGCCGACCATGTAGCAAGGTCATGCTTTGGCCCCGCACCTGTCTCTTTTACAATAAATGTTTTTCATCATCATCATCAGCGCTTAGTTCAACTCTCGCCCCGTTAGAGCTGTTGGAGCACCTCGAAACAAAGCGTATATGAGTGTCGCAAGCCTTTCGACTATGTCGCAACGTACGCGTCCTTCGTGGTGGTATTAAGAGATTTTCACAGTAATTGACCGCTGGTAGGAGCGACTGGAACAGACTTGAGGCGCCAGAAGTGAAACACTGGTGCGTAGAATGAGATTGACACTTCGCGGCGACTACACGGCTACGAGCGGGGCCATGAGAAGTAAAAGTGAAGGTTAAGAAAGAAAAATAAGAGAAAAAGAACGACAGGGAGGTTAACCAGCCTATAGGCAGTCGGTCTGCTACCCTGCGCATGAGAGGGCGATGGGGGAGATGAAAGATAGAAAGCAGAGAGGGAAGAGAGATAAACACAGCACACTCGGCAGCATACACGTGCACACTCAGTCATAGTCCAGTCTTGTCTTTCGCAGTGTGTGACACTGCTGTTACAGCCGCTTGTTCAAGTCCATGTCACGTAGGAATTTCAACAGAGCTTTTGTCGCCTTCTATTGCAATGTCTGCTCTCGGGAACTTGACAAAATAGTGTCCACAGACATTTGGCTGTTATCGATGTGTGCAAGAACGGACGCCAGTGACTGTCTCAAGGTGTCATACAACGGACAGTCGCACTGGATGTGTTGTAGCGCCTATTCGCAACGAAAGACATCGCACAGAGCGTTGTCGGCCATTGCTATGACAAAGGAATAAGATTTTGTAAATTCCACTCCTAGCCATAAGCGATGAACAAGGGTGGCTTTTTTTTCTGTCGAGCCAAGTGGGAATGCGGAGAGCCATCAAAAACGACAGGTGGTGTTGACGATTCCTCTCGTTGCTTGGTGGGCACCATAGCGAAAACGTGATTTCACGCGCAAGTCGTCTAAGATTACTGGCTGCATCGGTCCGCGAAAGTGGTATGGCTTTTTCTCGTGTTCCTTCAAGAGCTGGCAGTATCGGCATGTTCGTTCTGTATGACGCCGCAGTGACTTGGCAGCCACTGAAACGTCACATGATGCCCTTTCTCGTGTGAAGTGGCAGGATGGCAATGTTCCTGACGACAGGAAAGTAAGCCGCTTGTTACCCATCTTGAAGCAGGGCGAATCCCCACTCGAACTCGCCTCATACCGCCCAACAGCACTGGCCAGCTGCATAGGAAAGATAACCTAACAGATGATACTAGGCCGCCAGGAGTGGTATCTTTAATACTGAAAGATTTGTCCGAATTCCATGGCTGCATGGTTTCCGACGCGACCGCTCTTCCACTGACAACGGCGTTGATCTAGTTTCGTACGTTCAACACGAAAGATCCCGTAAGCGATTATCTACAGCTTTGTTTCTAAATGTGAAAGGTGCGTATGATAATGTACTATATGGAACCATTTTAGGTGTTCTTGCGGTGGTTGGCCTAGGTGGTCGAGTCTTTCGGTGGATTTCGAGTTATCTAGGTGCAAGATCATTCTTCGTGTTAACAGAAGATGGCCCAACTAGGCTGATTGATTGATATGTGGGGTTTAACGTCCCAAAACCACTATATGATTATGAGAGACGCCGTAGTGGAGGGCTCCGGAAATTTAGACCACCTGGGGTTCTTTAACGTGCACCCAAATCTGAGCACATGGGCCTACAACATTTCCGCCTCCATCGGAAATGCAGCCGCCGCAGCCGGGATTCGAACCCGCGCCCTGCGGGTCAGCAGCCGAGTACCTTAGCCACTAGACCACCGCGGCGGGGCGGGCCCAACTACGCTACACTATACTTCCAGGGATGTTCCTCAAGGTGGAGTTCTTAGCCCGACGCTATTCAATCTTGCACTAATTCACCTTGCTGAATACTTGCCAAGTACCATCAAAATCTCAATATTCGCAGAAGACATTTGTGTCTAGTCTTCGGCAGTCACACGTCTTCAGATACGTTCGCGGCTTCAAAGAGCAGCAACTATGATTGCCAACTACTTGTTAAAACAAGGTCTCAGCATACCAACAGAAAAATGTACGCTGGTGGCCTTCACTCGCAAACCAGTGACCCTTCATGTCATCTCAGTCAGCGGGCGACCCATTTCTTACGCCAGATTCTACTGGTTTCTGGGCATCATTATTGATAGGGACCTCTGTTGGAATCCGCGTGTGGCCTATATGAAGAAGCGCCTGACCACTATTTCAAATTGTTAAAGTTCATGGCAGGAAAGACGTGGGCGATGTCCGTAGACGCAATAATGGAGCTCTACAGAACCCCGTTTCTCGGTTTCCTGAGATATAGCTTGCCCGTGGTTAACAATACCTGCAAGACCAATGTTCATGTTCTAGAGACAGTGCAAGCAAGCCCAAGCACTGAGAGTGTGCCTTGATCTGCCCAGATGTACGTCAACAGAGGCAACAATTGCAATTGCTGGTGACTATCCGATACAAACTCACATTGTTGTAGAAATCCTGGGAACGAACATCAGACACATCGCACGTGCTCCCTGTCATCACCTTGCACTGTTGCCTTCAGAGAGGCGCCAAACATCGTTCGCTAAAATGACTGTGAAGTACAACGAGAAACTTCCCTCGGGCTTCAGTCCTGCATCTAAACCATCCATACCCCCTTGATGTCTTATTCGACCCACTGTGCATCTTAGTGTACCAGGGATCCGGAGGAAATCTGAGCTTTCATCGCCCGTGCTGAAACATCTGTCTCTTCTTCTTTTGCACGAGAAATATTCAGACAGTGTATATATATATATATATATATATATATATATATATATATATATATATATATATATATATATATATATATATATATATATATATATATATATATATATATATATATATATATACCGATGGCTCCACGAACCGCCAGTGTTCGTCAGGTGCAGTAGTTGTCGCAGCAAGAGGTGATACCATCAGCTTTAGGACTGACCACTCCACGGCATCTACAGCAGCGGAACTACCTGTTTTGCGCGCTGCACTTTGTGTGGTCCATCGGGAACCACCGCAACAATGGTCAATTTTGAGCGACGAAAGGGCTGCCCTACAGTATGTGCTCTCAGCACTGCGTCGCGGGCCGTACGAACAGCTTGTTTTTGAAATTCGAAGGTTAAAAATCTCACTCAGCAATACAGGTAAGTGCTAGGAAAGTTTTATCGAATGATGAATTTATGCAATAACCATTGTAGTGGCAAGCAAAGTTTTTGACGTTCGAGCGGCTCTTGCACAAATAACATTGCTGACAAAGGGCTCTATAGATATACCGTACGCTGAGCTTTGTCAGTGGTATGTTTTACGGCACGCAAATGCCACCTAGGGGATTTTATCTGACGCAAGCTCGGACCGTATTAGCTTGAGGCGTGTAGCAGCGGTTTTATAGTTGATCGCGATCAAAAAAGTAATCCGGATTGCCCTGATCGCAAATAAAAGTGCCCGTGTGACACCGGTATTAGACGGCTCATAAGCAGGAACGGTCCCGACGATAAGTAATTCTAACAGAGCTCAGTTATTTTCGTGATGCGAACAATTTAGGGGCAGGTAAGACAGCGGACCCTCTCACGCATAACCATGTTTGTGTGATTGGTTTTAGATAAGAAAAATGAAAATGCTGGCAAATATTTTCATGAATTCTGACATCACTTCTCCAGTGAATGAAATCTTTTATGTAGGAATGACGAAAATGCAGCTTTTGATCGGCGTAAAATATACCCGTACCGACAAAAAGAAATGCGTACCTATTGAACAGAAGCCAGCTTGCATGACAATATTCGCATGTGGAAGGGCAGACAAGCCACGGTTCTGAAAGTGGAGCAGTCATTTTCTTCTCTGTCATAACAGGGTTCCACTTTAGGCTCGTATGAGCCATGGTATTAGGAGGGAACGTTTTATGCTGGAGCTGTAAAAATTTATAATATATCGGCAAAATATATTTAAGAAACGATAAAATAACCTGTTGAATTGTGAAATTCTAAACAGCCGTTTTCACGATTCGCGAACTTATTAAGAACGCAGGTCATTAACTTTAGCCACCCTAAACTTTTTAGAACGCTAGAAAAAATAGGGGGGGGGGGTTAAGTACAACACCATCCAAAAGCTTTAATATTTGAATTTGATTTACCGCAAAACCGACGCTGTGTTGGCTTCGTCTGAAAAGTTTTAGATGCGGAGCATCTAATACTCGAGGCTTGTAGTGCGGCGCTGTCCGCAAGCTTCCTCCTCCTTCTTCCACCATCTGTGCATCCCTTCCTCCTCTACACACCGCGCGCGCTTCACTCCTCCACCATCTGTGCACCCTTCCTCCTCTACACACCGCGTGCGCTTCTCCTCTTCACGAACATTCGCTAGCTGTATAATGTAGCGCGCATGCGCCGTCACGCTTCGAGAACATCGGCAGCTGACGGGCGCGCATGCGCCGTCGCGCTTCGAGAACATCGGCAGCTGACGCACGCGCATGCGCCGTTGCGCTTCTCCCCCTTCTCGAACATTCGACAGCTGACGCGCGCATGCACCGTCACCCACCATCCGTGCCGCGCGCGCTTCTCCCCTTCGGGAACATTCTACAATTCTGCTGATTCTCCAGTGGACGCGCATGCGCCGTCGCGCTTCGAGAACATTCAACAGCTGACAGTGCATGCGCCATCGCGCTGTATATATACTCAAGGTCGGCGCTCGCTCGCTCAGTCGCCGCTCGTCGGTTGGTTTGTACGGCGCGTCGACGTGCAAGGTCGCGGTGAAATGAATTCCAACGAATCCACAAACACAATGATCGACGTCCCTTTGACCAGCGCCGCCCTTTCGCATACGTGTGTACGTGTTCACTCATTTAACACCCGCTCCTACAACCACGTTAACCAATTTAGCCATCGACCCAAGTAAGTCGCAATTTAACACCCCATTTCCCAACCACGTTAACCAATTTAGCCATCGACCCAAGTAAGTCGCACTTTAACACCCCGTTAACCAATTATATGCTCCGCATCCTCCTCAGTGTTCCCCCGAGGGAAGCTGCGGGCAATTTTTTTAGCGTGTCTTTCTTCTTGTATGAGTCAAGAATGATTACTTGAAAATTTCACCTGTCAACGTACTGGTGTAATTTTTCGGTGCATGACAATAAAAGGTATTGAAATTGTGGGACATTATCATTACTCAGTGGCTCCACCATCTCTGCCTATAGGTGGAACAGAGATTTCAGATTTCAACGGAGCAACTTACTTTCGCTTAATTAGGGGCACTTAAATTTCAAAACAGAAAATGTGAAGCCAAAGAAGTCACTGCTTACAAAAGTATTCCGTTCCTGCTAGTGCGAGCCGAACGCTGTTGTCCTCTTGATTCAGCTCGTGATTTTTGTCAACAGAGCCTCATCAAGTGTGAGGTCCACAAGACGACTTTATGCTCTTGAGTGCCAAGTACTCAAAATCGTTAACCAGGTTTTCAAAACAATGTTTCGATTGTGAGTTATGTGCGTTTGTTATTATATTGATACAGCTTCTGCAGATTGCTTCATATTAATATGTTTATTGTTGTGCTGTGTTGATGAGATGCACAATGGAGAAAATGCGAATGTATTCTTGAACACTGATTCTCCACGCAGACTTTTCTTTGTACATAGTGTAAACAATTTCTTTTCGAAACAGCCTTCTTTTTTTCGCTTTTTCAAACTGGGACAACTTATTTCTTTCGCATTGTACAGAACATCGTACACTCAAATACTACTGGGTGGTGGATCCAGTGGTCCTGACCAATCCTCCTTGTACTGACCCAACTGGATCACCACAAATCAAGGCGCTTTCCATTTACTCCGTAGATTTAACGTCGTGTGTATGAATCTAAATGTTTTTGAAAGCTCTGGAAAATTTTCATGAGGTGGTTAAATGACAGGCCTTGTTGAGTGGCCAGAAGTTTTCATCTGAAAACTACGAAAAAGCAAACATTTTGATTTATTGCTGTTTTTCATATTAGACTTAGTTTTATACTTGGTCATCTAAAAGCGATAACAGATCTCTATCTCGAGAATATCATGATGATTACGAGAGTGGCCAATAAAATTTTTTTCGCCGTCGTCAAGGATTAGTATTGACGGAAGTATACGTATCATCATGAGCCACGATTGCCGTTGGATGAACTTGAAAAGAACCACGGATTCAGGCTGAAAGTACCAATTTAGCCATGCTGCTTAGTTGGACGGCCAGATTGGAAGCCAATAAACAAAGGTGCTATGACAAGTAGTGTACTTTTTTTCTAAATTTTAGATGCCAATTACTGCCACCTCTATAGGCGAGACCACAGGACAGAAAACTAGAGTCGCGAGAAGCAGAACTATATGAGTAACAACTATAGACAGCGTTGTCGTGTTTCCGAGGACCTAATTTTAATAATGAAGCTTGACTTACCTTGAATAGCAAGGACTTGAGAGAACGCTACAGCAAGAATTTTGCAACAGGTGTATAGAAGGTTAGAGTATAATTCTTGTTTCTACTATGAGACGCCAGTTGAGGTCTGCGTGGGAGAAAAAATGCTGCTGCTCTTTACCTGCCTGTTGAGAATAAATCAATCAATCAATAAATAAATAATAAATAAATAAATAACAAGGTCCCTTACGCAATCACCAAACACGCCTTGAAGGCGAGCGAATTCTATTGAATGATATTGATTGATATGTGGGGTGTAACGTCCCAAAACCACCATATGATTATGAGAGACGCCGTAGTGGAGGGCTCCGAAAATTTAGACCACCTGGGGTTCTTTAACGTGCACCAAAATCTGAGTACACGGGCATACAACGGTTCCGCCTCCTTCGGAAATGCAGCCGCCACAGCCGGGATTTGATCCCGCGACCTGCGGGTCAGCAGCCGAGTACCCTAGCCACTAGACCACTGCGGCGGGGAAATCTGTTAAATGAGAAGAACGAAGGCGACACATCGATTTTCCACCCGCTCCCTCAGAATTTTTTCGCGCATAACGTGGTTTAATAACAACATCCAAGATCGGAGTCATTGCGAGCTTTCCTCGCCTCACAGTGAATTCGCGTTGCCTCCGTGATTTGTGCAATTTGCCCTAGCGAAAATGTCACGCGATGATGTGATCATAATACACCATGTTATATAACGTTATGATGGTGTCACAATATTGGGTGATCTGTGATGTCATGATGGTATCTGCTGACGTCATAGCGTGGGGTTTTTTTTTGGCATCAGTCGCGTTGACATCGCGACTGATGCCAGGGGACACCTTAGGAAAGGTGTCCCCGGGCTTCTTCACAAATTCATCCACTGCGCAGTATGGAACCACTATAGATGTGTCTTCCAATAAGATCAAGAGAGAGAGAATTCAGCGTGTGTTTTGTGTTATGGGCAAGCCTCTGAAATCAATAGCTTCATTTCTTTAACAGAGATAGCATACATATAGGCACTGTTCCGGTTAAGTATAATCCATCACTGTAACCACAGCATCCTTGTCCATGCGTTTTTTAACCCTCTACCTCTCTCAAAAAGAGGGGACGATTCATTTTTATTTGTGGCAAAAGGCAAATAATACAGGGACGCTGACGAGTCCCTGTCTTACAGGGACTCATCAGGCGCTTCACACCCGTTCCCGACGTACATTCATACAATCATCGATTCATTCATACGCTCGTTCTCACACGTTCTATCTATCTATTATTTCAAGCAAGAGAGGTGCTTACCAAGATAGATAGACTCCGGTACTTGTGTTACAGTGCTAGAAGATAAGGTTCTGGTACGTTTTCTAAGGCCACACATTACGTGCTAATTTAAAACGACAAATTCACAGTTTTTAAAAATCAACCAACGTGTTAAAAATGCTTTGTAAATAGAATACGCGTACGTTTTTAAACTTGAAGGCCACGAATAATTCAAAGGTGAAATTACGCAGCGTCCAAAAACGTTAAAAACAAAACAAACAAAATATCAGAGGCGAAGCAACTAACACTGTAGTCGAACTCGCGAGAATAGAAACTCGTAGAAAAAAAAAGAGAGTAGGAAGGGCAAACTGTAGGCGGCTTCTTTCAAAGGTGCTCTCAGATTACACGCGAGATGATCTCCGATTTCGCTCTCTTGCCTGTGTCTTTGGTGCCCTAGCTTTATTCTGCTTTTATACATCACTTTTATCGGTGCCAGCAAAGAGAGATACTGGGTAGCAAATCTGTCTTTGCAAGCCAAAACGAGCTGAGTGGCCAGATGCGTCTAGCAGAGAAACCTGACTCGCAAGCCAGCCAGAGTGATAGGCTTTCTCCGCATCCTTTCACGGTTGACAGTGTTCAGTACGTTCTTTCACTTTTTTTGTTCTATTAGGGGTGACTGCGTGATTCATTCTATCCGGATTGCGGGTCTCTCATCCATCTGTTTACATCCGTTTTGAAACTCCCGTGTATTCGACTCTCTTCTGCCTGTACAGCTCTTCAAAGTGTGTCTGTGGTGCTAGTCTACTACCTTCCGCTAGTTTGTTTTCTTTTTCTAAATTGCATTCTATCTTTCTTTCCACGTCCTCGATTTTCGCTACGGAGAAATGTGATAACCAATGTGGCCTTCTTTTATCTTTGTTTATGGTTCTTCCTTGAAATCGCCTGCATTTTTCTTTCTGTCTTTCTTTCTTTCCTTGTTTCTTTCTCTCTCTCTCTCTTTCTTTCTCTATTTCTTTCTTGTGCTTCTTTGTTTCCTTGTTTCTTTTTCTTTCACCGCCTTTCAACGCTCAAAGACCGTGTGTGCCTTGGCGTGGAACACGAAGATCAGTGACTGGTGACCCGACTGCGCCACTACAAACTTAACGGAAGGGTCCGTGGATGCAGGCGCAGGGTGCTTTGATACACAGAATATTCGATAACGGAGAATATCTTAAGTCCCGGCTACTATATCTTGTGCGAGAGCGAAAGTGCTGGGTGTTGAGATAAGAAGGTCACTGTTCGCGTGGGATTATCGAGCAGGAACGGATCCACCAAAGTACCGATAACGCGTGCCTTTGCACACATGATGGATATAGCACCTCGTAGTTTAGATGCCCGAATAGGTCGGCGTTGTGTGCTTCGGCCTTCGACTGGCATCACAATGCTACGTGCGATTCGGTTACTTTGCTTGTGCAAAAACTACGGCATTTTTTTTTCACTCTTCTTTCTCATTTCGCTAACGCATGTCGTAGAAAGAGCAGCATTAAAAAAAAAAAAACCTGGCGTTCACCCTACACGCGAGACTTCCTGACTGAAAAGAAATAGTGAAAAAATCGCAGCATAACCAAGGAGTGAATGATGGAGAGCGGGGTGAAGCATCCGTCCATTCATTCGTTGTTGCTTCCGTTCGTCTATGCGTCCGTCTGTGTGACCGTCCATGCGTCCATCCGACCGTCCGTGCGTGCGTCTGTTCGTGCGTCCGCACATCCATCTGTGCCTCCATCCCTGCGTTCGTCCATGCATCCGCCCCTGCGTCCGTCCATGCGTCCATCTGTTCGTCCAGCCATCTGTGTGTCCGTCCATTCATCTGTCTGTGTGTCCGTTCGTCCATCTATTCAACACTCCAAGTACCACCATTTCGTATCTTTTTATCATATATTCCCCATATAGAAGCAGCGCCATCCAGCGGACATTTCAAGGACTGAACGAGAAGTGGCACGCACACACTTTCTTACGGCTTGCGCTTCGCGTCTACTTCCCACCTTCAACCACCTTGAGTTCATGGTATATACTAGTTCACTGTATTCATGGCTATGCGGCCCAACGCTCGCTAAACCATTCTAAAACCAATGAGGTTACGCCCAGCGAGTATAACGTAGCAACCCTTTCTTGTCAGATAGTGCTCAATGTACATGCCAATGGCTGTCAATGGGCAATGAGAGACAGGAGTAGTCGGCTTTTAGTTAACGTGCACGCTGCGAATTTTTTATTGTTCAAGAACGCACAGAATAAATCTCCCACCGGCACCACCTTGCTGGTCAAAATGTAACACTGGTTACACACTACGACTACAACTACGACTACGAGGGACGAACGGGTGCCGCTTTAAGGAGCTTCGCCCAAGAAAGAAAGAAAGAAAGAAAGAAAGAAAGAAAGAAGTAAAGAGGGAAATAAAGAAAGAAGGAAAGAAAGAAAGAAAGTAAGAAAGAAAGTAAGAAAGAAAGAAAGGTATTAGGAAGGACTCACAAATAGGTCATGACAATGACAAGCGATACTAGTATTTGGATGGCTGTTGTATTATCGCCTGACTAGTATACATTGCAAACAACCTTCCGATCGTGGGCGCTCCATGGGCACGAATAACGATTTGATTCTGTAGAGCTGCTCAGTAGATGGCGTGCTTTATTATATAATGAACTAGAAGGAGGTTATCTGATTGGCGGCTAAGGTCAAGGCACGAGTGAAAATCAAACCCATCACTGCAAAGTACGAATTCTCAACCTCACTATTTAAAGGAAAAAAATCTAGTTTTTGGTTCATTATATATTACGGCTTGGTGGCGCTAGCCACCGCCCGATCTAAAGGTTACAGCCATATCCATCTATCGATCCAGCTTCAAGAACGTAAACTGTCTTTATTCTTTTGATTTACCATTTTCACAACGTAGTTTTCGCCTAGCGTTTTTTTCTCTGTCTTTTCACCGCATGCACTCGGGTACGTACACGTAGTCGACAATGCGGCATGATTGTACCCTAGCTGCTTCTGGCCAGGGTTCTTACCTCCCCGTTTATATTTACCTTTCGGGTAGTCTCTTGGCTCGTTCGTAGAACGCCGAGTTATTGGAAACACGAGAGTGCCCGTCGTTTCCGCGATCGCGGATGCGTAATCCAAACAACCCCCTCGAGCAAGATGTCTCTCGTTCAAGCCTGACCCCGAGAGTAACTGCGAGCAAGCAAGCTTTTGCACTGATTCTGCAGACTCTACTGTAACCAGAGCGCGCAGCGAGAGTTCATTCTCTCTGTTAGACCCCACGTACGAAGTATAGGGGTCCTATCGATTGCATTCCCTCGTTCACAGAGAAGCGAGGTATTCCTGCAAATAGACGGAAACCCTATCTTGTGTGCAGTATATATGGCTATGTCCATTCTGGCCCACGAAGTGGGTAGTTTTGTACGGGGAGTTGGTGGCGTTGCATTTCAAAGAGTACCTGTTCTCATTCGAACAGGCGCAGTTCACTTGTATGTGAAGACTTGCGTAGGTCACGTGACCACAGATCTTGAACAAAAAAATAAATAAAACAATTCGATTATGATGCTAAATGATGGTACGCTCGAATTGTGACTAGGCTGTCTTGGCACACGCTCATACGCAGTGGCGCGCTTGCAGCTTCACCGTTCACTTCGAAGCTCACTTAAGAACGTCATACCAAAATATGTGCTTGACACATCATTTTTTAGATCTACTTATTTGCACAAATTGCCAGATTCCACGTACCTTGCAAATTGAAGTTTTGCGAAGCATGCAGACGAATGATGAATGTTTTTTTTTTTAATTTTTGGTGACAAGATTTTATCAAGTGCCGCTCAATATATGTACAATTCCAGGCACATACATACGCTAAAGAGCCGCATATGTCTTATAGTAGCAGTTGTTTACAGTTTTGTAACGATGCCCAACAGCAAAATGAACATTAGCAACACCAGAACCAAACAAAACTTGAAAAGGGAATGTGGCAATATGAAGCGCTGGTGTTGGGGCTCACGAGGATGGTAGCCCTCGACACTGCTACACGAATCAAACTCAGCGCATGGCGCCTAACTACAATTGATGTTAACTTAACGTGAATGCTGTAGCTTAGGAGTACATATGTAATGTTTATAAAATTTGATAGCCCGTACTGTAACTAGTGACGTTTTACGAACATTAAGGTCTAATTTAAAAGTGTTTCCGAGAACTGGCGTAATCTGTAGTGAAATACTTAATTGTCACGTAGAGCGCTGACATTTGTTCACTGACATTCATTCTTTGTATTCGTGTGGTCAATCCTATGCCAGCATTTTCAAAACGCTCAACGTTACAACTATTTATGTGTGTTCTCAATGTTCTTGGCAGGATATAGAATGTCGGTCACGTGTGGTGCATACCCGCATACAACAGTGACACATACCTACCGCCGGGTATGTGTCAACCATTTTATCTTCTCGTACTAATTTTAGTATACCTGAGTTAAAGGGGCGATCATGAGAGCACCCAGACGTAGATAGATAGATAGATAGATAGATAGATAGATAGATAGATAGATAGATAGATAGATAGATAGATAGATAGATAGATACGCACAACCCCAGAAGTGGTTGCAGTAAGCAAAGAAATTCGTCGCATTTAATAAACGACGACAGCAAATCACAATTAATGGTGGATGAATGGAGGCTATGAGCGTCGCCTTTATAACGGGGCGGGCACACGTGTGCCACCAGGCTCGAAAAAAAAGAACGAAAAAACTTTCTTTTTGTGTTGGCCTACTGCCCTATCTACTTCGAACAAAGTCATCTTATTAAAACAAAAGATATAAGTTAACAGGCCTTCTCTTTGCCTCTATAGGCGAAATGGCCTTACTTTCTTCACTATTTCTATCCTTTGTTTTTACCTATCTGCCACCAATACTCTAACCATCTTTGTGACTTTCTCTTATCGCGGACGTGTTCAGCTTTCCATGGCTGTCCCTCAATGCCAAGGCCTCAAGTAGGTTCGTGACCACAGGTTTGCCTGTGTGTATACGGCCATGCACATTCAATAAGAACCTGTTCCATCGTTTCCTTCGCTCCCTCACAGCGCGTACATGTTATTCTTCTTCACTGAATCTCGCTTTATAACTAAGAATTCTTGGGCAACCCGCACTCGTGCAATATGTTAAGCGCCACCTTCCGTGTGTTGGTGTATGTACAAATTTTTGTCAGAGAACACGTATCTGAGCGTGTCATGGTGAGCTGAGTTGCGCTTATATGCTGGGCGAAGTAGCGATTACACCGAACTACAGAACATGCGTTTTTCACCTCTGGTAAATCGGTCATGTTGTTTTCAGGTTACACACACACACACACACACACACACACACACACACATGCACACGCACACGCACACACACACACACGCACGCGCGCACAGAGAGAGAGAGAGAAAAGGAAAAAAAGAGAGAAAGAAAGAAAGAAAGAGAGGGAGAGAGAAAGAAAGAAGGTAAGAAGGAAGAAAAGAACAATTTATGATGCTTCCTCTGACTTCTTAAAAAATGCGGCAAAGTCCAGATCAGCATGTACGGTTGATATATAACTCCACTTACACATGCGCTAAATGCATTAGCAAATTGTTTGCTATCACTCCTAAAAGGACCGGTGTGCGGGGCGGCGGTAACGAATTACTTCGAGAAAGTTTTAAGTAATGGTGATTGTAATGATTATAGCGATGAATCATGTATAACTTTATAACTCTATTAATATGAACAAAATGTTCTACTGTGAATACGTACCACCCTGCATCTCTCACTTTCTATCGATTACGGACGTCACATATATAAAAAGAAACCTGGGTGCCATTGAAATTACATAAGCAGTTTCAGGAGTATGAATGCACAACACACACACACACAAAACACCCTTCACTTACATCTGGATATTGCTTGACAGGCGGCGTAAAAAGGAAGACAATGAAATAGCAGGAGAACCGTCAATATCCAGGCGTAAGGCAATCCGCTCAACGGCAGCTATAGGAAAATGAAAAAGAAAAATGGTATTTCGGGGGCAATGGAAAGGAAATGAGAAGTTTACAGCCAGACACTCAGAAAGGTAAAGTAAGACGAATCAAGACGGCCATATTCATATGAGAAGAGATATGACTTGTTCTTGTTGGTTGGTCATCGTCGCCAAACAATACACAGCGCAGAAACGCACATACGATAACAATACGCTCGTCTTGGTGTCGTCTTGCTCTGTGTTAATTTCTGCGCTATGTATTGTTCTTAGCGATGACCATGTGAAACTGAACGAGTCGACACAAGACAGCGTTGTTCACCTCGTTTATTTTATTCCGACAGCTATATGATTGCGTTCAGGAAAGACTGAAAACTGAGATACCTAAATCGTTTGCAATATGTACAACGCTAGGGAAAAAATTGTGAAGCCCCGTTGTTGATCCTGGTCACGTCGTTCGAATAATGGCAGCCGATGAACCAGTAGGTACATGCAAACAGCAAAACAAACCAAATCCACAGATGAGCCGTCGAAAACTGCGTTGGTCGAAGCGAAAGTGGAGAACGACGAGAAGCCACCGCACAAAGCGCCGCAGCTTTAATGGACAAAACGTGTTTTCGGCCGTGTCCCGTGAAGCTGCAAATGACGACTCATGACCCTCTCTGAACCCCATGCTTTCTCTTTTCACTCCATAACTTCTGTTCGTTTCTTTGCACAGTGGCTACTAAGCCATGCCTATAGCTAAGCAAGGCAATGGAAAAAGTCATTGTGTGCGCGTTCAGTTTTCTGGCGCCCTGTGCATATTGAGAGGAGAACGGAGGTAATCAAGATTATATGTTCTGTTATGTGTTCCTTTCTATCTGTTTTGTTTTGCTGTAGGAATGGAGCTCAAGAAAACTACAAACTACGAGACTTCAAGCATTCTAGTTTCTTTCTGGATATATAGAAACGGGTGTACTCGTTTCGGCAATGACAGGAATTGTTTTTAAGAAGGTTCTTGCATTTGAAAAAAAAAATGTTAAAATAATGTGTAAATGCATTATGTATATTTAAAAAAATTATGGCAAACGTCTTTTTTTTAGGTTTTTTGTCGAAAGACATTTTATAGTGTTATTGATTGCTCGACTCCGTGTGTGCTTAAATTTTAAGGCTATAGGTAACAAAAGTGGAGGTGAAATCGCGTCTGAATCGCCCTCCTAGAATACGACAATCACAAAAAAGAGCAATAATAACATTTACGATCGACCTTACAGCACTGTAAGCTGACAGTCCTAGATGACATTATGGGGAAAGCCATTATTAGCTAGCTTACATAATAGTGGCGCCTGACCATCGGTGAAAGCGTGTCCTGGAAAGGTGCCAGCTGTGGCCTCTTCACCTCACACTCTCTCTGCAATCGCACGATGGCACAGTGACGCACAGCAACAGTTGCGCCACCACAGCTGCGGCCTTTCCCGCTTACACTTTTTCAGAAATCACGTGATGCCATGGCGGCACGCTCGGCAATGCTCCTTCGTCAGGCACCTCGTTGAAGATACAAAATTTCAAAGTGTCCTTCAAGTGGGCGTGGCCCTTCCAGTGGCACATGCCTTCGCCTAACACACTTTGAGATTTGGAAAGTGTCCTTCATATTTTTAAAAGGGATGGCCTCGCAACATTTTTAAAGTAATCCTCGAATGGCTTCATCGCAAGTGCTCATCGCTTCACAAATCGACTGCTAAAGACAGTTTTTAGGACCTGCCAGGTAGGTGCGGTTCTACATTTAGTTCACGCACGCCTCAAGTGCAATCTATCCAAGTTTGTTTTATCAAGCTCGCTGAAAGCTTACTCTGGAGGACGATGACAAGGGGGCAAGAAAATATGTCATTCTGTCAGCGTGCGTTGACAATGAGCCCCTTTTTGTTTCTTCAAGTGCGTGACTTCTTCCACTGTAGCTGCGTTCGAGCGCGCTCCCACGTGGCGCCATTCCGTGGCAGATGCGGTAACTATGCCGCTCATGATGCTCAAATCAGGCAATGGCCGGGGACTTTGGGTTTATTTGTTGGCCATTTTGGTATCATTTGTTAAGAAAAGATGGAATATTTCTGACTGGCTTTGAGTATCAATTGTTAATTCCAGGCCGCGTGATGGCTCGCGTATTTTCAGGAGCCCCGACGACCAATCGGCGAGTGTTTTCTGACAACGCTGAAAAAGTGCTGCGAGGTCACTTTCAGAACGATGATGATGACGTACTAACGAAGGCTTATGAAGTATGATGGGGATATACACGTATGGCAGCGTACCAAAAGGAAAAAAAAGGAAACAAATATTATACTTGTTTAAATTCGTCTCGTTGGTATTCAGTTGGCTTCATTAGATAGGACCGCACAGATAGCAATTTAAATAAGAGGTATGAGCTAGAAAAATTGCTAAATTAATCTAAAGTCAGTTCCTCAGAGAAATTTTGCAGTAGATACGAGGATACGGGTGCAAATATGTATAATCGCGGCTGTCGTAGTCAATCCGGCTAAAGATTCGTACTGGGTGAGGAAAATGAAGTGCAGTTTCTTTATTATAAGTGACGCATTTAAGTGTAACACAACCTTCATTTGACAACGAAGTCATATTCACGCCGTTACACCTGAATTTCCCAGGAAGATGGTAAGTTGGGCCAGTTGGTAAGAATCTATCGTGAACTTATTTACAGCACAACACCAGAAAACACAGGGCAGGGAAGGAGCCGTCTTTCCTTTCTCTTTTGCTCCTTCTCTGGCCTCTGTTATGTGGTGTTGCGCTGTAAATAAGTTCACAACGAATTTCCAAGTGCTACAGCGTGATGGTTAAACATTGATCTCAGAATGTTCAACTAACGTACCGCTTTCGTGTAACGTCACATGTGCTCATCAATATTAACCAGGCAGGCGATATCGCCAATGACATTTACAGTATTCTCGCTTTCTTACAGCTGCAACCTTGAATCGGGGTGAAAAATGCTTATCCCTCACGAGAAACATGCCTTGCACGATGTGCACACAGCTTCCGACACGTATGTCTGCGAGTAGGCGCTGGTCAGGCGTAATGACGTCTTGTGGTCGAAAAGCTATCGGTCACAAGTTACGCCTGCGCCCGCTGTATCAGCCGCATACTGTCATCTGGTGCGAGAAAACGATTTCCGAACCAGCTGTTGAAACATTGCAGTGACAATAAAAATGATTAAAGGCCCCGAGAATAAATGGGAGATGGCGCAGGCGGGTGGCCGTGTGTATTATGAAGACGTAGAGCTCTTTCAATACACAGTAGACACCTCTGTCGCGGTGGTGAATTAGTTAAGGTATTTCTCTACTGATACAAAGGTCCCGGGTTCGATTCCGGCGGCGGCTGTCGCGTTTAGGTGGAGGCGAAATGCCTGTGTACTGTTCGATGCAAGGCCTTCCATTTCAGTAGCCATCCACTAAGGCGTTCCTATAAATAATCATGTCGTGCCTTTGGGACGCAAAACTCCACTTTTTATAATAAGCACTGATAAACGCAGGTATATCCGTACAAGTGCATGCTCACTCCGTGCTGCTAGCTCTTATCGAATGCCGTTCCCTATGGGATTTACTATTACGTCATCGACTTGGACGCCACTTCCATGAAACTCGTTAAAGCGCGTTGGCTGCTATATGTATAGGATAACCATCGTTACACAAGATATAGGCATTCTTGCGCTTGATTTCAGACAGCGCACATCCTGAGGTTAATAATAATAATAATAATAATAATAATAATAATAATAATAATCAGGTTTAACATGCCAAAACCACGATACTATAATGAGGCGCGCCACAGTGCAGGGCTGCGGGAATTTCAGCCTCCTGTTGTGTCATGTGCACTCACATCGCACAATACACGAACATTAAATACTTCATCTCCATAGAAATACTATAGCCATTAGCGAGATCGAACCCATGATTGTCGACTCAACGTATAGTGTCGTGACTATTGTGCCACAGCGGTATACTTCAGCTTGATTGGCCTCTGAAGCAAGATAGTTCGAACTTCTGCAATCATGATAGGCAGTTACGGCTGTTCGCTTAATACGCGACATACTGGGCAAATAATAGGTAAGTGGTCAAACTTGTAATGAGCAACCACTTGTAAAACTGGTCAGGTTAATCTTCATGACAAACCAAAGGAATGCATGTGTCGGGCAGTTCAATAAGAAGGGCAGGATATTTGTTATTTTAGTGTCGGTAAAATTTGGTTGATTGATATGTGGGGTTTCACGTCCCAAAACGACCATATGATTAACAGAGACGCCATAGTGGAGGGCTCCGGAAATTTCGGCCACCTGGGGTTCTTCAGCGTGCACCCAAATTTGAGCACACGGGCCTATAACATTTCCGCCTCCATCAGAAATACAGCCGCCGCAGCCGGGATTTGATCCCGCGACCTGTGGTTCAGCAGCCGAGTACCTTAGTCATTAGACCGACGCGGTGGGGCTCGAACGAATACTTTGCCCTCTGATAAGCGCAAATCTTGTATTCGCGGGTACGTTCAGTATTCCAGACTCTGCTAGCTCACTTCACGGGTACGCTGGGTGACAGTGATCGCTTGACGTCATAGTGCGAGCAGACGATCAAGAAGGTGACGTGCTGGCTGTCGTATTTTTTGCGTTTTGGTGCTTGACGTAATCACAAAGTCAGGGAACAAACTAGGGTTAAAGTTACCATAGTTGAAATCAAGAAGAAGAAATGGACACGGGCCAGGCATGTAGCACGTATACGCAGGATAACCGCTGGTCATTAAGGGTAACGACTGGATTCAAAGAGAAGACAAGTAGGCTAGGGGTAAACAGAAAGTTAAGTGGGAAGATGGGATTATGAAGTTTGCGTGCACAAAATGGCAGCAGAAAGCACAAGACTGGTATGATTGGTGGATTTATGGGAGAGGACTTCGCTCTGAAGTGGGCCTACTCAGGCCGCGTTCACACTGAGCATTCCGGCCGCCGAAAGTGCTCCAAATCCGGTTCGGCGGCGGCGAGATCCGCCGAAAGGGCCCTCTCCGCGCCGATCAATCTCGGACCAATTTTTGCAGCGTCTGCCGCCGAATCGGTCACCGCGGACCAATAGGAGCGCTGGTCAAAGAATTTTGAAAAATGGCGGCCAAGCCCTACTCACTTGTTATGCCGCAGTGCACGTAACTGAATGTTGAAACCAACGGGAGTTTAACCTACTCTGTGCCTACTTCGCCTCCGTATTTCGTGAAAGATATGACCGAGCTTGCTGTTGGCGTGACCGAGCTTGTTGCGGTCTTGCAGAGCAAAACGAACCCACCAACGCCGCTGGCGTAGGTGGTTTTTCTGCTCTTCGTGCATTACAAGACAGCCACTTGCCAGCAAAGTAAGCAGTACTGTCTTTTCTTGGTTTTTGCGTACGAGAATCGTCGAAGTATACACCACCGGATATCGTAGTAGTGTTTGCGAGCCGCGACAACAACCAAGTGACAGCGCATCCATCCCGCGTTCGCCCCGTTGTAGATGGCATATTCGGCGGCGCGGGGCGCGTCTAGTGCGAACGACGCTGCGTTTCGGCGGCAGGGGAATTTCGGTCGCTGTAGAAAGCGGATGTTTCAGTGTGAGCTAGGCATTCAGGCTGATGAGGATGATGATGATGTTTGTGATGTAATTATAACTAGCCAGACCAATGCGTGAGATAACCAGAATTAGTATTGTAGCTTGACGTCAATTAGTTTCGATATCGGTAAGTGCGGCATGAGAAAATTGACTTTATATAATAACAAAATAAAATATATTATCAGAATTTGCTGAGTCACACTTGCTCAGGGTCATCTCTGTATGAAGGTGTCTGGCAGAGTAAACTCGCCTCTGAAAAACGTTGTCAGTACCCTTTTAAGGCAAAAACTAAATGCGCCGAAAATCTGTTCCCTAGCTCTAAAGGACAGCCGATGGTCTGTACATGCCCAAAAAACTCACTTCTCTTAATAGGAGAATTGAGGCCATGCCTACGTAGGGTCTTGTGGCACTTTTTGGCATTTGAAATAACTCAGAAATTCTGCGAAGATGTTAATCAAGTATTGAACCTTCGAGCACACAATGATATTAGGTTTAGCAATTCGGCAATCGAGAACCCCGTAATACGAACAAGAAACATTCCGGGCACCGTTTTCTGTAGTCCATTTCACAATGATATTTTTGTCAATGAACTATACGTAGTATACATGTGATTTTTCATTGCATAAAAAATTTTGCAATATTTATGTAACGTTGATAAATAGCCGTCATCTGTTACTTTTTCCAAAACTCAAGGTCGAGTGTTCAGCTGGGGTGTTGATTGAGTACCCTCTCTTCGTCATTATTGATTTACGATAAGTGACATAACCTTATTTACATTGATCTTTATTTATATTGCTACTTTTTTGCCTGTATTTAAAATAAGGGTTCATGCAATTTTCAAAATTGTGATCGTCATCATGAAAGAACTAGAAGAATGGGCGGAATGGCTCAATGGCTGTCTTTACTTACTTATTTCATAATTTATTGCTGTTATTTGTAAAAAAAACATCGTTTATTTCTATACATTTTATCATGCGCTCAAATCTTTCCTATATTTTCGTAAGATTGCTGCTCTATAGCTTACCTTATTCTTAAGTTTTGTAAACCAAATTGCTAAAGCAACTCTATTCTTGTCCAGTACCTAGCAGTGGACGTTAACAACAGCAACATTTTATTACATTATTGCCTGTGTTTATAGCTGTACAAATCATTCATTCCTCAGTTCTCGTTTAAATCATAGGCTACTGATTTATTGCTTATTCTCCTACTAAATAAAGATACCGATCATTATATTAACCACTAGATTCTACTCCGTAGAGGGTAGAAGCCAAGTCGCAGGGCAAAGGCAGCCAAGAAAGCAGGCAATGGGTGAAGAAGAAGAAGCTCAAAATGGCTGCTGACGATAAGCAGTCTACGAGGCCGGATTCAATGACTCGTTTAGTAGAAGGTCCCCTGGCGGGACAACCATTTGACGCACGCTACATGGACGCGTGCAGTGCCTGCGACTATGATGACGCCTACAAGCCCCGGTCCTGGCGCCAGTACTGCTTGTTCGTCTCGGCCGTGACGCTGTCCACGCTGGCGGTGACGTTCGGCGTGCCCCAGATGTTACGCCGTTTCGCCATGGGCTGCGCGTATCCCGACTGCCAGGACCCGGGCGCGGATATCGCCCGCTCGCTGGAGGGCGTGCGCGTGGACCCGTGTCAGGACTTCTACGGCTACGTGTGCTCAGGGTGGCTGCAGGCGAACCCAGACGCGGGAAACCACTTCGAGGTACGCGAAGCCTTCCACGTTGCGTTTCCGCGTTAATAAAGAGTTTTAGTACTGCGGAATGGTGCTACGTACGCATCACGCAAGTGCCTTGCGTTACGTGGCGTCGTTTGCCACTAATCGGCTTTTAGTACGCCGTAGTACCCGCGTACGTAACGAGCGTGAAGCGTGTTGCGTCATCTGGTAGATCAAAATAGAAGTACGTGTTCTTGACAGCCAATGTGAGCCAATACAAGTGTTATAGCCAGATTATGGTCATATTTTAAACCACAGAGCCGATCTGTGCTTGCCTTCGATGCCGCCATTTTGCAAAACGAAGTCTCGCGCTGTCGCGAACTTGTTCGAGAGTGGCGTGATCACCTCATACGTACGCACGCACGCATCTCATGCGTACGTAGCGGCTGCGTACGTAACGCGATACGTGCGCGTTGCGGTCTGCGCATGCGCACTACGCATTACGCGGCGTCCTTACGTACGCAACGCCGCCACGTACGCAGCGTACGCAGTATTAAAACTCTCTAATAAGGCGAAAGCTTTGGTTGCCACAGTGAACGCGAAAATTGACCGGTGTCGTCGAGGACATTCGGGGACGTCTACATAACATTAAGATATTACACAATCATGACGTCACTGTGATGTCACATATGCGTGACGTCACGTGGTGACGTCGGTTGTTCACTGGTGGCTAAGGAGTTAGTGTGAAATCAGGTGAAGCGCAGATGACTCGCAATCCCTCGAATTATGGATGAAGTACAAGACTACGTGTAATGTAGAAAGCCTTTGGAGGGAGATGAATGGTTCAATACATTGACTGAGGAGAAAAATATGTATTCTGCCTTAGCAAGGGCATAAAGGACTGCGAGGTTTTTTTTTGTATACTTTTAAGAACATCAACTGGTGTTCTTTATGGGCCACTGAGTGTCACCGATATTCTGGGTTAAAGACAGTATATCACGCAAAAGATGGAACATTAACAATACAGTGTTGAAACTATACTCGCTCGCCCAGTAGTAAAGCGGTGGTTAAACTACAATCTTCCTCCTGAATTATGTCTCTTTCTTCGCTTTCTCGCCCAACTTCAAAACTGCTGCTTTTAGTCTTAGGTTAGTATGCAGCGAACACCATCAGAAAACCAGATGTTTCATTTTGTTTCGCAGTGGTGTCGAGATAATTATGTGTGAACGCTCATTGTTGGTTATCTTGACTTTCGTGCGACTACGTGCAGAGTCTTCAACGCCGCGTGGCCTTCGCCGCTGTTGTCAGTCTCGTCTTGGAAGAAAGCCATGGACCGAGTCCAGCGCACAAAATTGCCCACATATTTCAACGTTGCGCCCAGGTAGCCTTTAACGAGCAGGACCACATTGTCGAATTGCGACAGTTTATGGCACACTTCAACCTGTCGTGGCCAATGTCCAAGCCAAGGTAACATCTTAGTATATGCATGCACAGATGACGTGGCTGCATGGCCGTGAAAGTGAGGGGATGTATAGTTTTCGTAAAACTGCACCGGGAAGTGCACCGCAATAGATGGCGTGACTGCAGGAGCCAGATAGTACGTGAGGACACCCAGTTGAGCTAATTAGTTGAGCATAATTTGGTGTGTGGGTGACCCTCACAATGAACATAAAGTAAACATTAGCATAAGACACACGCAGCGTACTTCTTCAAATTGTGCTGCACAGCTATACGAGATTTACCACGATAGATACGTTATCTTCTCAAGTGACCTGTCTGGTGCCCCGCCACAGCATGGTGCACATGTACATCTTTTGATCTTTACTTTGCCTTTCTGCTGAGCTCTTCCGATGATTACTTTCAAAGTATTCCGAAGAACTCTGACGTTACGTGTCTACTTGGCGCATGTAGTGCTGTCTGTGTGTGAAAATTATTTCCACACCTAAATGTTATTCCCGCGATATGCTTAGCTGTAAACAGCTTAACGATTACTAAGTGTCAACTACAGTCGAACCTTTCGTGCTGGCTTATTTGCCCATAAAATGGTCTATTGAGATGCACACACCAGATGTTCAGCCATAACTTACGTTACACCTGAATAAGTTTGCTACACAATATTAAGAGTTCTACGGGATTAGCCTGAACAGAAAAAAATATACTAAAAGCAGCTAGGAAATGAATAGAATACCATATGCGAATCAAATTCTGAGTAAGCTTTCAAATTAGGGAAATCATTGTGTGGCTTTCATTGTGTGCAAAACATTGTGGTATCTGTGTCTTGTGAGGAGTTTTTCCTTTCATTCATTCGTAGTACAAAACAGTTTATTCTATCTTCATTCCTAAATGGTTACCATCTCATCTTGTGATCTCGCATGTGTAAACTATCGACCACCGTAGGACGAAAGAAAAGGTGCTGGACCTTCTGGTAGGCTTTTCCCTGGACTGGGGCATGCCGATACTGTTCCAGCTTACGGTGGACGCGAACTTTCGGCGTCCGGGGTTCCGTGCCTTGCACCTAGGCTCTAGTCCGCACGTGACCGAATGGATCGCTGTCCGGGACACTCTGCAGGAACAAGGAACACTGCTCGCCTACTTCGACAGAGTCTCCGTCCTTATTTCTGGCGTCACCATCGACAGGAACACAGTCCAAGATGTAAGTTCAACTCACTTAATTGCAGCAATTACGTCACCATTACGTCATCATATTACACAGCCTAGCTTACTAACAATGCAAAGACTACAGCAAGCGATTGCCTATTTCGTCATGGTAATTGCATAACTCGAATACATTCATTACATTTAGTATTGTATTTATGTCCGTGCTTTCTTCAAATATAGTTATCTTTCTTTGGCACCTATCTGTTACATATTGCCGTTGTAAAATAATATTTTTGCGTTAATATATTTATTCGAAAATTTCTGAACGTGGAAAATTTTCTAACAGCAAAAGAGAAATTAGTTTGATAGCATCACCTTAGAGATGACACATATCTATGACAAACCTGAGGCAATCAATAAAAGAGCGAGTCTTGCAGTTTCTGGCAGTAGAATCTGAATTTTCCCGCGCTAATGAGCTAACGAGCAACTTTTAGTGCTTTGTAGCTTCGGAGCTTATGCGCGAATAGAGGCAAAGCACTCGCTGTAGCTCAACGACCAATGCTTGTGTTCACTGAATTCCATGCCACGCAGATTCTTGCGGTGGACAACCGTGTTTTGTCGGCTATGGTGTCCCCGACTTTTGAACTCCGGGCAGACACGGAAATGCGGTACGTGTTGTTAAGCCAAGTTGACCAATGGACGGGACCCGAACTCGCTACAAGCGAGTGGCTCGAGGTAAGTGAACTGTACCCCAGCCTGCTGAATTATACTGAAAGCGCTTTCACGACTACGCTGAAAGCAGAAAGAATATAATTTATACCAGCTAAAGAAAGTGCAGCTCCTAAATCACATTAGACAATGGTTTAGAGGCCACACATATTTTTTGAAACTATAGTTGTAGCATTGAATACTGTCACTATTGTAGATGCTCAGTGTTTATTTTACTTTTTTTTCAGAGAAATGCCACAAGGCCAATCGAAATACTGTAAATGTTTGAGAGAGGGGTAAGATCAAGGCGCCCCTAACCTATGTAAACTATGACCAATTGCTTACCGGAATGTATGATAGTCTGAGCTTACATGAAGATTATTTTAGCAGCAGAAACAGCTGTATCCCGTATTTAAACTTTGTTCTGTAATTGCACTTATGGTCTGGTGAAACGAAGTGCACCCTTTTAGAAACACCTCCTTCTTATCTCTCACCACCTTTTTTCTTCTCAAGCCACGTTTTTGTTTCCTACCAAGATAAATAATCGTCGCTGATGTACACAACCACGAAGCCTGTGTAGTTGTAATTTCTATATATGTTGCGGTAATGTTATTGCCAACACATGAAAAGAAGCGATAAAGTACGAAGACAAGATAAACAACCAAACGAGCGTTCATCTTGTCACCTTGCATTTTTGTGTGAATTAATTAGCTTACGTACGTTACGTATACTTGATAACGGAAAGCATAAGCAGTAACGGTGAATGATAGAGCGGCTATTTGTCTTGTGCGGGACCCGAACTTTTTGCGGTTGTTTGTGCATCGTTAGCAGTTTCCGTTTTGTGTAACGCACTAGAGCTAGCACAGGCTCTCAATGAACCCATAAATCTTTTACATGTTCAGGCAGTAAACGCGCACCTTCCCAAACCACTGACGCCGAGCAGCGAGATGTACGTCATGAACTGGCAGCTTCTCATGCTCCTGGGTCAGCTCATGGGCCAGGCCTCCAGGGACGTAGTACCGCTGCTCGCGTATATCACGTGGCATGTGATACGCGTTGTGGGACCCATGACATCACATCCGCTGGTTCGGGTGCAGTTCGGCGGCAGTCGCATGGCAGCCACAATCTACATGCTCGGCCGTTGCTACACGGACGCCGACACGACGCTCCCGTACGCCTTCGCACACGTCTTCGCTCGTCGTTGGCTGCCCCGCGACGCCGTGAGCGACGTTGCCGACATGGAGGATCACATCCGTCGCGAGGCCAACGCCAGTATGAACACCCTCTCCTGGATGGACGAGAAGACGAAAGCCGGGGCGTTTGACAAGCTCTCCACCCTTCGCGCAATCGTGGGCCGGCCTGAAGATCTCGCTTCCGACAAGGCGCTCCAGCAGCTGTATCCGTATGTGACGAGGACGAATGGCACAGGCTCGTACCTGAGTCTGATGAACTCTGTCAAGAGGGCACAGCTACGACACTCCAAGCACTTTCTGCACGCCAACGGGTCCCTGGAAGGTGACGACATCAGCATTCCCTTGACTGTGGTGAACGCATATTACTTGCCCGTCTACCACGTAATGGTGATCCCGGCGGCCATCTTGCACCCGCCCTTTTACGTGGCGACCTACCCGACGTCCTACAACCTGGGTAGCCTGGGCCACGTGCTTGGTCACGAGATGACGCACGCCTTCGATCCCGAGATGGGACTCTACGACCGCAGCGGCCAGCGCAAGGATTGGTGGACTTCTGGGTCTCGGGTGGAGTTCGAGAATCGTCTGGACTGCCTGCGACGAATGTACAACACCATTCCCTGGGCGGAGGGTGTCGCGCATGGAGACTACGCGCTCTCCGAAAACTTTGCCGACTCGGGAGGTCTCCTCAAAGCGTACAGAGCTTTCCGGGCCGCGAAAGCCGGATCACGACCAGCGGCGCCTGCAAGTCTTGCGAGATTCACGGATGAGCAGATGTTCTTTCTGAGTAGTTGCTTCAAGTGGTGCTCAGCGGAAGACAAGGAAAGTGCCGGATCGTACTCGCCACCCAGACTCCGCTGCAATGTGCCGCTCATGAATATGCCGCAGTTTGCTGCGGCGTTCCACTGCGGCCCGGGAAAGGCCATGAATCCTTCGACTCGGTGCGACTTCATGTGACGAGATTTGTCGCATGCATATGTGGCCAATTAGTTGAGACAAAATGTTACGGGTGTGCCCTACAGTCTTAAAAGCCTTTTTTACGCTTGACTGTGAAGACGCAAAATGTGATCGTTTACGTTCGACAAACATAACCTCCGTCTTTATAAAGTATGGACTGTAAATAGTACGTCTTGCCTTGAAAAACGCCTTGACAGGTGCCTCATAGGAACATGAGAAGCATTCAAGAATATTTCAAGTGGCGTTAACAGCGCATAGTAGAAAAGAGAAGAATAAATTGAAGTTTACATAGACCCCGACAATAAACATTTCCCTACGTCATTAGACACTGGCAGATAAACTCGCCCGGGGAAGTTCTGGCCAGAAGAAAAAAGCCACGCAGTGCTATACAACGCGCAAATAACGTTACATAGGTATGAAAATTGTGATTAAGTCAGTCACTAGTCTGCATGTCTACCAAAATAGGTATTATTATTACATACATAGTTTTCTTATCTTAACGTCTCAGAGTAACGTGTTACCCGATTTGGAGTTTGATGACGAAATAAAACCCAGCACATAGGCTACTACCAGCTGACGTAATACACAATTAGCCATCAGCTCAAGTCACTTTACACTTCTGTCAAGCAGCTTCTACAGGTGTTCAAATGAAGAAATGCGCCATTGAGAAGCAAATGAGAATAGATTAGAAGATTCGATAGTAGCACTAAATAGTCATGGTTTAAACTGCCAACGTGAATGACACTAGCGGCACACGTCCAAAGGCCAAGCCTCTCCTTTGGTTTATACCAGTGGGCAATGGCTTTTATTAGCGAAAAAAAAGGCGAAGCTTGCATTACCGTTTGCTGTTACCTTAATGACAGAAAACAAATGCGCCTGTTAATACCTACTTCTATGTGTATTATCATAGCATTATTGAACAATTTCAAATCATAATTTTCTACTTTTTTTGACAATAAAGTAATATATATTCAATATATAGACCACACTGCCTGGTCTGAATGGTAAAATAAGATTATGGTGATCTTTTTGTTTTTAAGTACATTCTTTCCTTGTTTTGTTAGGACTATATAATACTTGCAAGGCCTAAGAATTCATATGACCCATTCTTGACCGATCCCCGTAAAAGGGTATAGAAGCCATGGTTGAGGCATCACTTTGCTTTGCTTTGCTTCGATCATCATCGTCGTCGTCAACGTCGTCCTCGTCGGCACGCATAGCTTGTAACAGCAATACAGTAAAATGGGGTCACTTTGTGATCGCATCGGTTACTTCATGACATGCACTCTGGTTTTCGTATTTTTCATCTCGCGCCATGACCAGGCTCCACCAAAAAGCAATAGGGCACTCAAAAAGCTCGCCTGACATGCCAAAAAAAGCTAGCGGCAGCCAGCCGAGGTTACCACGCAGCGTAGCCACTCTAGACACCGACATGTTCAATGGTGTTTTGGCACGCAACTTTGAAGCACCGTAAAATTTGTGAACTCGACCTGTCCCCACGAGAAAACCAGCGAAAAGAGGTGTGCACTTGTGATTATTAATATTTAGGCTAAAATAAAGTGTAATATAAATGTAATTAAGTCGTGTCTGTTTAAAAAACTGGTATCTACTTGTGATTGTTAGTATTTAGGCTAAAATGACCTGTAATATAAATGTAATCAAGTCATTTATGTTTAATGAAACTGATATGTTGATACTTCACGATGTAACTATGTGACACGCCAATCGTCGCAAAGTTACCCCACGAAGGGCAGTTCTTGCTCTGGTATCAGAGCTTGACGACCTAGGCAGAGGTCTCCCCTTGAGAACAACAGCGCAGAAGAAAACAGTGACAGTAAATCGTGTTCAGATGGCCATCACGGTGACAAGAAAAGGTGGTCAAAAGGAGATACAAGTGATTCCGAGGTACTCTCTGGAAATCTTGACAATCTATCGGACACGCACACTCCTACCACTTCCGTGATGCCAAATACTAGCAACGTCTCGAGAGTGCATGGTGCAAGTTGCAGAGAAAGACCCTTCGAGAAGGATGACTTTGTCGTAGTAAACTTCAAATGACAACTTTACCCGGGAAGAGTAACGTCAGTACAACCTGACGGTACAACCATTGTGAGCACTATGGGGAAGACCTAAAAGATTTGGAGATGGCTGGATTGTGAAGACACAATTTCGTGCTCAAAAGAAAAAAAATTATGTGCTCAATTGAATACCCTAGGCTAGTTGGTAAATGGGCATCTTTGAGGTAAAAGATCTTGGGACGGCCGGACAAACGGACGGACGGACGGATGGACGGACGTACCAACCGACCGACCGACCGACCGACCGATTGACTGACCGGACGGACGGACGGACTGACGGACGGATGCAAAACTTTATCGGGCTCCTGAAGGATTCCTTTCCTGTTTTATAGGGCTAAGATCGCGGGCCGCTCTCACGTAGGGACGGCGAGTCCTAGCCTCACCGCCGCATCGTGGTCCTTCTGGACAGCCTTTAGGTGTAAACTTTTGATGGGGCAACTTTGTGCCAGCCTTTTTTTTCTAATTGTATTCAGCCGAAATAACGTTGTCACAAAGTTGTCGTTGTGACAGCTTTTAATTTGAATATAGCCGTTTGTATTAAAAATGCTGATTTGTAGAACATTCCGTTTCGCGAGGGAAAGCTTTAGAATTTCAGAAATGTTGTGCCATTATTCATTCGCCTTTATATTGATCATTCTCCAGCATGGGAAGGAAAACGTGCGAAATCTGTCGCAAAGCAACCCCATTTTACGGTACTGAACGATTCTCAATGCCAATCTGGTTGCATCTTATAGGTTGTTTATAGACCTAATACAAGTGATGCAGGTTGTTTCAAGGTTGTTTCTATAGGTCATTGCTGGGCTTTATCTACAGGGGATAGTTTGTTTCTACGTCGATTCTCAGCACATGGAATTTCAAGGGAAACTCCAGACAGTCATAGACACGGCACTGATGTCCAAGCTCCGGAGACAGAAACCCGCGCTGACAAGAAGTGTTCGCACTTATTAAATATCGACGGGAACGAGGTCGTTTGCGTAGGCATTTGATTTCTTTGCGGTCTACTCGCAGCCGCTATTGCCTTTCCAGCATCCTAATATTCTCTCGTTGTACGCATTCGGGTTTTTCGGCTCACCACCGTCAATTCGCAGCCATTTGTGGCTGGGCTAACTAATGCCTCCTTCATTTTGTAGTGGACCATTAGAGAATAGCGGGATTTGCCCAATTCCTGTGGCACATACTCGTTTGTGATGATGGTGGTTGTTTGCTTCATCGAATAAGAAACAATTTGCTTGAACAGCTTCGCTGTTCAAAAATGAACAAATGAATTAAAACAAGAGACAGCCAGGTTGAAATATAGGCGTCTAAAACAAGGTACTTGTTGCTGTGTCTCATACGAAAGACATATTTTCAACCAAACACACCATTCGAAATAATGGTTTCTGACCAGCACAATGGTCCGTTCTGGCAGAACTCCATGCCTTTTGAAAAATAAACGTGTGGGGGCTGAAACGGGAAAACTGTCGTACACAAATATAAACAGCGTTTATAGGTGCTACGAGCAACCGCTGAGTTAGCGGCAATGGCTGTAAGGATAATCCCCAGAGACAAGGAATTCCACGACGTCGTATCAATACTCTTTCTCACACTCTCTATGTCTCTACTCTCACTCTTCGCTAGTGCTTGCTTCTTTCGCCGAGTCACTCGTGCCTCGCACACGCAGCAACGTCTCTTGACCCGAGACCTGGAGTGGTCAGGTCGGAGAGTTATTTCGAGCTGCGTCTCTTCAAACGAGAAAGAACCGTGGCACGGAGACGATGAAAAAAAAAAAACGAGCGCAGAAGACCCGAAACCTCAGCTGGCATCGATAGCTTCGTGTGCCTTGGTGAGAAAGCGGGGGGAAAAGATTGTCGCGAAAAGGAGTCTGCGGAGTCGTCCAGGGTACACCCTTGGGAACGCAGTGAATGACGACATTAGGTGCACCGTATGAAGCGGCCAGAAGCATGCTGCGATATTTTCGTCGCGTTATACCGAAAGGGTACAGGTGCAGGCTGCCGCGATAACGATGTAACGCGGATGAAACATAGACGCGGTGATGCTGTGGGAGGGAAAATGGAAGATGCGATGGAGATGGCAATTGTTAACGTCACTGAAAAAAAAAGATAGATAGATAGATAGATAGATAGATAGATAGATAGATAGATAGATAGATAGATAGATAGATAGATAGATAGATAGATAGATAGATAGATAGATATAGATAGATAGATAGATAGATAGATAGATAGATAGATAGATAGATAGATAGATAGATAGATAGATAGATAGATAGATAGACATTACTATTAATCTAACCACCCACGCCTGCGTCGTCGGGGAATCACCTTCCAGCTTCGTTATCGAACCACAGACGATCAGACGCGTTGACCAAAATAACTTAAATACGAAACGACCAGTCGTGAGCCAACGCAATAGGGAGGACAGGCTCAAGTTTGCGCAGCGCTGTTCACCGCCCTAGCGGAAAGAGGGCAAAGCTCCGGTCACTCGGACGGGCCGCGCTTGCTAGGTTTTTGCCATGGTGCGCGCAGAAAACGTGTTCCTTGGAGCGCTTATCTCGCATTTGCACACTATTGGCAGCGCTTCTTCGTCATTCTGAAAGCAGGTACGCATTACTGCTGCATTGTGAGCTGCTACAAAAGTTTAAACATGACGAAGACCTGAAAACTGCCCGTCAAGTTTTACCATTTCTAATGCGAGCAGTGCGAGAAGCAAAGGCGTCAAAAGTGGATTATGGCAGTTCGCCGATGCTTCGCGGTCTCGTTACCTTGAAAATTTTTTGTCGTGCAAAGTATTGCAAATTAATATTTAACTAAAAGAAACGCAATGGCCGGACACACAATAAAAAAAGTGTGTTTGTAAACTGAAACTACGGCAAATAAACAACCGCTGTACATTTCGCGATTCGGCTGTGGCTTTCCGAAAGAACCATTGGTAGTGGGAAAACGGTGGAGCTTGCTAGCTTAATACACTTGAAATATCGTACTTGAGCCCAGCAAGTATCTTATTCAGGTGATGGCTGTAGACTTCTCGTCACCGCTCAGTGTAAACAGGTTTGTGCTCCGGGTTCGCGCTGAGCGTTTATGCGTATACAGGTCTTGCAAGCAACACCCACCGATAGTTTAGCATGACGAGGTGCCGTGAGGCTAGGATCAAGGTCATGAATTCGATTCCCGCAAACGCCAGCTGCATTTCCACGGGAGCGAAACGCAGTAACAGTGCACTCAGATTTTGGTGCAAGAATGATAGACAGGGCGTGTTGGTGTTTCATATTAGAGGCGAAGCTCCTTAAGGCGTGCGTCTGTGCTACAGGGGCGGTACTTGGAGTGTGCACAAGATGGACGCACGGACGAACGAACAGACAGACTAGCAGACAGACGGGTGGATGGACGGACGCATGGATGTACGGAAGGATGGACACACGAACGGACGGACAGATGGACTCACGGACGGCTCATGGACAGACGGACGGACGCATGTATGGACGCGCGGATGATGTGCGGATGGACGGAAGCACGGGTGGGCCGACGGACGCTTCCTCCTTTCATCACCATTCAATCCGTGGATATGCTGTGATTTTTTTTGCAAGCGTAAACGGTGATATGATGCTCAATCTAAACAGAAGTGACGCTCGGTGTGTGCACCGTCTGTCAGTTGTCGTTCTGCCGTATACAATTCAAATACATTTATGTGCACGTTAAAAAAAAAAACTCAGGTGGCCGGAATCAATCTGGAGTCTCAATCCACGGCGTGCCTCCTAATAGTATGGTGGTTTTGGCACGTAAGATATTGTGCCCTTCCATGCGCACGAACCACGGGTGATATACAGCTGCCGCTATGAAAACGAGTTGAAAAAAGAACCAAGGCATATGTAAAATTTCCCATGCTTTCGCGAAATTCGACGCGGTTATCAGGGGCGAATCTCGGCGTAATTAAAAACAAGCTCGATCCTAGTGGGTATATTGTTTCATATGATGACGGCCAAGGGAGCTGTCAAAACAACCTAATCCACATTCGAATCAGTGAATACGCCTCGTGTTCAGGCGGGGATATTATCCGAAGTGAAACATGTGCTGAGAGAAACCTGCATGGTCAAAGTGGACATAAAAACCTTTTTGTGCGCATCGTTATGCTTTCAAAAGAGCTGCGAGAGCTCAAAGGTGTTATTGAGCTTAGGATACGACCTTGTTAATATCCGATAAAAACCTGGACGAAAGTCAAACTCTTATGAAATTGAAAACACAGCATTGAAATGGTGCTAGAAACTGAACAGTGCAGACGTAAGTTTAGTCTCTCCACGCTGACTTCCTAATAAATTGAAAGCCGCGTGGCAAACTTGGCATTCAAGCTATAGAAATCCGAACGCTATATAAAAATGCACGCGCAAGTGTGGTGGTAGTTTGCCGACAGTTCCGAGAAGACATGAATGCCGCAGCAAAGGCGCGTTTTACCGGTAACATACTTATAGAATTTGCGCCGTCCCCTCACTTTGATTGTCATAGAAAGACAGCTGTTCACCATCGTCATTCGCATACCACTCGATCAAGCACATCGTGCTTGAATTGCTTGGTTAAAGAACCCCAGGTGGTCTAAATTTCCGGAGCCCTCCACTACGGCGTCTCTCATAATCATATAGTGGTTTTGGGACGTTAAACCCCACATATCAATCATCAATTGAATTGCTTGGTCCCGCAAATGTTGTCAATGAATCGCTTTTGGTTCAGATAAGATTCACACCTTGAAATTGTTTTTATAATTTTTTAAACCTTCGAAGCAAGTCAAAGGTGACGCTGCACGTGGGGGGCGACCAAATAACAGCGCAAGTAGGGCGCGTGAACGTGCTGAGATAGCGCAGGCGCTCGGTACCCCACTCCCGCATCCGACTTTTGCTGAAAAGGCGGTGAAGAATGGATGGATGGATGGATATGGCTGTAGCCTTTCGATCGGGCGGTGGCTAGCGCCACCAAGCCGTAATACCTAAAGAACCAAAAACTATATTTTTTTTCTTAAAAAGTGAGTTTGAGGATTCTTACTTTGCAGTGAAGAGTTTAATTTTCACTCGTGTCTTGACTTTATCCACCAATAAGATAACCTCCGTCTAGTTAGGTCTACCCGCTTAAGGTTTATTTTGCCCTCCCGGTCCCTAAACCCCAGTGCTTTGAAAAACTCTGCGCCATCATCCTGAACTATAGGGTGAAGCCCTTTACAGAACATTATCAAGTGTTCGGCAGTTTCTTCTTCCTCTCCACACGCACTGCACACTGTGTCTACCCCTTCGTATTTGGCCCGATATGTCTTGGTTCGCAGTACTCCCGTCCTGGCATCAAACAGTAGAGAACTACCCCGAGTATTATCATAGATCCTTTCCTTGGCAATTTCCTGCTTAAAAGTTCGATAGATCTCTAGTGCGGACTTCTTAATCATGCCCATTCTCCACATGTCAGTCTCCGTTTGCTTCACTTTCTTCTTAACCGATAGTTCTTTTTAGTTTGGCCACCTGCTGTTTTCTAAGTATTTACCAGTCAACTTCCTGGTTCGCTTCCTCCATTTTGTATCGACATTCTTCATGTACAAGTAGCTGAAAACCTTCCTAGCCCAACGCTCTTCCCCCATTTCTCTCAATCGCTTCTCAAATTGTATCTTGCTGCTACCTTCCCTGCCCTCAAATGATGTCCATCCCATATCACCTTGTACTCCCTGATTTGGTGCAGGAAGTACAACGCGCGCGGTGCAGCACCCCCTGGCTGAGGTTGGGAGGCCCATATCAGTGCTGCGTTGGCTCAGCGTTGTCACTCATTTACATGCGCTAGTGAGCGGGTGATTTTACTCCCCCAGCGCTTCACCCAGTTGTAATAAATTATTAACTCTGTGTAGATGAGTGAATTGCTTTTTTGTTTATTAGGATATTGTCGACTACATATGTAAGTGTCCGCAGAGTTACGAATGGACAAGTTATATGTAGCTTCACTCAATAACTCACTCGGCCCAGGGTAGAAGATGCAGTGCATGCTAGATTATGTCGGCAGATGCTAGATTCCACTGTGGGAAGGCTTGGCATGAGTTGTTATGGGCCAGAAACTATACTGGCACTTACGTAAGTTATTCATAAATATACACATCCCCTAAATCGGTTACTGAAGGCACGTAAATACGGTAAACAATGAAGTAGAGATTTAATACGCATTCGATAGTAAGCTATCCACCACATATCCAAAAGTGCAGCTCTTAGAGCAGTCACACCTGCGTTCAAACGCTGTGATTTCGTTTCGAATACGAAAGCGTAAAAAAAAACAAAGTATAGAATATGTGAACCATGGCAGAATAACAGACGGACGTGTACATGACTTATTCCAACAGGCGGGTCACTTATTTCGCACTTTATATATAAAGGACACCGAATGAGATGTAGCGATGGTTCTTTTTTTTTTATTAATTTTGTTGCACCAGTCGCCCCGCCGCGGTGGTCTAGTGGCTAAGGTACTCGGCTTCTGACCCGTAGGTCGCGGGTTCGATTCCCGGCTGCGGCGGCTGCATTTCCGATGAAGGCGGAAATGGTGTAGGCCCGTGTGCTCAGATTTGGGTGCACGTTAAAGAACCCCAGGTGGTCGGAATTTCCGGAGTCCTCCATTACGGCGTCTCTCATAATCAAATGGTGGTTTTGGGACGTTAAATCCCACAAATCAATCAAATCAATTGTTGCACCGGTCAAAAGCTGCTTGACATAAACCCCTTGCATATATTCGAAAACTGTTTTTCTTCTGTTTTGTTCCTCTGTCAGATTAAACAAAATTACTGTCCTTATCAGATAACTAGTCCCGCTCATCTTCGAGCATAAATAGCGCCTTTTTTGAATGAAATAAAGAAAATGGCTCTGGATATACTGCCCAAAAAGAATTCATCTAATGTCGAAGAATATGTTGTGCGCAGTTTTCAAGCGTTGCTCAGAATACTAAGCGCACTTTCTCACAGAAAGCGGAGGCGTAGCTCGGCAATCAAATGAAGCACACTGCGCAAACTTATGCACGTTTGTCGAATGAAATGACAACGTGCACGTGCCGCTTCGCATTAGCCGTTTGTGTCGGGAGCTAAGCTTGATAAGCAGGCTGTTACCTCAAGCGCACTTGCTTCTAAATGTTCTGAAACAAAACAAAACAGAAAAGGGTAGCGCACAAGAAAGGAATCGCAGTTCGCAAAGACATGTTGTCACAGTCACAAAAGTCATGTAAAATAAGCATAATGAAGAACTTGGACAAAGCAGGCGGCAGGTTTCAGGTTTGTTGTGTTTCTAATAGGTTAGAAGAGAAAAATTAGCTCTGGGTGAACTACTTCTCTGTGGTGTCGTTTTACGTTGTAAATATTGTAGCTCTCGCCATTTCAACGAGTGGGGATTATTGAACGTGTAATGTTTACGCGACTATGCGAACGTAATGTCGAAAACCTACCACAAGACAGTCCTCGACGAAGAACCCCACTCAGCGTTCCCAATTCTGGCGAGAACGAGCAGAGCGCGGAAGAGGGCTGCAATGGCACTGATAGTCGACTGCGGCTGATAGCGAGCTCCCAAGAGTAATGTTAGGCTCTAGCAGCAACTGGAAGTAAGCAATTGAGCTCATGCTTTGATAGGGAAAGATATCGCATGCAGAACACGCCAAGAGCATGGCAAGGCACTTCCCGTATCGGGAACCTCCTATTACCATTCGTGTTGCATTCCGAGAGCAGGGATGGTTGAATGCCTTGCGAATACAGTGTAACGAGATAGACACTTCCTGTCCCGGAATACGCATTGCCTTACTTCTTGCTATCGCTTTACAAAGTACGATCGAATGCCTTACGAATATAGTAGAACGCAATAGACGGCCTTCTGTCGAGACGAACAACACGTACCTCGTTGGTTGTTTTGGCCCAGACGTCGTTGTCTTTAGCTGCACGTCCAGCCGAAAACGATGACCGGCCTTTCGTTTAACGAGGGGTCAACGGAACAGCGCGAGCCTACGTGATGGCTGGGCATTATCCTGGTCTCGCAAGATAGCGCGCGGAGTAGCGCAATGAGCTTCTGGGTTCCCCTGAAAAAGAAATAGACAAGGTGCACTTGTGTGGCTGTTCGAATGTTGGAAAAAGAATCACTCGACGTGTATAAGGGCCGGTTCACGCTAGCGGCAAGCCTGTCGTAACGGTTCAGTGCCGTAGACCAGTGGCCGGCTCCGCCCGCAGGAGAGCTGTTCGAATAGCACGGCAAGCTCCTCCGACAAACATGGCTGCCCTTCCGAATGCAGTTGTCGACCGCTTCGAATCTATCAAGCGGCTGCCGTGCGCTCTGCAGCTCGTAATCTTCAAACTTATGCTCCCATTCGCTTTAGACTCATGTCGTTTAGCTTCGACAACATGGTACTCGAATCGATTGGACACAGTTTTTGAGAACCATACTAAACAAGTTGATGTTCTAGGCCTAATCAAGCTTTCTGAAATCTCGGAGGGCATACAATACACGTTTGTTTGTTGTTGCTAACGCTGGATAGCTGGCGCCCCTTGTACAAGCTCCTGCTTTGGGGAAGTCATTTTCAATTGCTGTGCGTTTTTTTTAAATACCGGACAGACAAAAATGCTCTATTCACTGCTGGAACGTAGTCTGGGAACGACACGTACGACATATCGTGAAAAGCGCGGAGCGAATAGCAAACAGCTCGAAGTGTCCAGCGTCAGACGCAGACAATGCGGAGAGGCGAAAGCAGACGAAGCGGCTCATCCATGTCACTAGTCTGTCGCTGATTGGCTAAACCACTCTCCGGCAAACGACAAACGGCACAAAAATGGGTCCCTGACCCATTTTTCGAACGGCGAAAAACGGCAGACATGCGCGAAGCAAACAGCCGCGAAAAGCTGTTTGCTTGGCTGTTGGCGGCGAGAACGTCAAACGTCAAACGATGAGGCATCCTTGCCACTAGCGGGAACCTGCCCTAAAAGGCTCGGGCCTGCTCCCCCGTTGTGCTGCATTGCCGTGTGTGCACTCGTGTGCGCCATTTATTATAATTTACTTGGGCTGTTTTTTTTTTCAATAATTTCTGTTTCAAACTAGTGCGTGTGGTGTCCCCTCTTTTTTCGTCTGACCTTGTTTTCAGCGCTGTGAATTCATTTCGTGAGAAAAAGTCACAGTTTCGCCGCACGGGCGAAGTAACGAATGCGATAGCAACAACATGTATGTAACGCTGAGAACGGCAACAAAGTCGAAACGTGCAGCGCGCTTCTTAAGCTCAAATGACGTGCGAAAACAACGTACACAGGACGAGAGTGAACTAACAACGTATACCACTCAACACCTAACGTGCTGTTTAATCAAAAACGACGCACGAAACGTAATCACAAGTACAGATGATTGCCACTAACAAGTGTCCCAGTTGTTATACTTCGCTGTGTATGAAAAGCGTGCTCTTTTCGCAAACGGGGTTTGTGCAACAAGCGAAGTGACCTTTGTGGGCCCGGCAACTAACGCAATCGTTCCGGTGAAAGCAGCAGTCACACGATTCTCCCAACCGAAGGATAAGCGCACGCGCGCACAGCATCTACCACCCCCCCCCCCCCTTCGTGGGACAAAGTACGCGTGGAAGATGAGCGCGCGTTGGCGCATCGTGACGAGCTGGACACCGAGCGTGGGCGGCATTTTTTTCCTGATTTTTCATATATATAAATACGCATACATATATGGTGAAAGATGGTGGTGGCAATGGCGAAAAACCAGCCGAGACTGCCCGTATAATTGCTATCACAATAAAACTACGAGATGACGGTTACGTATCGCAACCGATCCGCTTCAAAGAATTCATGAAAGCGTGACCCAAGTTGATGACTCGATAATGACTACCAAATAGCGACCAGCATTAGATAATTGCTCGCCATCCAAAATAAGCTTGCAGACGTGTATGCCTGTCTATTAGATAACGAAAAGTACTGCTACGTGTCTACAATATACACAGCAACTCGTCTTCCGCTTTTCCCATTTATTCTCGAAACCATTAATCCTTTTTCCCATCATGGCATTATTGCAACAGCTGGGGTAGAGGTTGTTTCCTTGCTCGAAATGACACTATGTGGTGGCCACAGCTTGCACCGGCTGATATATTTTCGACCACAAGTCGTCATTCCGCTGGACTAGCACTTACAGTACGGAGATACGTACACGTGTTGCAAGACATATTTTCAGTAGCCATAAAACGATTTTTACCATGGCTTAAGGTTGCAGCCCCAAGAAGGAGAGGGCATAGTTGTTGTTTTTTTTTTTGCTGATATATTCTGCGTCAGTAGCATTAATCAGCAGAGGGGATGTCGCAAGAAAAACGGTATGTTAGAGGAATATTCTGAGGCCAATCACTAATCGTTTAGGATTTAGCTCTGTGAAGATTAGGCGTGATGGCGGTAGTATTTTTAGTTGTGTAACGACAACCATGCTACAAGATACAGATATTCTAGTCGCGTGATGACGTGGTTAAAAAAAAGAGGGGAGGGGAGCACTTTATTCTATTAATCTCAGAGAAATCCTAGGCCCGATTTACTACGACAGCTGTTTGCACCGTGGATCTTTTTAGTACGAGCATACTTGCGAAAAGGAACCTAATATGAATGTACAGAGAAATTTTTCAAGCTTAAACCTCCTACTAAAACTTCCATCGGGGAGGTCGCACCTAATGAACATATATGAACGCCACTGGTATAAGCGTGGTGAATTTCTGGCTTCTGCTTTCCGTTTTGTCTTTCCTTTTTTTTTGAGGCTTCAATCAGTTTATGTCCCCATGCTACTGTAGAAAGCTTCTATATAAGGTCGATTATGTTCATGATATTTTAAATATTTGTTGGGACTGTCAAGCTAGTATTAGTATTGCAAGAATGATTGCATCAATACTACATCCATTTTCGTGGTTGTCTTACTCAGTGGTTTCTAAAAAGTGATTTCCTCTCCACGTTTTTGTCTGTAGCTTTAGAATCCAAATACATAATGAGCGGGGCACATAATAACGAAACATAATATGTCTTGACAATGACAGCTAAATAAAAGAAATCCTACGACGTGAGTTTAAAGTTTGCGTAATGCATTTACTGCATCTTTCCAACATGTGCATCTGCATCTTTCTTCGAAACCCAACAGTTCTCACTCCAATCGCTGCGGTGGTTGTCGAGAAAAGTATGTCCGTTCCCGGACACGTAGAAAAGAACTTGAATTTATATAAGACCCGTAGCTTAGAATCTTCTTCCCAGTCCAAGAACACAGAACTGATGGAAATGTCTCCCACCGACATGAGTGAACTAATAGCTTTAATATAACTAATAGCGACATGAGAAGTAAAAGTCTAACTGAGGAACAGCACCGGAAATGCCACGCGAACAGACGTTGGACTTTTACAAACACGTCCCTCCCTTCCGAAGTCAGTGATCTAAACTGGCTTAGGGAATGGGAGGCTTTACCAACGGCCGACCGCCTTGCGGCGTGGGGCGTGGCGCCCTCCGCCGCATGTCCGCAATGCGGCCGTGTCGAAACGCTGAACCATTTCTTTCATGAATGTATTGTAGCACGCACCTTTTGGCGCATGGTTACCAGTATGTTCCAAATAAGTATGCAGTGGAAGTGTCGCCGCAGGGACAGCTTTGTCGAACTTTTTAATGGCTATCGGAGCCTTCGTCTTATGGAAGAGGAGGGGACTGGCCCGCCTGAGGGGACGCCTTTAAAGAGCCATGTTTCCTCTGCTACATCGCTTAAGAAACGTAATGCTGATGCATCTGAATGAATAATTAGTTATGCTGGGAGAGGAGGCTTTCCTACGGCGCTGGTCTACGCGATTAATTATTGTGAACAACAACAGAGTGTCCATGCCTTTCCTCCCCTATTGAGGAGGTGGGCTAGAGCTTGTACCACTGTGAAACTGCAGTTTGTATTTCCCTTTTCTTCATTACAAACATGTCTTTTTTGTGCAGTACTGTTCTTGAGCACGAGAGCAAGCTGTCCTCACAGGTGAATGCAAAAACATCACCCTACACTGTGAATGACCCCCCCTTGTTTGTTCATATAGCCTTACTGTTTATTTAAATTTAATCATCTCGATGTTCTTGAATAACCTGTCTTTGTTATACAATTTTTGCATTGTACATCACTGCATACGCAAATAAGTTCATTTCGCTCTATATAACAGCTTGCATTGTACATACGCATTGATCATCACTGTCCATTTTTTGTGCGCACATAAGCTATCTAAGATATATCCGGAAATAAAATTCTCTCAAACCTTATTGCGCTACATTGCAACAGGAAAAAAAAAAACAGTAAAAGGCTGAGACTTCAACCAGACGCATGCTTAGTTGCCTACATTACGCCGGGGGGGGGGGGGGGAATGAGAAAGAGGAATAGGAAGATGAGATAGAGAGAGAAAAGAAAATAAGAATTAAATGCGCTGTCGCTTATACATGAAACGCACAAAGGGAGACACACCAGATCGCGCCATCTCATCTAATTCGCTTTGTTCTTCCGGTAATATGCAGAGTGTGCACGAAAACTATACGAATAACGTGCGCAAAATGTCACCTCATGCTGCCTAGCTTAAATTGACTCAATAGGAACCAAACTATAAAATAAATAGAAGTAAGGGAGGCAAACAAAAAATAAAATGGGAGGAGGGCTGAGGTCATCAATCGTCGTTGCTATAGCTTCACTGAACATGGCCGTGAACACGTTTTATCCATTATAGCTCATTTGCTTCGCGCTTTTTGTTTTTTTCTCGTCTCTCAGTTCTTACGGACTCAGTTCTCGAAGGCTCGTCCGAGGAATCGGTTCGTCTTGCTGCTCGTGTTTCCCTGTTTTTATCTCGAAATCTCGTCATTGCGCCGACGTGACAAGAAGTGAGCACGGCATGGCACCACTTATTTTCTTTCCTTTCCGCCTGTTGCAACCCATGTTAGCATGTGCTTCTTTTTCTTTATTTCTAAGCGCAAGTTATTGTGGATGCCGGAAGAAGACAAACAAAAATACACGAAACAGTCGTGCGTTCACTCGTTCTTTTCCATATGGTCGTTCTTATTCTTTTCCTTTCACATTACTGAGCGTCCTCTTGTCAAGTCTTCGTTTCCTGTCTGTTACTAGACACTCGCATGCTTTTTTTCTTTATTATTTCCGAAACTGCTATTAGTTTAAGGCCTATTTACTATTGGCTACACCTCCAGGTGGTTGAAATTTCTGGAGCCCTCCACTACTGCGTGTCTCTTAATCACATAGTGATTTTGGGACGTTAAACCCCACATTTTAAACAATCAACAATTGGCCGCACCCCTACTTCATTACCCTGTTTGCCTATCATTTGATGCAATAAGGACACTGAAAGTGAAGGGTGATTTTTTATTCTTCTTTAATTTAGTCACTAATTTACATTTATGAAACTGCCCATAACTTTCGTGACCCCCAAATCGCATTGCACACTTGATGTTCGTAACGGACAGGAGAGAGATGCATGGCACCAGTTATTCAGATCAGTATTTTATTGACACAGAGAGCCGCTCCTTGGGACTTGCAACACTCCGCACGTGACCTCACGAGCTCGACGATCGCGAAGCTTCAGCTCACCCTCATTTGCATAAATGAAGCAGGTTTTATTGTTTTGGATTATCTGAAAGTGAGAAATCGACGTTTTGTATTGAAAAAAAAATGACTGTAGATATTAAAAGCTGATCACGGAACTCGTGAGTAGATACGTGGTATGGTGTTGCAAGTCCCTTTGAGTGTGTATAGTGAACTAGCTCAGGCCCACCTCTCTGCCTTCTAATAAATTCTCACACCCTTTGAGTGCGGCCGTGCGTGCATACGCTGTAAAGACGTCGGGCTGGGACGATGACTCATTGATATCGCAGTTGCATATCATCATCATCAGCATCACCAGCATCATCATCATCATCATCATCATCCCTACGCCCACTGCAGAACGAAGGCTTCTCCCATGTTCTGCCAGTTAACTTGGCCCTGTGCTTGCTGCTGCCACTTTATACTCGCAAACCTTTTTAATATCATCTGGCCACCTAACTTTCTGTCTCCCTCTCACCACTTGCCTTCTTTGGAAAGGAAGTCTGTGATTCCTAATGACCAGTGATTACCTTCCCTTCGCGTTATGTGCCCTGACCGTGACCATTTTTTCTTCTTGATTCTGACTATATATAATGTTCTTGACGCTTGTTTGTCCCCTGATACACACTGCTCTTTGCTTGCCCATTAGGACTACAACTATACTTTTCATTTTTATTGCTCGCTGCGTCATCCTCAACATAAGTTGAACATTCTTTGTAATCCTTCAGGTTTCTTTACCGCAGCTAGTTAGGTACTGGTAAGATGCAGCGGTTATATACCTTTCTCTTTGGGGATAGGGGCAATCTACCATTTATGGAATGAGAATGCTTGCCGAATGTGCTCCACCTCATTCGTATTATTAGGAACTTTTAGGTGACCGTATTTTGCTTCCCGCTCTGCTCAGCTAGTCGGTGGTGGCGCTACTGCACATGCACTATTAAGTCAGGCGCTGAGCGTGTGAGAAGACCGTCGTAGCGAGCGAATTAAGGATCACGTGATGCGAGGAGATACGACCAAGGTGACAGCCTCCTGTGCTGCTCGGGAAAAGCAGTGGTTGTTCGGCAAACACGCAAGCACTGACGGCACAAGACACACAAGGATCTTAGCCTCTTTTGAGAATTCGTCGCCGGCAATCGCTTCGAGAATCCGCGCATGAGGGGTGAAGTTCCCCGAAACGATCTAGAGCTGACACTTGGCACCATAAAGGAGCATCTTGAGATGCTTCTTCTGTATTTCCGTCTAAGGAACTTCGCGAATCTTCGATAGTAAGTGATTTAACGTAACAATAGTAACGATTTAGTATTTAACAGAAGCCGCTCCTACACCTGTTCAGAAAAGCATTTTAGTTTGTTTTGCCACAAGGCAATGCAGTGAACGCGCTACCTCAGGGCTGGGCGTTTGAAACGCGTTTGGGCTGTCTTAGATTGTAGTCCAGATCCAAGTGAATGTGACAAAAAAATGAACAAAACATTCACGTCTCAAGCTGTAAATAAATTAACACTATTTTGAAGCAGTATTTTCTATCTTGTTGCAAGATAATAACAAGTTTTATTTTCGTTTAGCACACTTTCATGCACTGGTGGCGTCACAATAGCGTTGACCGAACGACGCTTGGCTGAAAACATGCGTTCGGCTCCGGTAACGTTGAGCGTTTGAGGGGAACGGAGAGCGGAGCGCGAAACCGATCAGCTAAAAGTCCATATTATGGTTACTTCAATCTCGTGGTTCTGCTCCGTGGTTACTATCAGTTCTAAGCAGATGTACTATTTTACAACTCCAAGTGCACTGCTACCAATATGGAAGCGCTGTTCTCTTCCGAGGGTGTTGTACACTTCTTTCGTTTCCGGCAGATTATATTTAAAACCTACCTTTCTGGTCTCCTTGTCTAACTCAGTAATCATTCATTGCAATTCGTCCCCCGAGTTACTCAGCAACGCGATACCATAAGCGAAGCACAGGTTACTAAGGCACCCTCCATTAACTCGTATCCCTAACACTGTCCATTCCAAGCTTCTGAAAACCTCTTGTAAGCAGTTGCATCACTACTCTTTAATTCCTCTGAAGTGATTGTACAACCCAGACCTGCACATTAGCGCTGTTAGGTTCGACTGCAAAGAATACGTAAATGAAAACTGAGCATGCAATAACGAAGATAAAATTCGACCGAATGTACCGGTCGGAACGTTCCGGCATTTTCTAAGAAGTGAAAGTAATTGCCACATATTGTTCGTTTTTGTCTTCCAAAACCTTAATCAACGAAAGTGATAGACCGTACATCATTAACAGATGTTCTGTAGGCTTCCCGATCTTTATTTCACGAAGCATACAACCACAAAGCGTCTGGCCATGATGCGATCTAATATGCGTTTCCTACAACATTAAGTATTTTGGCATTTGCATGGAACATGAAGCTCGCCATTCACGAGTTCCGCTCTCCCACCGGCCATAACGTGCTTCACAAGTATTATTGTATAACGTGTTTAAATCAGGTTCACGCATCGGTTCTGTTTGTCATTAGTCTTGGCGCAAAGCAACCAAAAAGAGAACGCCACTTACAGCCCACGCAAAAACTACGCACTTCGGACACCAGAATTGATGTAGGGCATTACACTGCACGCAAAAAGCACACAACTGACATCTGTCCGTTCACAGGAACTCCTTGTTTTCACTGCGAATGAGGACAAGCAATCAAGACGATCCCTTTACTTCATACGCGTGGGCGGGGGAATAGAGAGGAACAGACGGAACGATCTCTCGGTGAGTCTTCCACTTACTTCCGACTGAGGACAAATAGAGCAAGAGATTGGTTACTCGTGTTTGCTCGCAGGGTTATAGGCCTGGACGAGGGTCAACTCACCAAAGAGAGTTATACCGATTTCGCATCTGTGATCACAGGATCAACGGACGCTCTCGTGTCCCAAAGAACTCGTTGCTGTACAATCAAGCATAGAGGAGACCCAAAGGGTAACTGAGTACTGGCGAGGGCCATGCTGCAGTGCATCTGGGTGGTGTAAGTATAGCCACCTTCTGCATCAGCCGAACCAGGCGCAACTATACACAGAGCTGAGTAGGCGTGCGATGAAAAAATATATATCGTAAAGGCAGCACTGTCAGCAACGATTGGGATAGGATAATTTTGTTTAAGATAATAATCATAGCTAGATTAATCTATTCTGCAGTGGGTGTATGCAATCACAGCACCCGCCATTTAGACGACATGTTCGCGATCGGTTAGCGTATGCATGACAAGCATTTAAATCTACGAATCATGCGGTATCGCTGGAACCACCTGAACAGAAAAGTCACCGTTGTTTGTCATGATCGAATCATGAATCGCCCCCAGGCCAGGAAAAAACAGGTCATCCGGGCAACTGCAAGAGGGACCATTATGCTAGTCGAAGCTGAAGCGGGCCTAAAAGGCTTTAGTTCACTTGTTTCTTGTCTTTCTGCTGTTCAAAGAAGGTCGATAACCACGTCGCTCACAGGGTCTCGTTGAATTTGCTGTTAACTTTGACAACTATGTTTCTCGATGGGTAAGTTAATTCAGGTCACCTGAAGAAGAGTATATTAAAGAATAATGAAGGAGAGATCAATTTTACCGACTGCTGCAAAATGAAAAAATCGAGCAAGGAAGCTTAACCAGGCACCTTAGCAATCCTGAGCGTCATAACTTTGCAGAGTAATTTTCTATAAATTACACAAAGTATGTAAAACCATCTTGGAGCTAAGCAAATTACGTGCTTTTGGAAATCTTTATTATGAGACTCATTCAGCTATCCCCTTGCTAAGCCCTATGGCATGAATTTCATTCCAGGCCTCATAATCATTCTCATAATCATACCCTGGGTTTAGCCAGGCACCAGAAAGTATTAAGTTCCCATCCCGCCAATCTTCCTTCGCTGTTTCGTCAGCGATCATTCACATCCATGAAGACAAATTGTTGATCAAATAGTATGTGCGAGTCAGATGCGCGTAATTTTTAGGCGAAAGCCCTAGATACCTCATCAGAGTCAAAGAAAAAGCGGCGTTCTACGTCGGCAGCGTCAATAACAGTTAGCAAAACATCATCACTACAGGATGACGTCACCTTATGGCATCCTAATGATGTCACACATCGTCCAAATTAGTAGCGTCACTATGAGGTCACTTGACGTAATGTTCCACGATGACGTCTTCACAAGACATGGCAGCTTGATCAAAAGTGGCCTATCATGGAGGCATGGAAAAAGCTCATTAACTGCAGGTACCTTTCGCAGGGTGGCGGGGCAGTGCCAATACATCGTGTTAAAAAAAAGAGATTTTGACTGTCGCTTTTTAGGCGTCTCCATTGAGTGGGCAAAAGTCTAGGTGAGTTTTCCTAACGTTTATACGTTGGTGCACTTTAAGAATTATGAAACGTTAAGGATCATAGCATATTGGGCGTACATCGTTACATTTCGCACGAGCTGCTTCATCCTCTCGCTTTCTTTGGTCTTACTTTTCGGAAGGTGAGGTACGCACGAAAAAAAAAACAAAAAGTATGTTACAGCTTAGGAACATGGAATAGTTTTTCGCAAGATCACAGGCGCACAGCTTAAGTACAAGAACTGAAGGTCGAGGCGGCAAAAGACGCTAGGTCTATCGACAATCGATTATTCAGAAATCGGATAGGAGTTGGAATCAATTTTCCTTACACCCTTCATCATGAACCACGTGTAGCTTGCCTACACTGTTTTTTACGTGATTTTTTTCCTTTTTTAGTCTGACTGTATTTGCGTCCAGATGATTCCGTACGGTCGCAGTCTCCGTGGAGTAAAATGCCGTGGCAAGTTTCCGATTGGATGACAACTCTTTGGGCTCAGGTGGTATTTCGATTACAAGAAGGCAGTGAAAATCGAATGTAGAGCCAATGATGCGACTCTTGTCTCCGCTATTTGTTCTTCTCTGAACCGAATCAAACAATAAAAACGCTATTATGGTGGTACCTGATGTCTATTAGCTTTCACGTCTTGTTAATCGGTAACTACACATGAAAGTATCCGTGCCGAAGACAACTGCACTTGTCGAGACATAGTACCCTGCGACAATACGACTGCAGCAGAATACATGCCGAGACCATCCGCTTATGAAAAAAAAAACTTGGATAGGACCATAGGCGAGCGGACAAAGGGAGCACCCCCACCTCGAATAATAGGAGGGGGTGGAGTGCCGTGTCTCCCAGTACCTTCATTGAGTTGGACCTGTGTCGCCTTTGTCATAAGTGCAGGTTTACAACCATGCAGGTTTGTGATGAGACTAGCGTGCGAGCACCCCTCCCCCCACCCTCTCTTCCTCCCGCCACTTCCCATTCTAACGACAGCTTAATTTTCCCCTTCATTCCCGGAAAACTGGATACCCCTCCTCCTCCTCGTATGCCTATCACGTGATGAAAGATGGCCGGCGTGTTGGTCGACGTTTCCGCTACAGACGATTTCATTCACACAGAGAATTAACGTCCGACGCTTACGGTGGCGTTACGGACGCGCGTCACCGTTACTTCATCAGGTTGATCGCGTCTCTTAAGAAGCTTAAAAGTGTCCCCACCTAAAGTATTTTGTATCTTACACCATGGCCGCGGGGCATAGACCCGAGCAAGTAATGCTCCGCATATTAAAAAAAGTGACTAAGCTCGAAAAAAAATCATAAATTATTTGGGGAGAAAAGCAACAATCTTTTTTCCCGCCATCGCAAAAAAGGACAGCGTCAACGTTATATATCTGTAGGCGAAAGGTTGTGAGAAGAAGCTTATCATTTAGTGCGTACCAGCCAGGTTTCTCTGGTCTGCGCAAACACTCTGATCACTTCCTGCTCATCTTGGATTGCAAAATAATATTTCCTACCAAATATTTCTTCTTTTTTGCATTGAAGACAGCGATATATAAAAGCAGAATAAACTGAGGACAAAAAAAACGTCAACAAGAAAACGAGATTCATGGTAATTTCTTTTGTAGTTTACGCGCACCTTTAGAAGGGAACTGTCAACAAGTTGCCTTCCCCAAGTTTTTACTCGCACGAACGGTATGGAATCGTTTCGACTCCGAGTGATACTGTGTACGTTATCATGGTCTTTATTGTATTTCCTTGAGATACTTCATTAATAAATCCCACCATATTTGGTCAAAACCTAATATCATAGGAACTGCACCTTCAGCTATCACTGTTCTACGCAACTACAAATGGTCTATATGTTTTGTTTTATCATATCTACTAATTTATGTGTTTTCTGTGTTTTATGTGTTTAGATGGTTGGTGTTTCTGTGCAGACACATGTTCATGCAGCAAGAAGCCAAAAACTTTGGCATCCTGGAAAGTGTTCTCGTAGATTATTACTGCTTAGCCAAAAGTAATATATTTAGGTAAGAAAGATCAAACTTTGGTTCGCAACATTCTTGCTATTCGCATGAGCACGGAAAATGAGACTTACGGTGCCGCTTTCTTACATAAATGATGTAAGAGCGTGCCGTGAAACTTGTACTTATTATTCGCTGACGGCCGGCTGAAAGGTATATAAGGCCTTTGGACACTTTGCTACGTACGAATCCCCGAGTGCGAGCATATACAATCGACGAGTTGTTATTGAGCTCATTCAGTTTAAAAGCGAAAAAAAAACCAATGCGAAAGACAGAATACCGGAAAAACGAACACATAAAGTACAGCAATTCAGTTTGTGTCTTCCTTTTTTTTATGTGTGTGTTCCGTCTAACGTGCTGCTTCCTTTTCACTACGTCGTACTACTGCAAGTGTAGTGATGAAGTGCCCACTACGCCGTGCACAATTAGAGCTTTTGCGAATTATGGAGAGGCCCCAGTATACGTCCTTAAAGGAACACGTGCTCCTACGGAGCTGCTGCTTTTGTAGGGGCTTTTACAGCTCATTAGGATTTTGAATGTGTGACTCTTTTGTAATGGGTGGTACTTTAGATCACTCATTCGTGGTGTAATTCACGTGTTTGACACAAGGCACCCTTCCACGCTCCCGTAACGCAATATTACATCAGCTAAGCGTAATCCTTTTACAGTGTGATATTTATATAGCTTTATTTGTCGAAGCAGTTTCAAGGAACAGTGTGGCTTTCCGGCAGAACCTCTTAACAATAACAGCATACATTTTTGTTTCGTGCATAAGTGTGAATAACTGCAAGTTTAATCAACTAGCGTAGTGTGACGCGTAGGGTGTCGCTGGTTGAAATGTTCCGGCAACAGTCACTCTGTTCCAACGGAAGATTGTATGCCTGTCATCAGGTGTTTATTTATTGTTTATTTGTAAAACCCTCAGGGTACATTTGTACATTATAGAGGGGAGGGGCGGAAATACAGGTGAACAACAAAATAACTACAGGATTATGTAAACGCATTTAACATGAAGATAAATATAATGATGAAGTTTTGCATGCAAGGAGTACACTTTATTAAAAGACAACTGAACTATAACTACAAAGAATAATCTAAACAGTGAATAACGCTTACGCCGATAAGTACAGTTCACGATTCTGAGTTTATTAGTGCATTCTTAAGTCGAGTGGGGTCGGCGATGCTTACTAATGACGCAGGTAGGTTATTCCGATCTATTGACGTCTCAGAGAGGAATGATTGGCTGTTGAACGGTGCCATGGTTATTCGGGAAGAATTCACAAAAACACATGGGGATAACCACAGTGTACGTATCGCGAGAAGAATGGGCCTTAAGGTTAGGGGTAAGCAGAAATATTGAAAAAAATTTAGGAGCCAAGCTCCTTACAGAAGCACCCATTCATCCCTCGTAGCCGTTGTAGTATGTAAAGAGTATACCATTTTGACCTCCAAGGTGGTGCCGGTGAGAGATTTCTTCTGTGCGTTGTTGAACAATAAAAAATAGTGCTCAATGTACATGCGAATGGATGCCAATAATGAGGAATAAGGGACAGGAGCATTCGGCTTTTAGTTAACGCGCACGCTGCGATTCCCATTAGCAGCCATTTGCGTGTACATCGATCACTATCTGACAAGAATGTGCTGCTACGTTATACTCGCTGGGTGTAACCTCCTTAGTTTTAGAAAGGTTTAGCGAGCGTTGAGCCGCAGTGCCATGAATACAATGAATTAGTATATACTATGAACGAACTCGAGGTGGTTAAAGGTGGGAAGTAGATACGAAGCGCAAGCCGTAAGAAAGTAAAAGCCGAATTCTCCTGTCTCTCATTTCCCATTAGCAGCCATTGGCATGTATATTGAACACTATTAGATGCGGAAGCATCTTATACTCGCGCCTTGTAGTGCGCCGTCCGCACCGCTTCTCCTTCGAGAACATTCGACAGCTGACAGCGCATACGCCGTCGCGCCGTCGCCATCTGTGCCGCGCGCGCGCTTCTCCTTCGAGAACATTCGACAGCTGACAGCGCATGCGCCGTCGCGCCGCTGTATATATACTCCAGGTCGGCGCTCGCTCGCTCAGTTGCCGCTCGTCGGTTGGTTTGTACGGCGCGTCGACGTCCAAGGTCGCGGTGAAATGAATTCCAACGAATCCACAAGCACAATGATCGACGTCCCTTCGACCAGCGCCGCCCTTTCGCATACGTGTGTACGTGTTCACTCATTTAACACCCCCTCCTACAACCACGTTAACCAATTTAGCCATCGACCCAAGTAAGTCGCAATTTAACACCCCATTTCACAACCACGTTAACCAATTTAGCCATCGACCCAAGTAAGTCGCACTTTAACACCCCGTTAACCAATTATATGCTCCGCATCCTCCTCAGTGTTCCCCCGAGGGAAGCTGCGGGCAATTTTTCTGACAGGAAAAGGTTGCTAAGTTATACTCGCTGGGTGTAACCTCCTTAGTTTTAGAAAGGTTTAGCAAGCGTTGGGCCGCAGTGACATGAATACAGTGAACTAGTATATACCATGAACTCGAGGAGGTTAAAGATGGGAAGTAGACCCGAAGCGTAAGCCGTAAGAAAGTGTGCGTGTGCCACCTCTCGTTTAGTCCTTGGAACGTCCGCTGGATGGCGGTGCTTCTATATGGGGAATATATGATAAAAAGATGCGAGATGGTGGTACTTAAGAGTGTTGAATAGATGGACGAACGGACACAAAGACAGATGCATGGATGGACGCATGAACGGACGCAGGGGCGGATGCATGGAAGAACGCAGGGACGGACGCACGAACAGACGCACGCACGGATGGGCGGATGGAGGCAAGGACGGTCACACAGACGGACGCATGGACGGACGGAAGCAAGACGAATGGATGGACGAATGCTTCGCCCCACTCTCCATCATTCACTACGTGGATATGCTGCGATATTTTTGTTCTTTACGCAATTTGAAATCTGCAGCCTTCTTTGAACCAGAATCAGTCAATTGTTTGTTCTAGCACGATTTTTTTTTCTGCCTAGAAATGACATTTTTAGAAACCTACCCGGTGGCCTGCTTCACCCCATCTTAAGTACGCTTCACCTGAGGGCACACGTGGGCAGCTAAAAACGCGCTGAAAAGTAGGGCACAAATTTTTTGACAAATTTCGTGAGAATGATATTTGATCTGGCAACAAGTGATTCATCTGCAGAGTCAATGTTTAGCTGCAGGTAAAAATCTAAAAGTACTTTGCGGGCGAAAGGAGGCCCGCCAAGCCAGACGCCTGAACTCAAAAAGAAAGAGTGATGTTGGTGATGAGTATATGGCTGGTGTATATTGAAAATGTCCTTCAATTTACCGTTATTTTGTGGTACTTTTGAAGTAAAGCATTTTCCACTGTAAACGACGTTATCTGAAAACATGCTTTTCAGGTGTGAAGCTCGTTAAGGCGTGGGTCAGTCGTCCCCTGTAAGTGAGTGGGGTGAAGCTTCGGAATGTTTAATCGCCAAACCGTGAATCATCCGCTGGCCGCGCCTGCCTGCCTGCCTGCCTGCCTGCCTGCCTGCCCTGCCTGCCTGCCCTGCCTGCCTGCCTGCCTGCCTGCCTGCCCTGTCTGTCTGTCTGTCTGTCTGTCTGTCTGTCTGTCTGTCTGTCTGTCTGTCTGTCTGTCTGTCTGTCTGTCTGTCTGTCTGTCTGTCTGTCTGTCTGTCTGTCTGTCTGTCTGTCTGTCTGTCTGTCTGTCTGTCTGTCTGTCTGTCTGTCTAATGGACGGACAGAAGCACGGACGGATGGATGGATGGACGCATGGATGTGCGGACGAACGCAGGATGGGACGCACGGACAGTCGGACGGATGGACGGAAGCAGGAACGAACGAACGGACGGAAGCACGGACGGACTGATGGATGCTTCGCCCCACTCTTCATCATTCACTCCGTAGATATGTTGTGATTTTTCGTACTTATGCACCTTTTTCTCAGCAACCACTGTATCTTGAAAGATAGATCTCAGCCAGTATTTTGAGAACGTGCTATAGAATATACTGAATCAGAACTTTTCTTGTGTTTGGTAGCACTTTTTTAACATGACTTCAAATACCGATTAACGGGTAATAATTACGTACCTCAAGTAAACAAATTACAATAAATTAGCATTTCAAGTTTTACGGATCATTCTGCTTCAGTGAGAAGAGGAACGGCTCATGATCACATTGATAGTAAAATGATTACGGTAAGTTATATGGTTATGAAGAAAAAAGTACATAAATTTAGCCAGATACATTATGAGTATAGGATGTGCCCTGTTCCATTAACGCGTCTGATCGTATTGTTTCGAGGCATTGTGCGTAAACCCACCGCTTTAGATGAAGGGACAATTAGGCTATATTGCCGCGCGAGGTGCTGGATTAAAATCGGGGGGCACAGTTACTTGCAAATTGTACAAAAACTCGCTTCTGTCTTTCTCGTGTATTCGGGATAAACGTATATGGCGTGCGGGCCAATGAGGTTTATTTTTAAATACTTTTTTACTCATGATTTTTACTCATTATTTTTGGTGCACATATCAAGCTACGGTGTATTTACGCCGCAGTTGTATTTAGGCGTAGTTTCGTAGTGGAACAGCACACATTCTATTACGGTATCCGCACCGCAGAATCTGGTTCAAGTACAGATTACGTTTTTCAGTGAAAAAAACATTGCAATAATACGGACATTTGGCTTGTCTTTAAAGGGATCGTGAAACTCTTGCTCTAAAACGACAATGCGAAACCACCGGCGTCCACACGCACTGACTAAGTGACGTCAGGATAAGTAATGCTTTGTCTATCGAGGAACGCGGAACTCTGCGGTACTAGGGAGTGGGTGCAAATGGGGAACCCATCAGTCTTTGCCCTATACAATCGGCGCTAGCTTGAACTCTCGAGATGACGTCATATTAAGCAGCGTTCTTGTGGGACGCTGATTACGTTTGGCACACGCCGATGAGCGCCTCTTGCGCGCTCTCGATATGCTGTAGAGTTTTGAGTTTCTCGATAGGCAAATCGCGTCAATTCAGGGCCGCTGGGCCTGCTGATATATTTAGCGGGTGTAGCTGCTAATGATGTCGCATTGTCGTTTCAAAGCGACCGTTTCACGACCCCTATAACGTCACCGTGTTACCGGAATACCTGACTACGTTTACCATGTTACCGGAATGCATGCTTTCGAGTGTATACCTTTGGCTTCCCATTCGTTACTTGTACGCCTTTGCATTTGCGTGAACCCCTATATAGGGATGATAACTGCGTTTAAAATATATTTGCTTTAAATATTATTTAATCATCTAAATAAGGCAACTTGGCCATCCTAGGTCACTGTAGCTTCAGTAAGTCGGTAAAAAAAGTTGATCCCCAGTCACACTTCAATTTCGACTTATTTCGACTAGGGGGCTGGAGCCTCCGCAAAGCGGACATAGCGAGTAATAGCCGTGAAGAATAGTGGCTTCCGACATAGGGCCGTTAACGTAAAGCATATCTGGTGAGTATTTTACGTTCCGTAAAATGTCTACATTCCATAAAAGACCGCGTACGCGCAGACTTCTTTCGGTATCCGGTAGCACGGTAGCGTTAAGAAGTACACGTACAAACCTAAAGCCCATCTGTAAGGAATGCCACAGATGGTAACATTTTCAACAACAAAAAAAATGGCCAGAAGTGCGTGAAACGCGCAGCACATTAGCAGGAAAAGCATGAAGAGCAACCTTTCAGCGCATTTTCTAAACACTCTTTGTGTAAATGCTAGAAGCACGTTTGCTTGTACCCACTGTGCCATACATAATGATAATTTCTGTGTAGTATAGGCCAGCATTAACTAGCCTTCGTCGGTCTTCGGAGAAGCATTGTGTCCGCTGAACGCTTGCCACAAATTTTGTGCGAATTTTGTGTTGCATTCAGTGGCTGACGACAAGGGAGAATTACGCCTGAATCCGGTATGTGCCACAATACCTGATTAAGAACAAGCTTTCGCAAGGTGTTGGAGTATTGGACCACCCACTCGTTATACGATTTGCATTGGGTGACCCATTCTAATACTTTGCTGTTCTGAAACGTATTATTACTTATATTAACGAGATGCATTTCCTGACGTCAAGCCTGCTTAAGGCAAGTTTGTGAACGGTTTTCAAGCACTAATGGGGCTCAGCGGTAGAATACTGGGCTGGTACGCAGTGGATACGGGTTCGAATTGCGCTTTGTCCCCACATGTCTTAGGTGATTTTATTTAACACATTTTGATGGAGTTCGCATTTAGATGGAGGCACCAGATGGTCGAAAATTCCGGAGCCCTCCACTACGGCGTGTCTCATAATCATATTGTGGCTTTTAGGCGTTAAACCGTAGTTCGAAGGTTACAACCTTCACCTAAATCGCCATAAAAATACACTGTGCGCTATCATTCTTGACGGACACGGCGTTACTTCAAGGGGGGGGGGGGTAGAAAAAGCGTTTAACGATTTAGAGCACTTGGTATTCCACTATAGGAGAGCATGATTCTGTCTAGTTAGCGTTATTGTAATTGTGTTATAAAAAAGTAGTTAATGAATTATAGCACTTAGTACTCTACTATGGGAGAGTATCTTGTGCTTAGAAAAAGTAGTTAACGATTTAGAGCACTAGGTGCGCTATTATGGGAGAGCTGTGTGCCGTTTAAGAGAATTTTATTTCCAGATATATCTTACATAGCTTATGTGCACACACAAAGGTGGACAATGATGATCATGCGTAGGAACAGTGCAAGCGGTTGTATACAGCGAAAATAACATAATTGCGTATGCAGTGATGTAGAATTCAAAAATTTTACAACAAGGACAGGACATTCATGAACATCAAGATGATTAACTTTATATATATAGTAAGGCAATATGAGCAAACAAGGGGGTCATTCACAGTGTAATGTGATGTTTTCGCATTCACCTGTGAGGACAATTTGCTCTCGTGCTTAAGAAACATATTGGAAAAAAAAACATCTTTCTAATGAAGAAAAGGAAAATACGCACTGTTTTTCACAGTGGTACAAGCTCTAGCCCACCTCCTCAGTATGGGAAGAAAGGCATGGACACTCTGTTGTTTTTTACAATAACAAATTGCGTAGACCAGCGTCGGAGGAAAGCCTCCTCTCCCCGCATAACAAGTTCTTCATTGAGATGCTTAAGCATTACGTTTCTTAAACGATGTAGCAGAGAATACATGTCTCTTTGAGGGCGTCCGCTCAGGTGGGCCAGTCCCCTCCGCTTCCATAAGACGAAGGCTCCGAATGCCATTGAGAGTTCGACAAAGTTATCCCTGTGGCGAGACTTTCACGGCATACTTAATTGAAACTGGTAACCATGCCCCAAAAGGTGCGTTCTACAATACATTCATGAGAGACGTGGTTCAGCGTTTTGACGCGGCCGCATTGCGGAAATGCGGCGGAGGGTGCGACGCCCCACGCCGCAAGGCGGTTGGCCGTTGGTAAAGCCTCCCATTCCCTAAGGCACTTTAGATCACTGACATCGGAAGGGAGGGACGTGTTTGTAAAAGTCCAACGTCTTTTTGCATGGCATTTCCGGCACTGTTCTTCAGTTAGACTTTTAAATGCTATTTGTTCACTCATGTTGGTGGGAGACATCTCCATCAATTCTTGAACTGGAAAATCGTTTGCCTTTGTTTCAAAGGTTTTATCACATGCGTGTAATACGCCGGTGGCTGTTCAGCAACTGCTCCCGTTTCGTTTGTTAAGGCAAAAAGCCTCCATGTGTGTTTAGAAAAAGTGGGTAACGATTTAGAGTACGAGGTACTCTACTAAGGGAGAGCTTAAAGCCGTCCCGTGGGCCTCAAGTATGGGACAGCAGTGCGCTATCCCTTGCTACCTCCATACGGAACTTTCCGAATGATCAGATTGATTACCAACGTTTTGTATGTGCTGCAGCGTTTATTTACTTTTTTTATAATGGTCACTCAAATTCAAGTGTGTTTTCTTTTAAGAAAGCAGTTTTCTCTCTTGCGTCTATTGAGAAAAATGCATGAATGAGTGACTAATGATTACCTGCTGCCATGTCAACAAACTTTTCTTTTAACGCACAGACAATCGGCACCGGCAAGTTAAATGTCAAACTAAAGGCACCTTGAGACTAATGCTAGCATTTATTTACGCGCACTTAAATTTTAAAGAGAAAAGCGGTGAGATTTTATTTGGCAAATTGATAAAACATACAAGCCAGTAGTTTCTTTGACAAGATAAGAAATGAAGCGAGTTGACAGAGTGCACTGCGAGCGTTGTCTGCGATTCAAAATGACAAAGGCTGGGCTTCTATAAAGAAAAATGAGGATGAGAAATCAAATTAAAAATTGTTACCACCAGTTCATCAAAATCTAATGTCAGAAGAAAAAAAATATTGGGTACACAATGCCCAAAAAGTTTCTAGTCGTGAAAAAAGAAACTGAATAAAAATAGGCAAGTAATAAAATTACTGGGCAAAGAATGTGTAATAGAGGCCCTGAGACACTTTTTCAAGCAATCATGGAATAAATTCATTGGAAGAGCTTATTGCCTCACGAATTCAATGCTGCGAAATTTTCAAGAATCTGTCTAGTGCGAGTGCAGTTACAAAGATTTGTCGTAGCCCCGCCGCAGTGGTCTAGTGGCTAAGGTACTCGGCTGCTGACCCGCAGGTTGCGCGATCAAATCCCGGCTGCGGCGGCTGCATTTCCTAGGGAGGCGGAAATGTTGTAAGGCCCGTGTGCTCAGATTTGAGTGCAGGTTTGAGTGCCCTCCACTACGGCGTCTCTCATAATCATATGGTTGTTTCGGGACGCTAAACCCTACATATTAATCAATAAATCAATCAATCAATCAATCAATCAATCAAAGATTTGTCGTATCCTGCCATGCATTCGCTCGTCCGAACGAAAGCGCTGGAGGCTAAGGAGATAGAGATGACGCGGCAAAGGAAAACGTCACGTGAGCCTCGTGACCTTGAGCACTTTTTCTCTTTTTTTTCTTCGAATGCGCGACTTTGTCAGTGTGATCGCCGGCGTGCCTCCCGTGGCAGTCTTTGTAACGACCGACACGTCATGTCCAAATCAGCCAATGGCTGACAGATGGGCTTTCTACGAGTGATTTTTGAGCGTATTGCGTGATTTCTCGAGAGAAGAAAAAGCAATTTTCAGCTGAATTTGATAATTTATTGTGAATTCCAAGCCACGTGCTGCGCTTTATTAATTAGTTCGCGTGTCGTCTGGGACCTCTACTACCGATCGGCAGCATTTTCTGACCATTCTCAAAAAGTTTTGCACGGCCCCTTTAAAGTAGTCAGAATGCAATTGATCCATGTTTATGTTTCTATTGGAAAATAAAAGTTTTTGAAATGAAGCAATAAATGTGCCATCGTATTGCTATAATTTTCTAGGGTTCTTCCGCTCTTATGCTGTAGTCAACCGAGAGTGACTGATAAGACGAGCTTGGAGTAAATGTAAAAATTATGCAAACGCTGATGCTATAGAAACAAAGCAAAGTTTTGTAGTCAACGAAAGAGTGATTGAAGTAGGCATTGTAACGCAACGGAGAAATAAAACAACAATAGAAGACTGCGAGGATCGAAAGCACCCAAGCAGGGGTTGATGTGATGGTGGGCGAACAACTGGAGCAGATGAGCGGGAAAAAAGAAAAACACCCATCCTGATCGGATTGTCAACTCACTCTCCGCAGCTTCGAAGTACGTCGCCATATTCCGACATCTCCCATGTATCTGTATAAAGAAAGAATTCGCACAAAGAAGAAAAATGGCACCGTAAAAATGACACGACCGTTTCGCTTCAGTCTCGTGTTTTGAACGAGTCCTCAATTTCCGTTCCAACATGCGTCTCAGAGAGAGAGAGAGAGAGAAAGAGATTAGAGGAAAAAAAATTGCCCGCAGCTTCCCTCGGGGGAACACTGAGGAGGATGCGGAGCATATAATTGGTTAACGGGGTGTTAAAGTGCGACTTACTTGGGTCGATGGCTAAATTGGTTAACGTGGTTGTGAAATGGGGTGTTAAATTGCGACTTACTTGGGTCGATGGCTAAATTGGTTAACGTGGTTGTAGGAGGGGGTGTTAAATAAGTGAACACGTACACACGTATGCGAAAGGGCGGCGCTGGTCGAAGGGACGTCGATCATTGTGTTTGTGGATTCGTTGGCATTCATTTCACGGCGACTTCGGACGTCGACGCGCCGTGCAAACCAACGGACGAGCGGCAACTGAGCGAGCGAGCGCCGACCTTGAGTATATATACAGCGCGACGGCGCATGCGCTGTCAGCTGTCGAATGTTCTCGAAGGAGAAGCGCGCGCGCGGCACAGATGGCGACGGCGCGACGGCGCATGCGCTGTCAGCTGTCGAATGTTCTCGAAGGAGAAAAGCACGCGCGGCACAGATGGTGGGCGACGGCGCGACGGCGCATGCGCACGCGTCAGCTGTCGAATGTTCGAGAAGCGGTGCGGACGGCGCGGACGGCGCACTACAAGGCGCGAGTATAAGATGCTTCCGCATCTAAAAAGGCAGGGTGGTTAACCATTTGGTACAATCCGGTATGCTACCCTTCACAAGGTATTGAGAATAGAACTGTTTCTTGGCGTACATATTCTGCTCCTGTATGCTTCGTATCTTCATTACTTTAGCTAGTATTTCAAAAAGTGTTATACTATTTAGAGCACATAGTAGTCGACTATGGGAGAGCAAAACATGGTAGATCCCACGTACAGTGGGAATCGACTATATGCGCAGCCCGAATGAGAAATGTTGATATGTTTATTTAAAATCAGCACAACGTCCCGAGGTGGAGGTAAATGATGCCGTACATGGCTTCCGTCTCTTAATTATCTTCTTTATATGTGTCGTTCACCTTCGTCGTCTATTTAAGTCACGTGGTAGCAAATTTCGTATATGTGGAAATAGCGGAACGGCCACGAGCACGCTATGAACGTGGTTTGTTGTCATGTTCGTACATGACACGTGGCAGGATTATCATGTTTGCGCCAGTCATATACTTTCTTTATCCATTGATGGCACCTTAAACCAAATTCGGCATATATGAAGCTAGAAAAATGACCAGGAGTGCATCGCGAAGGGCGCAATATACTCTAGTGTAGCGCTGACGCGCACGCACGCTCAGTGGCGCTACATTGATTGATTGATATGTGGGGTTTAACGTCCTAAAACCACTCTATGATTATGAGAGACGCCGTAGTGGAGGGCTCCGGAAATTTAGACCACCTGGGGTTCTTAGCAAAACGCGAGCACTCTATAGTCTCCACCCAAGCGCGACCAGCGCGACTAGCGTCCGTCGTCATGGCCCGACGGCGACCGGTGCGAAATGCGACATGCTGCATTTCGTGCGATGTGTTACCCACACAACACTGCATCTCCCTCTTTTCGTGAAGGAGGGCTGCCAGACACGCTGAAACGCGCATGCGTCAAAGCAACGCAGCGCAGCGCGCGCCTGCGAGTATATGGCAGGACCGTCGCCTGGAGTCGCAACACCGGCGTGACGCGTCGAAATGAACGCTGGCGAGCATGCGCACCATGTTACGTCGAAATGTATTCACACCTTGACTGTGACATTTAGTCATGTTCTTGCGTGAGACACATCTCATGATTATCATGTTTGCTCCAGTCACATACCTTCATCAGGCATTTACGTCACTTAACACCAAATTTGGCATGTGTGAAGTTAGGAAGACGGCCGCGAGCGCATCATGAGTACGGCATGTAGTCATGTTGTTACTTGACACGCATGTCATGATTATCATGTTTGTATGTGCCATTTACCTATGTCGTTCGTTCGCGTCGCGTAATGCCGAGTTTGGTACATGTGCCCCGCCGCGGTGGTCTAGTGGCTAAGGTACTCGGCTGCTGACCCGCAGGGCGCGGGTTCAAATCCCGGCTGCGGTGGCTGCATTTCCGATGGAGGCGGAAATGTTGTAGGCCCGTGTGCTCAGATTTGGGTGCACGTTAAAGAACCCCAGGTGGTCTAAATTTCCGGAGCCCTCCACTACGGCGTCTCTTATAATCATATAGTGGTTTTGGGACGTTAAACCCCACATATCAATCAATCAATCGAATTTGGTACATGTGAAGCTAGCGAAACGACCGTGAGCGCATCATGAGCGTAGCATGTAGTCATGTTGTTACATGACACGCATCTCATTATGCATTAGTTTCATACCTTCGTCATCCATTCGCGTCCCATAATACCAAATTTTCTATAAGTGAAGCTAGGCAAACTGCCACCAGCGCATCATTTGCGTGGCACGTAGTCATGTTACACGACACGCATATCATGATTATCATGTTTGCACATGTCACATATCATCGTCGTCCATTCACGTGCCGTATTACCAAATTTCGTATATGTGACGCCAGCGAAAGAGCCGTGAGCGCATTATGAGCTTGGCATGTATTCATGTTGTTACGTGACACGCATGTAACGATTTTCATGTTAGGGTGTGTCGCTTGCGTTCGCCATGCATTCAAGTCATACCATACGAGTTTTGCAACATGCCACGTGAACGAAACTGCCGTAAGAGCTGCTGGACCATGAAATGTAAATCAATACATTCCTCACATACAGGTCATGATTTTGAAGTTATGACTAGTCAAATATGTTCTTCATACAGTCATGTTATGCCATACCAAGTTTGGTATCAATACCATTATATAAACGGTCAGGAGAGCTAAATGTCGTAGGCGGATAGATAGATAGATAGATAGATAGACAGATAGATAGATAGATAGATAGATAGATAGATAGATAGATAGATAGATAGATAGATAGATAGATAGATAGATAGATAGATAGATAGATAGATAGATGGATAGATAGATAGATAGATAGATAGATAGATAGATAGATAGATAGATAGATAGATAGATAGATAGATAGATAGATAGATAGATAGATAGATAGATAGATAGATAGATAGATAGATAGATAGATAGATAGAAGGATAGATAGATGGATACATAGATAGATGGATGGATAGATGGATGGATAGATAGATGGATGGATAGATAGATAGATAGATAGATAGATAGATAGATAGATAGATAGATAGATAGATAGATAGATAGATAGATAGATAGATAGACACGCTCAATGTCACCGAAGTTCGCTCAGAAATTCTTCGCATTTAATACCTTCATTTGCGTCTCGTAATACAAAATTTGGCATATCTGAAGCTAGCGAAAGGGCCGCGAGCGCATCATCAGGGGGGCCATTTTGTCATGTTGTTACATGACACGCATGTCGTGATTATCGTGTTTGGACGTGTCATTACCTCTGCCGTCCACTCGGGTCGCGAACTACCGAGCTTGGTACATGTGAAGCTAGCGAAATTGTCGTGAGGGCATCATGAGCGTAGCATGTAGTCATGCTGTTACATGACACGCTTCTCATGATTATCATGTTCGCACAAGTCATATACCTTGGTCATCCATTCGCGTACCGTAATACCAGATATGGCATATGCGACGCTAGCGAAGTGGCCGTGAGCGCATCATGAGCGTTGCATGTAGTCATGTTGTACATGACGCGCATATCATGATTTTTATGTTAGGGTCTGTCGCTTGTGTGCTTGCAATCTTGTCATACCATACCAGTTTTGCAACATGCCATGTGAACGAAACCACCGCAATAGCTGCAGGACCATGAAATGTAAATCATGGCATTCATAATATGCATGTCATGGTTTTCATGTTATAACTAGTCGTGTATGTTCTTCATACAGTCATGTTATGCCATGACCGGTTGTTCTTGTGCAATAACAATAGTTGACACTGTCGATGAGCATCTTGGAAGGCCCACATCATTGTCGAGACGCTGAGAGCGCACATTCGGCATTTATTACGGCTACCGTCACATCCTTTAGCGTGTTTGACAGCTCGGAGGCCCCATTCTTCGTACTGCGGTATCGTGACAAAACATCAGGACATACCGCCTGGCTTCAAACTTGCGATGCATCCAGCAACTGCGCCATGGAGTCTTCGTCAACCTGACGTGCGCTTATCAGTTCCTGGAATCTTTAAGAAGGCACGCATGTCAACGCTAGCCCTGAAGCAATTGACTTTGCGTCTGTTGGACGAAAGGTACTTCGACCGCATACATGTTTATACCGATGGCTCCACTAATTCCAACAGCTCCACAGGAGCAGTGGTTGTTCCATCTGAAAATGTGTTGCTTCAGTACAAGTTTTCTCACACCACGACGTCGACAGCAGCAGAGCTCGCAGCACTTCAAGGTGCAGTAAAGTACATTCTTCGCCAGCAACCTAACCAATGGGCCATCTTTTGCGACTCCAGGTCAGCCTTACAGTCACTACGGTTTGTTATGCTGCACGGGTTACATGAACAATCAGTATATCAGATAAGGCACGACTACCACGAAGCGCTCGCGGAAGGTCACGATATTGTATTTCAGTGGTTGCCGAGTCATTGCGGAATCGTTGGCAATGACCGCGCGGATGAAGCTGCTCGATCGGCTCATGACCAAGACCAGCGCACGCCCATACCACTCTTAAGAACCGACGCTGCAAGGCTACTACAATCACTTGCTCGTCGTATATCTCTCCTACAATGGAATACGCAGGGCTTCTCCAACACGCACCTGTATTCGATCGACCCAAACTTGCAACTTCGTGTGCCATGCGGGTTCCCACGATGCGCTGAAACTTTACTGTGTCGCATGAGGTTGGGCGTGGCATTTACGAATTCGTACTCTCGTCTCCTTGAACTGGCGAGCACTTCGGCATGCAACATCTGCGTCTGTGAGGAAACGCTTGAGCACATTCTATGTCATTGCCCAGCATACCAGACCGAACGACGTATTATGGAAGCCAAGCTCTGTCAGCTGGATTCACTGCCGCTTACAGAAGAGAAGATCCTTGGACCTTGACCGACGGCTTCCCATACGCGCAAAGCCACGAAAGCCCTCTTGTACTTTTTAAGGACCACCAAACTTCACGACCGCTTGTGAAAGAACTGTGCGGGGCCGTGCTGTGTAGTCTCGAGCTGACTATTTATGCTTCTCTTTCTCACTCCTCTTCTTTTCTGTCTCTTTCCGTTCTATTATTCCCCTTTTCCCGCACCCCAAGTGTAGGGTAGCCAACCGAGCCAAGCTTGGTTAACCTCCCTGCCTTTCCTCTCTATTTATCTCTCTCTCTCTCTCTCATGTTATGCCATACCAAATTTGGTATTGATACCATTATCGAAACGGCCAGGGGAGAGCTAAAAGTCCTAGGCGGCTACATACATTGATAGATACGCTGAAAGTCGCCGAAGTTCGCTAAGAAATGTTTCGCATTTAAAAACAGATAACGATTTAGAGTACAGGGTACTCTACGATGGGAGAGAGCTTGAAGCCGTCCCCTGGGCCTATACGCGACAGGGTGGGGGGGTAGAAAAAGTGTTTAACAATATCGAGTACTTCGTACTCAACAATGGGAGAGCATTGAGGCGTCCCGCTAGAACCTGCGGGGGGGGGTTAGAAAAAGGGGGAACGATTTAGAGCACAGGGTACTCTACTATGGGAGAGCTGAAAGCCGTCCCTTGTGCGTTCGGTACACGCGAAGTATTGTTTGCTGCCTTAGCAGCACAGTAGGGGGGGGGGGTTAGAAAAAGGGGGTAACGATTTAGAGCACAGCGTACTCTACTATGGGAGAGCTGAAAGCCGTCCCTTGTGCGTTCGGTACACGCGAAGTACTGTTTGCTGCCTTAGCAGCACAGTAGGATTAGAAAAGGAGGGTAACGATTTAGAGTACAGGGTACTCTACTATGGGAGAGCTGAAAGCCGTCCCGTAGTCGCCCGTAAGATAGGCCTTTGGATAGAAGGGCACAGTAGAACACATTATAAATGTTTCACATATTGAGCCTGCAAGGTGGTTAACACAGTGCTGGCGGCCACGTTGGAATGCGGCCTTCCTAAGAGCACCAGCTTTATCCACAGTTTTGTGCGGGATTATACAATAATTCATGTTTTCTCAATTGTGAAATTGAAAGCGGTTTGCTTTATATAGTACTGCACTCTGGTCTTTTAGTCTGATTATTGCATTGGCTTGTCATTTCACGTTGCCAGATGTTGTTGTGTACTTGGTTATGAACGTATGACTGTCGTTGTTTCCTGTAACTAAAGTGCTAGGCTGCTAAGTAAGCTAACCACGCTGGAGCATTGGGTTAGTGTGACACTAAAGGCAACTATGAAGTAGACGCTCATTGTTGAAATAGTGGTTAAGAAACATCGTAGCGTTACTTTTAGATGCGGAGCATCTAATACTCGAGGCTTGTAGTGCGGCGCCGTCCGCAAGCTTCCTCCTCCTTCTTCCACCATCTGTGCACCCTTCCTCCTCTACACACCGCGTGCGCTTCTCCTCTTCACGAACATTCGCTAGCTGTATAATGTAGCGCGCATGCGCCGTCACGCTTCGAAAACATCGGCAGCTGACGCGCGCGCATGCGCCGTCGCGCTTCGAGAACATCGGCAGCTGACGCGCGCGCATGCGCCGTTGCGCTTCTCCCCCTTCTCGAACATTCGACAGCTGACAGTGCATGCGCCGTCGCGCTGTATATATACTCAAGGTCGGCGCTCGCTCGCTCAGTTGCCGCTCGTCGGTTGGTTTGTACGGCGCGTCGACGTCCAAGGTCGCGGTGAAATGAATTCCAACGAATCCACAAACACAATGATCGATGTCCCTTCGACCAGCGCCGCCCTTTCGCATACGTGTGTACGTGTTCACTCATTTAACACCCCCTCCTACAACCACGTTAACCAATTTAGCCATCGACCCAAGTAGGTCGTAATTTAACACCCCATTTCACAACCCCGTTAACCAATTTAGCCATCGACCCAAGTAAGTCGCACTTTAACACCCCGTTAACCAATTACATGCTCCGCATCCTCCTCAGTGTTCCCCCGAGGGAAGCTGCGGGCAACTTTTTTTACCAATCAAGTGCTTATTTTGGAAAAAAATCACGTTTTGATGGTTGGCATCGCGTTAGTGCACTTCAAATTTCCCGGCTCAAAAGAACATCTGACGTTGAGAGCGAACCCAGCGGGTTGGGCTGATGTTGTGAGAGTGGTACATGTCGACAACAATCGCACCAGCGGCTTCGATTGTCACGCGACTCAATTATTTTTTTTGGCACTGTCCGTACGTGCTCGGAATCAGCGTTTGTGCCGGAGTGCGGGAGTGGGTTACAAAAACTGATGACACGTGCGCCAAAGGAAGCAGGGTCCAACATGCCAGCCATCCTTCTTAACTTTTCACGATTCAAGTTGTTTTTAAAGACGATAGTCTTTCTTGGGAACCTTCGACGCAAAAAATTTGGTCTGTCTGTCTGCACATTTGTCTGTGTGTCCAGCATTGCCGCGAACCGGTTACTTTGAACAGCACAAACCGATACCCCGAAGGGCCGACCCTATCCGCAACGCCCACCAATGTTGTTCAAGGATCAGCGTTCTTATGTGTGCGATTGTCAATGAAAGAGCAATCATTGCGGATATCTGAGGTACCATAACAACACGTCGATGTTTTGTATGTGTGCCTTTAAACGAGAGAACGCACACACAAGTAATTCTATGGACCGTAGCGTTAAACACGCTGCCCTGACAGTGCGATGTGGGGCTCAAAAAAGAAAGTTTTACCAACGTTTTGCTAAAACCACGCGGTGGTGGGGCCTGCCCGTCGCTTTGCGTTCTACACCTTATCGCCTCCGAGAATGCACGCATCTTTCTCCGCAGGCACGCAGGCCTTCCTTCGTTTTCGGAGATAACTGTCAGATGGCGCTCGTGGCTAACGTGCCTCGATGCGCTCGTTCGCCTCCGCTGCACGCTCGAGGCACACTAACGCAGCGCCTCCGAAATACCAATAACCAATTTTCTTATGCTGAACATAAAATAAATTTTTTGTTCACTCTCTTCATACTGAAGACTATCGTCTTTCGACGAGATTTGCAGAATACATGCAGATACGGGGCCCATTTGTTTTCTTTGCATTTTGTTTTTATTGTACGTTTGATAATACGGCTGTCGGAAGGGCGTCGATACGCCTGTAATTTTATTTGTGCGTCGCTTTTATGTATGCACACATGACAATATCCTCCACAGTCGCTTAGTCTCTCGCGCATGTACCAGGCATACCACACACACACACACACACACACACACACACACACACACACACACACACACACACACACACACACACGCGCGCACACGCACACGCACACGCACACACACACACAATACGTACATACATATATATATATATATAGAGAGAGAGAGAAGAGAGTAATTAAAACTCACAAACCTTCTTGTTCGTTCGCTTAAGGCTACATAAAAGACAGATGCCAGCCACTGTTTATTCTCAGTCGGGGAGTTGTTCTTCCTTCCCCCGCACCCCTCTGAAATCATTCTGCGTCTAACCTGATTTAGCACTGCCTCCGAAATCGTAGTCATTGCTGGCTTTGTATGCCTCACATTGCGTTGCACAGCCTCCGTGATCTTCCCCCATTCATGTCTGTGTCGACGTCATGTGATGTCGTCATTATGTGACGTGCTATTATGCAACGTCATAATGACGTCCTATGGTGACGTCATCTCGTGATGACAATTTGCGTCTTTCGTGTGAACGATGTTGTCCCGTTTGATGAAGCATCAAAGACTTCCGCCTTGGAAAAGAAAAAGAGTACTCAGAGGGACAACACGTGGCAAAAAATCAAAAAAAGCTCTCCTTTTTTTGTCTCACAGTAATTTCCGTCGTTGTCCTTGAAGACGAATAAAACAATTTAAAATGACCAGCAATCGAGCAAGTTGTGAGTTATATTTTTATCTGCTTCTACTTTTTGTCCACATCGAATACCTCTGTAACCATCATGCTTTTCATCACATAAACGTTTCGCAGATGGCGGTGTGATTCATCACAATATAACTAGCTCCCCTGATTCACCAAATATTCGAAAAAAATTTAACGTGTCGGTTTGGTACGACAAATTGCTTATGCAACCCAAAAATAGTAAATGTAATGTCAGGAAAATAACCCGACGCCTTCACAACACACAGTATTGCTATCACCTTAAAGCATCCCAATCCTTCCAACTCCTACAAATACCTGAAATTAATATCGCTGACGTCCTCTCGTGAAACAGGCACTTTGCTTATGTAACCCGCAATGCAAACCGTAGTTTTGGCTACTTGCGCTATAACTATTCTAAAGCGCCGTCATCTTTAAATTAATGCTATGTAAAACTTCAGTACGCCCGAAGGTTGAATAGCATGCAGCATGTCGGATCCCAATCAAACCTTACTGTTACGAAAGACGGCGACGCCAACACGGTCCCGAAGGCGCCACTGCTTCGGACTCCGCCGGGAAGGTCACCAGCCGTTTGGTAGCGTAGGTTTTTCAGCTCGCGACTGCTTCTGCGCAGAACTGATAGATGAGCGGACGAGACGACGGCGAGCTAAACAAGGTTTATGTACAGCATATATACAGAGGCGTTACACATACGGCACTGGGGCAGACAGCTTAGAGACTCGAAGAGCCGAGCTCTCTTCTCTGACACATAGATCGACTGCTCGCGACGCACCGCAGGGCATTTTTTTATATGCACCGGGTGGATTCTTCGAGTAACCAAATGTCCAACCAGAAGCGCCGCTGGTCGTGAGGTCAGAATCCTCCAATGGGGTCGCCGCTGGGCTGCGTATTTCTCATCGAATCTGGAGCCAATGCGCTGCACGTGGCTGCACCCAAGGACGAGTGACGTCACCACGCATTGCGTCAGACTCGCCAGACAGGAAGGCGTCGGTTGCTTCGACGGGCTTTGCTGGCTGAGGAGACTCACTGTGCGTGCACGGCAGAAAGGCACCGCCACGTGATGACGCCGTTAAGTTGTTCGCGTCAGGCGGGCTCGCGGGCTGGCCTTGACACAGATTGCCTTTTTCAGAGGCATGGACGTTCGCTGTGTACTCGCAGGCATAACATTACTAATCAACCTCCTGAAATATGTTCACAATTCAGCCTCCAGGTTTATTTTGTCCAATTATTCTCGCCACTCTTCTGCATCTGCAATGAAGAACACACCAGAATGGGCAGATCCATCCTCACGTCGTATATGTCTTCGTCCTTGTCTGTTTCACAAACTTTATTATCAAAACTAAACGTAAAAAAAGCAGGGTACCCTAAAGCACCACCTTTATGAGCTGAACGCAATAGTGATATCTTGTTTCTAGTGCGTACTTCAAACTATTAGTGCTTGAAACCTTTTCGAATTTTCTATGCACTCACTACGGAATCTCAAGAGAATAGGCGCAGTAACGTGTACGTGTGCTTTTTGTAGTGGGTTACCGGCTTTAAACTACGCAGCTCTAATGATAATCACATGTACTGACGCTCGTCCGCAATGGGTGCTTGTACCACGCATTATCACGGCAATACTTTATGTTGCGTTGTGAAGCATGTATTCGCGACGCGTGTGTTTGTAAAGCATGAAAGCTATTTTCACTGCATTTCCAAGGAGAGGAAGTTACTTCCACTGTTTTCACAAGCAGACGTGGGGCCGTGAGGTATAATATCAGTTTGCCATGCAAACAACTCCGGTTCGATCTCCACTCAGACCCAAACGACTCTGGTTTGGTGCCCACTCTGACCTAGGATTTTTTATAATTTCCATCGTTCTCGATTTTTTGGTCACGCATAGGATGATGGTTTTTCGCTCACAAACAACGACGCGGACACCGATGCCACTGCCTACATTTCTGTGAAACTAGCTTTTTTACGCTATCGCACTAAAAACCACATTTTGGCAACCTGAGTAGATATCAGCACGCGCGAGGCAGAATTTAAAGGTTGATGTCCCACTATGCCAAACATATCAGGACATCGACCCTTTAATGCTCCAAACCAGCAGAAAAGCAAACCACCATCTCGCCTCTGTCACAGCAGTTGCTGATATCAACTTCAAAGTTGTCATTCAAGAGGGATATGTTGCTTAATTGTATTTTTAGGAAATGTGTTATTGCACAATTGTACATCTATGTTAACCACTCATTCCTCCAATGCCTGCGGCTCATAAAGTATTTTTAATACCTAAAGAAACAACTAATTAATAATGATGTTGCTCATAATGTCTGAGCAGTGCATAACGATGGAAATTCTAAAAAGCGCTGACGTTCGTAGCCATTCAAGTGTTTAGTTGCGCTTTGCTGGTACATAGAAAGGACTAAAGCTATAGCGTTACGTACTTTCCTAATAGTCACACATTGGGCCGTCAGTTCACGACTAAGCCTGTTTGTTCGGAGTCCCGAGGCGAGCTACCCGTGGTGCCTTGATGCTGGCCCTGCGTAATAATTACGGCACGGCGAGCCTCTAACGCACTATGACATTTAGTTCTAAGAATTCCGGAAAACGGCAACAAAGATTCTTTACATTCCAGAGAAGTAACGCATACATACAGAGAACAGTTTTTATGCTGTTACGATTATTAAGAACAAGCGTGAGTCAACATTTGGGGTGAACAAGTTCTTAACCAAAACTCTTCACTTGACGGACTTTTCTCAGTAAGGAGTTAGTGTGCGTTTTTCATACAGTTTCGCACTTTTATTCAAAGCAGGGGGATGATAGATAGCGTTTTATTGCATTCTAAAGGGTGTGTCACAATGATTTTCTATTGTTAGAAATATAGGGGTGCATTATGAAATAAATTGGTTTTAAACAAAAGCATAACCTGACTTTCTATGTGTCAAAAAGAATCAATAAAAAAGGCCTGTGCGTCTTAGGCACATGTGCCAAAAGTACACGAACCACAAATAAAACAGCAAGCTGTCCAGAGGACTCGTTTTCGAAGAAAAATGGCGAGAAGACATTGAAGGGTATCGGATCTGAGAAACGCACAACGCTGTTTTCATTTGAATACCAAATCACGTCACTTTTTGACAAGAGAAGAAAAGTTGCACCTCTTCATGGTTCGCCGCTGTCGCCTGTAATCTTGCTGTGTATGACGATTTCGCTTCGCAATGTCTGCACTCTCACATGTAATTCTGAGAGTAGACGAGTGAACCTATTGTGGCCGTTATTCAAACAGACGACACTTTTTTTTTTCATTTCGGATGCTAGGGAAAGTTTGCGTATGGTGTAGAAATCACACTTTTTTCTGTTCGTGGACACGCTGGATTGTTATGTGGCGTGACTTGTTCCAGTATACTAACATTCACTCTTCCAGATCCTCCTGCAGCGTAGTCAGAGGTCACCGATACTGCTGACGCATACATGCCTTCCCCGCTTTCTGCGGAAGGCTGCTTCTCCTCACTAAGCATGACGTTGCGGCTATGCACGCTTTACAAGGATCCTACAACAAACACTTCGAGTACTCATGAAATGCATTCACTAAAGGAGCTTTTGCCTCACGAATCCGCCGCCGCAAATTTTTTAGGGCTGGAGCTCCTTATTGTCTAGGGCAGTCCATTCCTTCGGCATACTCAACAGAGCATATTCACAGAGAGACAGACAGACTGACAGATAGACTAACAGACTGACAGATAGATTGGGTGACCGACCGACCGACCGACTGACAGGTGTTCCTGATAAGCTATGTTCCTTCTGCGCTGATATAGCTGATCAGAACACAAAGATAATTAAAAGCGCGGGACATTGGGACAAAGCTTTGTACACTCGATGCAGCACAACAAGAAAAAATGATCACGTTGACATGACATGACAAACAACTTTATTTGGTCCTGAGAGGCAAGGCAGCGGGCCAACTATGTAGGTCCCCACCCAGCCGTTGGCTAGTCCCATGTCGGAACAGAGAGGCCATGCCTCTCCGCTCGTTCACGGGCCCTCTGGACAGCCTGAAGCTGGACGTCTTGTCTGGGGTCTGTGATTGCCGTCGTCCAGTCTTCTTCTGTTTTAAAATCCTGTAACGCAGGGCACTGCCAGAGCATGTGACTCAAAGAGCAAAATTCACCACAATCTGGGCAAAGTGGATCAATATCCGGATGAAGCATGCTCAGAAAGCCCCTAGAGGGGTAAGACCCCGTCTGGAGCATGCGGAGCGTGCTTGCTTGTGATCTGTGGAGCTTATGATGGGGAAAGGGAAAAGTCTGTCGCTCTCCTCTGTAATGAGATGTTATCTCGTGAAAAGTAACGAGAGGATCACTGTGGACGAGCTCTCCCGAACTCACCCGAGAGACCATTCCGTCGCGGCTTGTGAAACCTCGCGCACAGCCGTGGGCTATCTCGTTTGGGTTCAGGTGACCCGGCAGTACGTCTGGTCCCATGTGAGCGGGAAACCAGACTATGTGATGAATAACGTCTGAGGGGGGTTTGCTGTGGAGAATTCTGGCTGCCTCTGTGGCTATCAATCCCGATGCGAACGCCCTAACCGCCGCTCGGGAATTGGTGTACACCGTGGTGCGTTTCGTGTCCAGTAATGCCAGCGCTACAGCAGCCTGTTCTGCTACATCGACCAAGGAGGTCTTCACTGAAGCTGCCGAGACAAGTTCTCCCCTGTCATTGACGACTGCCACGGAAAACTTGCTGCCGCCGGCGTGGCGCGCCGCGGCCACAAATGTCTCTGTTCCGGAGAGGTTCTTTATGAAAGCCCTAGCACTCGCCAACCTACGACCTTTATTGTGTTGGGGATGGATGTTTCGTGGAAGAGGGTCAACAATGAAGGAATTCCTTGTTTGATAATCAAGCTGCGTAGTTTCTCCCTGATTGAAGATAGGACGGAGGCCTGCCGCATCGAGCAGTTTTCTTCCTGTTTTGAAACTCGATAACCGATTTATTTGTGCTGACCTTTGCGCTTCAATTAATTCCGAAGTGGTGTTGTGCACTCCCAACTTCATGAGTTTTTCTGTGCTAGTCGTGATTGGGACGCCGAGCACCTTTTTGACACTTTTGCGCATGAGCGTGTCCAATTTATCCCTTTCCGTTTTGGTCCAATTGAGAGCCGCCACTATGTATATGATATGGCTCATGAGGAAAGCGTGGTGGGCTCTAAGGAGGATATCCTCGCCTATGCCGCCCTTCTTGTTGGACACCCGCATAATTAATCTAAGAATGTTCTCTGTTTTTGTGGTGAGATGGGCTATAGTATTTGCGTTGCATCCCTTAGAGTCTAATAAAAGCCCCAGAATTTTCATAGAATTGACTCTAGGAATTGTGCGACCATCCTTGGTGCAAACGCTAATGGGCACCTGATCGAGAGGGGTGAGTCCCCTAACACCTCGTATAGCCTGTCTGTACAGCAGGAGTTCCGACTTTTCCGGCGAAAACGCTAGTCCAGTACCTTCCAGAAAAGACTCTGTAACGTCCAGAGCCTCCTGTAGAGCTTGTTCAACCGCCGCCTCCGATCCTCCGGAACACCAGATTGTAATGTCGTCAGCATATAAAGCGTGTCCGACATTAGGAACTTTAGAAAGGCTTGCCGACAGCTTGCGCATGGCTATGTTGAATAGAAGGGGGGAGATAACTGCCCCTTGGGGAGTACCCCTTCGTCCGAGTTTGAAAGGCTCCGAGACTGATTGTCCCAATTTTATTGCCGCCGTCCGACTCTCGAGGAAAGATTCAACGAAGGGGATTGAGCTCCGCAATCTTTTTCCGTAGCCTGCGATTTAGCCTTTGTTTTTTCCATCTCGCGATGAGAGAGCGTTTGGCGTCCAGGAGGTGCGCTAACCTTGCATCCATCCCCGGAGCATCAAATTCTGTTACTATTTCTTTGGTGGCCTTCTCGACATCCTTCTGGATTTGTACAAGAAGTTCACTGAAGGTGTCATGTACTGACTCATCTTCACCTCTGATTTGCCTAAAAAGGTCCCAGTCTGTATATTTATAGGTTCTTGGGGGTGGTGCTCTTATTTCCATCCGGAGTTCTATGATGCTGTGGTCGCTTCTCAAGTTCTCCTGTAAGTTGGACCACTCGACCACCGCATTTCTAGTGAAGCTGAGATCAGGCATCGTGTCTCTGGCGACCGAGTTTCCCAGCCTCGTGGGAAAACGCGGGTCGGAGATAAGCGTTAGGTTTAAGTCTATACTGGCTGCAACTAGATTGGCCCCTTTCTTTGTCCTCGTAACATAGCCCCAAGACGGATGGGGAGTGTTGAAATCCCCAGCTACTATTAAAGGGTGCGATCTGGCGGCAGTTGCGACCCTATGAAGGAGTGAGCGGATATTATGTTTATAAGCCGAAGGAGGGCTATACAGGTTAAAAACGAATATGTTGCTTCGGATTTTGCCGTTGGGAATGATTTCAATTAATTGTGCCTCGAGACCGGATCTCTTATCCGAGTCGCAAATTTTGACTTCGTGCTGCTCAAAGGAGGTATCTTTCCTGACCAACGTGGCGATACCTCTGCCATTTGCGCCTTTTTGGCTAATCGAACGGTAGCCCGAGAGAACTACCTTCTCGCTAAGGGTTTGCTGCAAGAGCAGGACGTGCGGCATTGACGCCTGTGCTTTGATGAGCTGCAGTAGAGCACCTTTACGCCTTAAGAAACTTGCGCAATTCCACTGCCAGATAATTATGTTTCCGGTTTGGCCCGCCATTTTGAATATTATTGAAGGAACATAGCCTGTGGCGAACTCGTAGCGTCCGAATCCTGCTGCACTATCTTGGCTTTTGCAATCGTACCAGTGTTGGTCGTCTTGAGTTTGCTAGAGTCAATCATTTTCATTTTAGATTCAAGGATTCCTACTCGACGTGTCAGGTGGGAGACGCTCCCGTCCATACGTTCGATTGTGCTAGATTGAATGGCTAAGGCCTCTCTCACCTGCTTGAGCGATTCCTCAATCGCCGTTAAAGACGCGAGTACATTTTCCCAGGGACCTGAGCGGGGGACTCATCACTTTGCATTGCCACGCTTTCCGCGATCGCGGGGGGCGAAACGGCCTTGCGCTTATTCGACCCTTCTGCTTGAACCGGTATGGGTGTGGCTACTTCACGGGGTTCACGCGAGTTGCGGAAGAGCTCGAACTCGGCCCTCAGCGTTCGTAGTGCTTCTTTAAGTTCTGCATTTTCTTTTTTAAGCATTAAAATCTCTGATTGTTCTCTTTTTCGCTCTGGTAAAATGCCCTGCGTTACCTCTTGGCCGCTTGGGATGTTCATCCTTGCCTTGTCCGCCCAAGACATTTGCTTCTGAACGCGGCCCTTGGAACCCGATCGTCCTCTCGAACGGGAGCGACTGCTGCCCTTGTCACGCCCTCTGGAGCGAGAGCGCGATTTGCTGCCGAAGCGTCCTCTGGAGCGGGAGCGTCCTCTAGATGCCGATCTGCTGCGATGAGCGCTGGAGAATGATTCTTCTTCCGCCAGTCCTTCTTCGCCTCCAGCTGTGTCGGAGCCACGCCGCGCGCGCCTACGGCGGCACCGCCGTCTTTGGCGCACGATGTAGGGCACCTGGAAGCGCTTTCTGCACTTGCGGTCCGCCGTTGGGTGCGCTCCGCCACAGATGGCACACGTGGGATCACACTGATGATCCGGTGATGGTGACTGCATGCCGCATCCGCGGCATTTCTTCTGTTCATCGCCCTTGGGGCAAACATCGGACCTGTGGCCCAAATCACCACATGCATAGCACACGTCCACTTGCCTGCGATACAAGGAACAAGGGTATCGAACACCATCACACACGACGTGCTGGGGGACCTTTTGTCCGTCAAACAACATGATCACTGTTGGTGTCTTCTTGATTCTTCGAACCCCCAGAGCGTCAGGGTTCCTCCGGTTGACGATCATCTCCGTCAGTTCTGCGTCACTGAGATCCACATTGATTCCACGGATCACTCCTTTACATGTGTCGTCAGACGCAGCCACGTAAGCCGCCAAGCCTATGACAGTCGAGCCCATACTTATCTCTTGGACCCTGGCGTAGGCGCGCGCATTCGCCTCGAACGGCGTGGCAACGACGAAAATGTTCTGGAAGGGGTTCGTGCACAGCGTGTCGTCGAATACCTGCTCTGCTGTTAGGGAAGCCGCCTTTGCGAGCGAGCGCTTGAAGATAAGAAGGTCTGTCTTCTTGACATCCATCCCTCCACGTGGCCGTATAATGGTCTTAATGTGATCCCTGGGAAGGTTTGGGATCCTGGAAGCTTTCACAACACGCCTCAACACGTTCTGTGAGGCGGCAGTGCGGGAGCCGCCTTTACCGCTTCCTGTCGCTGACGTGGGCGCATTACCAGCGTTACAATCCGCCCGCTCGGCAAGTTTCTTCTTTTTGCTGGCTACTTCAATCCATCCCGCGCACTCCGCTTCTTCCGGATTGATGTCGATGCCTTCTACAACCGACACATCGGGGTTGGAGGCCATTCTTCAGCTCGACGACGCGTTAGGCGTCGTCGCGACGCTGTTGCAGCGCCCGAGAAACGCGTCGACGCGCGAGGCGTCTGCGTGGCGTGGGTAAAAGTCCTGGGGATGTCCAAAAATTTCACCCACCGGTAAGATGTTGGTATCTGCTGGTTCACTACAACAAACGGCGTCGAATGATGCACAGTTCCTGCTAGTTGAGGCAAAAAATCCGTGCCAGAACGCTTGAACAAACGGGAGCCGACGTGTTCGCACATCCGCACTGGACGAGCGCCCCCTGGCTAAACCATCACGTTGACAAATCTGCTTTTAACTTGAGGTAGGTGGAAAAGCCTGGCGATTTCTCATATGTAGTCTCTCTCAAACACAAACCAGGAGATTTTAGAAATGTATATGAAAACGATCTAATAATCAGTAACGTGACTACATTTGGCCCATGAATATATACCGTGAAAATAAAGGACAATAAAATAATTTAAAAGCCTAGAAAGTATCCGAAAATGATATACCTACGTGAGCGCGAGCGCACAAAAAGTTTTACACGCACCTACAGCAGAGTTAATCGAATTGGTATTGTTGTAACACTCTGAAAATCAGCTCACCATTTTTCACTTTCCCTAAAAAGTGCGCTAGAGGGGGGGGTGCTATAAAAGTGTAAGTTATTGTTCTAGAAAAGCCGAAGATACCAATACGGATGCAATATAAGCTGTTTAAGCCAATCAAGAGCAGCAATTGTTTGATGCTTTAGAATAACACTGACTCTAAAAGCACAAAACAAAATTGGCAAAGCAAAGTGCCAACCTCGCTTGAGGTTTCCGCGTCTATAAGAAAAAGAAATCTTTTGAACTTTCTCCTGTTTTTTATTTTTTGTTCATATTCCAAGGTCTAACAGAGAGTGAAGATATAAAGAGGCGTTTTTAACCAATATCGTGCATTAGGCTTACGGTGAAGTGTGGCCTTTGACGATAGAATGCGTAAAAATTGATAGGTTGTTTATGGCAGCTGCCGAACGAAGCGTACTATAGTAATAACAAATAAACGCAAGTAATGACGAGTGTTCATCTTTGTTAAAAGCAAGGGGCTCAGCTAATACCGTTATCTGCTTTTCCGTTCAAGCACAGCGAAGGTCACCAGCAGCCTTGTGACGGCTTGTCGTAAAGCAGATACCCACTAATGGCTGTGCATGTGGTAGAAGCAGCGACTCGGGAACCATTAATTTGGGAAGAAAAGGGCTTGCGACATGACCCCAGATTACCTAGATGTTAGTTATTGATGCATAGGGTTGACGGATACAAAGATACTCTCCGTCTCAATAAAACGGTGAAGCACTTGCAAAGGCACACAGCTTTAAACGCTAGCGTCGGGAGTTGGATGAGCCGCACTCGAAGCAGCAAACAAAATCTTGGATATAAAGCAAAACAATCAAATGAACGGCTTTATACTTGAACGTTCCAGGTTACTCGCACTGAGGTGGCCGAGAATGCTTGTAAGCTTGGCGCTGTCGGTATTCGGGTCAATTATCAACGCTCAGACCTCCAGCAGAAACTTGTCGTTCTAGGAGCGTCAAGATTTCCGCTTGTCCTTGAGGCGATCTATGATTGAAACTTTACGGCTGTGAGGGGGCAGTCGTCGGGCTCACGATCAGCGAAATGTTCGTCGGTCTGTCGATCCTCGTCACCAACCTCGACGTGGCGTGGACGAGTTGAAGCTCAAAGACCCTTGAGTTTCGTCTTCAAGAGTAGAACGCGATACCATAGTCGGGCGCAGTGACCATCGCCTTCTATACTGCTAGCCTGTGTCGGTTCTCGGTGCATACCACAACCATGCCGTAAGAAAACGAATGACTCAGCACGTAACATCAGGCACTTCCAACTATCCCGGAATGCCTATTGGAAGCACAGTTAAGTGCACACTACACCACAGTTCGTCCTTTTGCGTATCAGCGAAGCGTCCATATTTCCGCATTGCAACAAGAGAACCTACGCTGTTGCTCGCTTTGTTGATGCTCCTTCAGGTGATGATGATAAAACATGTCAGATAGCTTTGTAATGGTTGGGCCTTCAGAACACTCACTCCTTGATAAATTCACTTGCTTTGACACCTGGAGCAATTCTGCGCTTTTGTCACGCAATGTTACTCTTTTTAATACATGACATTCTATTGTGTGTTTCGTTTTCATCTTCGAAGTAGTTGCAAGACGAAGCGTAACTATAAAACACATGGCTGTCATGCAGGTGGCCTCGATTCGCTGTAACAATCTTGTTAGTTTTTTAGATTTATTCCTCCTTTCTCAACATTTCGTTGGCAGTTCAAATGTTGATTATTAGCTCTCAATTAGTGACGCTCACACTGACGTGGACGCCTGCACGCACAGAAGATTTCCTGCAAAGGGGGCTCTTTAACACTATCCCGCTAATCGAAGAAGCATCATAAATGGTGCCATAAAACATAAATTGCATTATCGCGGAGCAAATATATTAACCACTAGAAAATAACAAAAAATGTAAACTATCACGTGAATATCAAAAAGACAATAAAGGTGAAGAGTAATAAACACGAGAAAAGAAAACAACAATAATGAAAGAGGAGCTGAACACACTATCAACTGATGAAAGACGCAGGTTAATTATTACTCAGCAGATCGTACAGTTTTAAATGGGGTGTAACTAGTTTAACTTTTTCCATCGCTTCATCTTTGACGCGTTCCTCCCCTTTCTTCTCTTTTTGGCAATGGGGACTGGGATGCGGTGCTAGTTCGTGAATTACTTCATGAAAAGAGCCGTATGACACAGCGTGCCGTAGAAAAAACGGTGAAGTGCGTACGGGCAGCGGGTAACCGATTCTTCAAGGAAAGGTTATGCAATAGCCACGATAAGCCGTGTTATTTGTTTATTTACTTGATTTGCATACACGGATACACAAGGGCAGAGAAAAAAGAGTAAGAGAGAGCTGGGAACTGCCACCTGGAGAGGCCCAACGCCTTCTTCTAACTTTTTCAGGAGGAGGGAAGAGATAGGAAGGAAGGAAGTGAGAAGAAGAGAGGGCAGAAAAGAAAAAAAAAGTGGCAGCACATCCGCGGAGGGAATGATGGAGAGTGGGGCGAAGCATTCGTCCGTCCATGCGTCCGTCTGTATGACCGTCCACGCGTCCATCCGCCCGTCCGTCAGTGCGTCTGTTCGTGCATCCGTCCCTGCGTTCGTCCATGCATCCACCCCTGCGTCCGTTCATGTGTCAATCCATGCATCTGTCTGTGTGTCCGTTCGTCCATCTATATATTCAACGCTTCAAGTACCACCATCTCGCATCTTTTCATCATATATTACCCATATAGAAGCACCGCCACCCAGCGGAATTTCCTAGGACTAAACGAGAGGGGGCACACGCACACTTTCTTACGGCTTGCGCTTCGGGTCTACTTCCCACCTTTAACTACCTAGAGTTCATGGTATATACTAGTTCACTGTATTCATGGCACTGCCGCCCAACGCTGGCTAAACCTTTCTAAAACCAAGGAGGTGACGACCACCGAGTGTAACGTAGCAACCTTTTCTTGTCAGATATTGCCCCGCCGCGGTGGTATAGGGGCTAAGGTACTCGGCTGCTGACCCGCAAGTCACGGGATCGAATCCCGGCTACGGCGGCTGCATTTCCGATGGAGGCGGAAATGTTGTAGGCCCGTGTGCTCAGTTTTGGGTGCACTTTAAAGAACCCCATGTGGTCGAAATTTCCGGAGCCCTTCAATACGGCGTCTCTCATAATCGTATGGTGGTTTTGGGACGTTAAACCCAACAAATCAATCAATCATTTTCCTGTCAGATAGTGCTCAATGCACATGCCAATGGCTGCTAATGGGAAATGAGAGACCGGAGAATTCAGCTTCTATTTTCTTACGGCTTGCGCTTTGTATCTACTTCCCACCTTTAACCACCTCGAGTTCATGGCATATACTGATTCATTGTATTCATGGCACTGCGGCTCAGCGCTCGCTAAACCTTTCTAAAACTAAAGAGGTTACACCCAGCGAGTATAACGTAGCGACCCTTTGTTGTCAGATAGTGTTCAATTTACATGCCAATGGCTGCTAATGGGGAATGAGAGACAGGAGCATTCGGCTTTTAGTTAGCGCGCACGCCACGAACTTTTTATTATTCTACAAAGCACAGGAGAAATCTTCCACCGGCACCACATTGCAGGTCAAAGTGTAACACTGGTTACACACTACGACTACGACTACGAGGGACGAATGGGTGCTGCTTCAGGAGCTTCGCCCCTAACAAGATGACAAAGCGGCCTTTTAGAAGGCAAGTGCAGCAGGGCAGTCTGCCCCTTTTGTTCGAGTCTTTTGATTTCGTACGGCGATGTCCCTCGGGTGTTCGAACGGATACGCATCATCTTGCACTCCAGCAACAACAACAATGACACGTCGTTAACACGCACTGGTTTCGTCGCCGCTGGTCAAGCTGTTATTCCTGTGAGTGACAGGAAGCAATTGTATCAGAAGCCACACAGAATACTTGCACTATCGCGGTGCAATCCCCGAATGCTTGGCTGTCTTTCTTTTTACAGCGAAAGCTGTTATGAGATCATAACAAGGGAGCTATTGTTGTGTGTTGTGACCTCTGCTGGTTCGCGTATCTGTTATCACTTGAAATAAATAAAGATATTCACGATGTAACGGGGTTCGCACCTAGGTCCTTTTTATGGCAGCCTACTATTCTACCACAGAACCATGCCAGTCATTCTTTACCGTTTATTACCGGACTTCCACGTGTAACATATACAGGTATAAACGCTACTTACATGCTCTAAAATCATGCACACGATAACCCTATGCAGGCGTCATAACCCGTAATAAACCACGTTAACGTACGCTATATAACGTGGTAGATGTGTAAAGCAAAAACCAGGCGTCGCAGAATGCTAATTCAGTAAACAGGTGTCACACAATAAGACTAGCGTGTGGAGGGGTTCGTTGAGTAGTTCCCTCCCATTTCAAAGTCTACACGCACATTTCTACATCATTATGAGTCACTGCATCAACAAAGTGAACGTAACTTTTTGCAAATGCGTAGCGGTACATTTCTTCACAACAGAAGGACGAATGGTGGCGTATAGTGGCTACTTCCCAACTTGACTAAAATTATGATTTATGGCGTAGTGGTACCTTGCAAGCGTACTTGTATTAGTAACCCGGGTCTCTTTGCAACAGCTTCTAGAAACGGCTTACAGCTCTCGCTATGACTCTGATGCGCTTTCCGCGCAGGCCTGGTGTGTGTTTTTCTGGCGTTTTGGCTTCATTAGCTGCGTTAGTATCAAGTGTTTCTAGATTTAGAGTGTACTATGTACTCAACCTCGGGAGAGTGATAGGCTTTCGCAGTTTTGAATAAGACCAACAGAAACTGTCTGTTCAGAACAAATTGTGAACGCTTTGGAGCACTAAACGCGCTCTACCATGGGAGAGCAATAAGCTGTCCCGGTGTTTTAAGAACACATGTTCGACTATTTAAAATACGGTGCATTCTATTGCGGGAGATTAATAATCTGTCTGAGTTTCAAGAAACAGGCTCATAAAAAAAGACATGGGAACAGGCAAGCGATCTGTTGCGTTTAGAATAAATGTTCAACAATTTAGAGCACGATGTATTTTACTATGAGACAGCAATAAGTTGTCTCTTAGTAGAATAGTAGAATCATAGTAGAATCAGCCAACGTGCTTCATTTGTACGAATGATGCGTCGCAGCAGCTGCACAATATTCTACTCACGCTCTGCGTTTATTACAGGTTGTTTACGGCTTAGAACACATGGTATTTTACTTTGAGATATCATAAAGCAGTCCCGTGGGCCTCACACTTTATGAGACCATGTCGACGAAAATTACGCTGTAAATGGGTTCACGACGTTAAACAACTGTCAGAACGTAGAGCTCCGTAAATACATAACAGGCCGTCCTAGCACTGCAGATAGTGTATTGAAAGATGTCTTTAACTCTTTAGTGTACTTTATACTGTACTACGGGAGAGCACAAAGCCGTCCTAATAAGCTTAAGCGAAGGTTGATAAAAACCATCTGTGTGTTTAGAAAACGCGGTTAACCATTTAGTGTACTAGGTACTCGATGGGAGAGACAGAGCCATCCCACCAAGAATTTTTTTTTTGTTGAAAAGGGATATTTAACAATTTACATCACTTTGTACTCTGCTATGGGACAGCACTTAGCCGTCCCTAGAAAGGAAAACAAATCCTGGTCTGTGTGTTTAGAAAAATTTGTTAATGACTTAGAGCAATTTGTACTCAACTATGTGAGATAGTAAAGCCATCTTGTAGGCCTAACACTTCACGAGGCCTTGCTTGATTCGCATAATTCTAGCGAATCTGTGTTTAGAAGAAGTGGTGAGCGAGGCTGAAAGATGCGACTACGGTGTTTAGCGCTGGTTTATACCGAGCCATTTGTTAAATTATTTCTCATTGTTGTTCTCGTCTGTACGTGAATCATAATTGGAGTAAGCTGCTCTTGTGTTCTAGTTTTCTCTTTAATTGAAGCAGTGTTAAGCGATGAGGTTTGCCCCATTTCTGTGGAGTTTTCAGATACGCAAGACAAATGAAGGTTGTTTTCACTCATATACAGCCTCGTTGTGAAAATAGATTTTGGTATATTATGATCTTGAGTCTCAGAAATAAGCAAAGAATAGAACCTGCGGTGTCATGAAAAAGAAGATTACAAATAGCCGTCTATCAACCAAGCTTATTTTGAGATATTAGCCATGAGAGTCAAGTTCCGGTGGTTTTCCGTCCGTATCAAGGCCACAAACTCTCAGTATAGTGTGTCCTTAGACGTTACTTTAACCCACACGCTCACGTTACGTAACTCGCGGCAACGTACTTTCTTGTGAGTTGTGCAACCTGATGCAATTCATGTCTTAGATGGAAGCATATTTGAGTGCAATAAATGTCAGAGCGCGAACAAATATTTTGAAAATGTGTTTATTCAGTTGAATTAATTGAATAAAGTTGTATTTGCATTAATTATTCGTGCACAAAAAACAAAGTTTCACATGTGACTTCATATGCATCATATTAGGGAGTCAAATAAAAAATTCAAAATATTTTGCCATGTATATATAAAAATTTACGAGTCACATATTCTGCAACAGATTAAACTGCAACATAGTCTTCACGCGCACCACAAACACTGGATCCCAATTCATCCTTATGTGCGCGTAATGGACGAACGCGCCATTTTTCACCACTCAACATTCCAGTCGCTCCAATCCCGTGCAACGATCTGAAGATGAACGATTCATGCATTGCCAAGTAGCAGTGCAACGACAATAACAACACATTTAAGTCAATGGAGAAGAAACAAAGTATATGTCCCCTTCACCAAATGCCGGGGGAGAAATGTGGAAGGATTGAGTGAGTAGATTGAGATAAATATGGGTAAATCGGTGGAGATTGCGTCCCCTAGTGGTCGTGGCGACGTGCCGATTCCGGACCTGCTCCGGTTGCTCTTTCTCTCCATTTTCATATCCAGGGAAGAAGTACAGGTGGTGTTTCTCTTTCTGTATCTGTCAGGTGGCGGTGTCTTTAATATTGTGCTTTTTCGTGTTCTAAGTGCCTAACGTCCGCTATTTTGTGCTTGTACGGGCAGAGGCATCACTCGTGTGTCTTGGTGTCGAAAGTGTAGAGGGCAAATGTGTTATTCAGGCGGAAGATAGCCGGAAGGAGGATGACAGGTTCAATAGTTCAGTTGTGAAATATGTCAGGGGGGTTACTCGGCGAACATTTCAATATCCTGGGTACAACCGACTCCGTGAGGTCTTTCCCAGGCGTTAAATTGTCGCCGCTTCATAAATAACCCGAGAAATGAGGTATAATCTGTTTATTTTTTTTGTGAAGCCACGTTTCTTCTTGTTTTTATATCTCAGGCACGGTTCGCTGTGAGTAATGATGCCCGTGGTTTGTAGAGCTATCGGCTTAGGTTCATTTTTGAGGTAGATGGTTTTAAAAGACCGCAGCAGCGGAGTCTTTCCCGGATAAAATGAGGTGGTCTTAGGAAGCTGATAAATTGTCCGCAGTTCACGGCTTTCGATTCTGCGTTCGGCTATCTCGTCGTAGTGGGGACCTACATGGGGATGACAAGTGAGCTTCAATCACGTACTGTCTTAGTTTTGCCGTTCTCTTTGATTAGTTGCCGATTTCTTTTTCAATCAAACGAAACGCAAAACTAGCGAAATGAATTGGTCCTCATACGTAGGCGTTATAAATCGTTAATATTGTCTGTGGAACCAATATTGAGCTACGCGAACCTGTTTTTCTGTTTTCGTCAAAGGCTTGTCCTCGTTAAATAAAAAAGTAAACAATGACGAGATAAGTAATGAAAAGACAATGAGCTTAGTTCATGTCCGAAGGTCCCATTCCACCCATTTCTCACACGGTGGGTGCCTTCCCAAGCTTTGTAACCAGGTATATGCTTAACATGTTTTGAAATTATTTCATAAGCGTGCCGAGGACGCGGACAATGAAAAAGTACAGGTCAGCGTGTATACCTACAAGTTATTATTTATTAGTTAGAAGAAAACACACCTGAAGCTTCGCATGGATGAAGTTTCATGCATCTGTTTTTTATCACCGTGTACAGGTGGTTCGCGCCTCCCCCATCTCCTGATTTCCGGTCTTGTGTGGACTCGGAAACATCACAAACTTGTGAGCAGGTGAAAGTTAACAAACTTGTGCAACTGATAGCAAGTTAGTTGATCATGCGATAGGTTTGAGCTGTGCAATTTTTTTTTTCTACGAGCTGCATTTACGTTACGTGCCATGGCGAGACGGTGTAACGTCATGAAGGAAGTACTAATACTATTGAGCAAGTCACGAAAAGATGCACACATGGTTCTTATATGAGTTTTGCTTAATCACGCTCGGTTTTGTATTAACGCGTTTAGTACCCCACCACATCTATTCAGAAACGTATCTGGGAGATATAGTACCAACTATTACAACATGTCACCTTACCAATTAACTTGGACCAGGTTCGAAAATTGATGTAGTAACTACAAAGGGAGCGCGCCCTTATCCGGAGTATCAGTTGGCCCTCAATTTCAGCATTGCAGGCGCGTGCACCACGGTTTTGCAATGCCAAGAGAGATGCTTTGTTGCTACCTCATTAAAATATGCTAAGGATTTATCCACAACTTCAGGAGCCAAGCTCCTTTTAGTCTAACGGTTACACGCTGCCACTCAAGCGTCGCCAGCGCGAAGTCGGCGACGGGAATGACAGCAGGTTGGTTCGTTCCGCACGCAAGCAGAGACAGTGAAGAGATTAGAGACGTGAGAAAACAAAACAACTTTACTCTAGTGATATTGCAGCACACGGGATATAATACAACGCTTCAATACAACTAACAAAGCACATCAACACTTGATGCAACTAAAAATATATACAAAACAATAAATCAGCTTACGCGAGAGAACTACCACAAACTACACAAACTAACAACAATAGAACTACGGAGTAGAAAGTTCGAAGATATAAACAGGTGAAGGCATACGTGTGATGACCGGCAGCGTTGTGTCCCCGACGATCGGATGCGAGAAGTCGAAGAGAGTTCTGGCACGACTGCGATGTCGGCGGTGTTGCAACGCTGGTGGCTCCGGGAGGCTAGTGCTTGTAGGCGACTTCGAGCAGGTTTAGCTAACTCGAAGCGAAGTCCCGATGTCTACGTTGCAGATGTTAATATCGCGTCACAGCTAGACGAACTGCTAAGTTTAGGTGGCCAGCTGATACACAGCCACACTAAAAACTTCTAGAAGAGATGCTTGTTGATCTGTTTCTACACCATGTTGGTCAGCGACTAGTCTGCCTAGCAGGGCAAATACCTGCGCTTAAATCCCCCTCGTGTCTCCTCGCTCTCTTCCTTGGGGACAAGAGACCTCTACATGGGTCCAATCATGCGCGTTTAATTGATGGAAACTCCGCCCCAAAAAATATTTTGACCCCACCCCTTTTTAATTGGGAGAGGGCCCGCAACTAGCGAGAGTCACAACCTGTCGGGTTGTTGTCATACGGCTTGGCCACCAGAGCGTTTCCCACGCTTTTCCCCGTGGGAACGGTCAACCACTTAGCTCTCAGTCAGTGCGTCTTGTCGTCTAATCCTTGTTCGGGGTATACCGCGGCCTTCTACGACCTTGCAGACGTCGCCACAGTTACAAAAGGATTAACTGTCGGCGGCGACGTTCTAAGAAGAGCACCCCATTTTGCACTTCTCGGATCCCTTTCATGCGCCGCCGTTTCTCACGGTCAGTCGGGGAGTACGGCGCCCGTTAATTGCCGTGACGCGGTGTCGCCAAAAATAGCCGTCCGTGACACTAACCTTGTGCCGTGTCAGGCGTAACCAGCGGTATCGCCCGAACAGTACAACAGATGGTGCTGTCTAATAGAAGTATACATACAAACTGCAGTTAAGTGAGGATACTTTATTCTAAACGGTGCTGTACCGCTACTCTCCAATTGGCTACTGCGCGGGCTGTCCCTCGGTGCGCGAAGAACGAGTGCCTCTCCGAGTCCCCTGGATCATCACCCTACGTGTTGGATCGTTGCTGGGATATGGACGAAGCGTAGCGGCGGGCGCGGAGTGCCTCGGCGGCTCGTGCTCATCGTCAGACCGACAAGCAGACAGACAGACAGACAGACAGACAGACAGACAGACAGACAGACAGACAGACAGACAGACAGACAGACAGACAGACAGACAGACAGACAGACAGACAGACAGACAGGCAAGCAGGCAGGCAGGCAGGGGGAGGGAGGGAGGGAGGGAGGGAGGGAGGGAGGGAGGGAGGGAGGGAGGGAGGAAAAGATGGGCGGATTGACAGAAGCATGGATGGACGCAGGGATGGACACATGGGCAGATGGGCACGCACAATGACAGATGGACGCATGGATGGACGGATGGATGCTTCGCTGCACTCATCATCATTCATTACGTTCATATGCTGGAAATTTGTTTTTTACAATGGCGCTGCTACTGGTACGTTCATCGACAATTTACATGTCATCATCTGTGGTAGAAAAAAGAAAAGCAGCAGAGCCCGCATTCTCTCCTTACCACACAGCGCAGCTCCTTCACGTCATTTTCGCCTCAGACCCAGTTTTCCAATGCGAACCGTAATCGTAACTGTGAATGTAACTGTAGCGGTGAAATGTAATTTACACCTTCACAATTGGGGATGCGCTGTACACTGCTTGGTCAGAAAACAAGTGCGATGTGCTGAGACCGGTAAGAGAAAGAATTTACTTGCATATATAACTGAAGGCCACAAGAAATTGAATTGAATAGTAATCGAATTCCATTCGAAGAAATGCCGTTACAGCTGTTACCCGTATATATGTCATGTCCCGATAAGATATAATTTATTCACTCTGTTTTTAACCAATAAAAGCAAATTAAGAAATAAAGAAAGGAAGTAACATATGCAGACGCCAGAAAGGCTAAACACAGTGGTTGTTGAAATGGGAAGGAAAAATAAGTGAGTTTCACATACAGGCGACTAGAATGGTAAAAAATACACACGTAGTAAAAGAGAGAGTCTGCATAAGCGGACATACATTATCTAAACAGGATATATAGCCAAACGAAGGAAGTACGAATGACGTCCGTTATGAAGACTGAAGAACTAGGTCGCGTATGCCAGAAGTGCGCGAAGCAAACCCGCTGCGTTTGATCAAGCGTCAGCATACGTTGCCGCAGGGAGCTTTCCAAAGCTTTTCATTCCCCGCACGTTTGCGACAACGAAGGGCAACGCTATAGAGACTCAAAAAACAGAGCCGCAAGTGACAGCCGTCGACAATTGGCTTTGTTGCGTGGGAGTGATCGCTCTCCCTATTCGGCTGTCCCCATTTGCCACGCCACTCTATTCTTGTGTGTTTTATTTCCGAACTGGGTAGATTGTTTGTCTCTCACTGATTCCCTTTCATTGTACATTCTATTTCCTTCCCGCCTGGCCATACCTCGAAGGCCCGTATTTTGCGCCAGCGCTACTGTCGTTCCTGGTGACGCCAGTACGGCAGAGCTGGTGTCGCCCCATAGCTGTGTTCAAGTCATCTACCGAACTAACCTGTAAAACACACCGCGCCATGTTTCGCACTATACGTACTATCGCGATGTAAAAAAAACACGAAGAACAAAAAGCGTGTCTTTCGGCCCAGCTGAGCTACGACATGCCTTGTCTATTGTTTGGCAGATGTTTGCTTCCAGCAGGCGTCAGCGTAGGGCTAGAATATTTCTCTGGCTGGTGCTTCACGTGCTAGACACGAGCTACATGTGCGAAGACGCGCGATACCGAGGTAGCAGGTGTCTTCACAGAAAATGTGTTTTTTTTTCTAGTGAAACACCACACCTTTTATCATGTCAATTGATATGCGGCCGCTATATCACCAGGTGTTTAGAAAAAAAAACGTTGAAAAAAAGATTGCCCGCAGCTTCCCTCGGGGGAACACTGAGGAGGATGCGGAGCATATAATTGGTTAACGGGGTGTTAAAGTGCGACTTACTTGGGTCGATGGCTAAATTGGTTAACGTGGTTGTGAAATGGGGTGTTAAATTGCGACTTACTTGGGTCGATGGCTAAATTGGTTAACGTGGTTGTAGAAGGGGGTGTTAAATGAGTGAACACGTACACACGTATGCGAAAGGGCGGCGCTGGTCGAAGGGACGTCGATCATTCTGTTTGTGGATTCGTTGGAATTCATTTCACCGCGACCTTGGACGTCGACGCGCCGTACAAACCAACCGACGAGCGGCAACTGAGCAAGCGAGCGCTGACCTTGAGTATATATACAGCGCGACGGCGCATGCACTGTCAGCTGTTGAATGTTCTCGAAGCGCGACGGCGCATGCGCGTCCCCTGGAGAATCAGGAGAATTGTAGAATGTTCTCGAAGGGGAGAAGCGCGCGCGGCTCAGATGGTGGGTGACGGTGCATGCGCGCGTCAGCTGTCGAATGTTCGAGAAGGGGAAGAAGCGCAACGGCGCATGCGCGCGCGTCAGCTGCCGATGTTCTCGAAGCGCGACGGCGCATGCGCGCGCGTCAGCTGCCGATGTTCTCGAAGCGTGACGGCGCATGCGCGCTACATTATACAGCTAGCGAATGTTCGTGAAGAGGAGAAGCGCACGCGGTGTGTAGAGGAGGAAGGGTGCACAGATGGTGGAGGAGTGAAGCGCGCGCGGTGTGTAGAGGAGGAAGGGATGCACAGATGGTGGAAGAAGGAGGAGGAAGCTTGCGGACGGCGCCGCACTACAAGCCTCGAGTATTAGATGCTCCGCATCTAAAAGTCGAGTACTTCGTACTCAACTAAGGGAGAGCACTGAGCCGTCCCGCTAAACTCTTAGGCGAATGCACCCACGTTGTCACCAAGTGGCAAATCTTTATCGCGACGACACACACACTCGTGGTCATGTTTAACCTCTGTGGTGAAGTGGTGTATGTTATCATATAGTTCCCTAATGCTAGCGTGGACACCCTGCCTGTATCCCGCAAGAAGACGACATCAACAAGCACACGTGAAACAACGACACTTTCTATACACTTTTTCAAAGCGTCGTCAATTGGGGAGAGAAACGGCAGGTTCTGCGCTCCCGAGTAATGGGGTAACCTACACCTGTGCTCATGCGTACATTACCACACTGTGATTCAACAACACTGGGACAAGTGGTTTGTAGTTGGAGCCGCGAACGTGCGCAAGTGTTCCACGTTCCACTGGTCTCGGCCTTGCTCCACCGAGGCGTTACATTCACCATCCGACATCGTTGCGCTTCTGTAGTGCTTATTGCAGCAGGTTAATATAAGTCGGTGCTATCGCACTCGAAGCAGTTGGCGGCGGAAAAACACCGTTGGCGTATGAGTATTGGCACTACTTTGGCCACGAGCCAGCACAATCTAGCCCGAAGCGGAATGCAAAGAACGTAACTGCGTCAAAGGAGGTTTAGGGCAACTCCCTATGTTATAGGGCGGCCGGTGTTTCTCGCTGTCGTAAAAACGCATTCATAAGCACCACCTCCACGATCGCGAGCAATATCAGAGGCCGTACTTTAACTGCGTCATCACCGAATCGTTCTATACCGGCGCTAGTGATGTGCCACTTCACCGCTCCTTATTTTACTGCTCACAGACGGCGGCACCGCCTTTCTTAACTAGTGCCGCCTAGTAAAACCTCCATATGAAAAAAAAATGTGTGAAACGGCTCTTTTATGAAGAGCCGTATGGCTGCCTTCGTAGCATCGGTAGTGTGCCTGGCAGTGATTGAAAAACTATGTCTATTCTGTTCTGTTTTGCTGTGTCATTGCTTAAATGTCGCTATAGTGCAGGAAATATTAAACTTTATGAAGGGTTAGCTGGTGCAACATTTCGTATATTGTCTGAAGAGAGAGCTATTGGTTATTAGGGTTCTATGTTATTTATTCGCAAATACCATGATTCATGTCGCAGTGGCAGACATTCCTAGCTTCACGTGAAATGTACCCGAGGCTTTACGTGCCAAAGCTGCAATGTAAATATGAGTCCCATCAAAGTAAAGAGCGCCAGAAATTTCTACCGTGTGGTATTCTCTAGCGTGCTTCAATAATGCAAAGAATACCTGCCTCTCTTTACCTGCAGGAGAGTGCAATCGCTGAAGCTTGGTTCAAAACCATGACTTTGGGATCAGCAACCGGGCACTGAGAAAACTGGCACAAAAAAATGTCGAAGTCAGAAAAAAAAGCAGTACATAACTGAAGCTTGGAGGGAAAGGTGGAAAAAAGAAGTACTCTCAGGAAGAAAAAGAAAAGAATAAATGAAGAAGTAAGGAAAGGTCGCCTTCACGCTCTTGGCAAACTCCTGTCATCGTTTTATCATCAACACTTGATCCGGTGGAAGAGCCACGCTCATGTTTCGTCTAGATGGTGCACGAAGGTAAAGGAACGCTATCGCACATAGCAAGTGAATAGGTAGCTTCCGGCAGTCGCACTGACGCACGTAACATTGAAAACTGCTACCTAAACCGAAAGATCAAAAGTACCCACAGAAACAGGGTGATGGAAAGCAGTATAAGGAGCGCTGTCATCAGGCACTGGCCTGACGATGGCGCTCCTTATACTACAGCTTTACAGGTGTGCAGACGTGCAACATCACTGCAGTTTTTGTCACAATCTTCCTTGTTATTCCTGTGTGCTCCACGGTAACAGATGTCGTTATATTCATCGTGTAAATCGGCGCGTGTTGCAAGAACGCCCTACGTCACACATTCGTTAGGTCGGAACTAGTGTGAAACTACGGCGTGCAGCGACATCTGTCCGCTCGAGATTAGGACGCTGAATAGAATTTCCAGCAGGACCTTTCTTAAGAATATGCTGTGCGTTTTAGAACTCAGTGCTGTTTTGTCACTCTTCCTCCCTATTCGTACCCCCTCTGAGGAAAAAAAAAACGTTTTGTGATAAGAACTAACGGTAGACACGTATAGGTGGAAGATGGATACACAGCGCGTTGATGGAAGATCATTTTTCTCGTTTCTTCGTATGTTGTTCCCTTTCTCGATGCGTCAAGGTTCGCGAGAATTCTCAATGGGCCTTGTTTGTCGACCAAAAAACAGCAGCTGGCGACGATGAACTGAGTGGTAGGAGGCACACAAGACACTGAATGGCAATGCATGTGAAGTAGCTGATGAAAGCTAAAAAAAAACAATAACCCGACACAGCTGGCACAGTGACATTTGCATGCTACACACATACAAAGGGCCTTATCGGATTCTCAAGGTACAAGCCTAAAGGAGGCCAGAACATGAAGGCTAAAAAAGTATCATCGTTTTGTGCCTTCAGCCCAGGACAAAGTTTCCTTCGCCTTGTAGCTAGTGCTCAAATACGAGGCGTCGCAATGTCGAAAATTGATTTCAGTGTTCCACTGTGCACTGACAGACGTCGTTGCATGCTGTGGTTAAAATCTTTTCTACCTCGCGCTCTTGCATGCGCGCGACTTAGGTACATGCACACGCTGCACTAAAGCTGTCAACACGTGCAATATGCAGTTTTGAAAACGTGGTTGCATATGCTCTTCCGTCATGGTGACTACAGCTGCGAAGCAACTTGCCAGCGTCATGCTCTAGTTAAAATTAGTGTCATTGAGCAATCAAGCGTGATGATATCGTGGCTCTCAAAGCGGTAGATGATACGAGATTGGAGGCGTTAAAAAAATAAAACTATTGTCTTTTTAAAATGTCAGTGGGCGTTAAATGTGAAGCGAATTGTGCCTTGGCTGAGCTATCGTCGCTATAATAAGTGCTCTTTACGAATATTCACTATGATATTCACGCGTGTCAATATTTCTCAAGTTCGTGACATGGTTTTCAATTTAGTGCTCACAGTAATGTTGTGGTTGGTGCCAGAGACATCTTCGCTGGGTGTTCTTGAGAAATAAGCCACAGCATTTATACACAAACGCAATAGCTGCTAAAATAAACCTGCATCAAAAATTAAGAAAGTTACTAAGACAACAATGTGCGGAGGTGGTGCCGTAATAGTATACAAAGGTTCCAGAATTTTCAAGCGATTCTTTAGCGTCGCCCTAGGATTACCTCAATCGTGCGTTGTTATTGCGAATATGCGCTTGTCTTCTTCGCTATTTCGCTGGGCTGGGATGATAGCGACTATCATTTTCATGCAGCTCCATGCTGAGAAGGAGGCAAGAACACTGTCACAACCAAACAACGAAAAGGCGGGGGAAGTGGACGTCACACCACGTGCAGGCGAAGGCAATTTAAGAAGCATCGGGCAAGAGATGAGAGCCAATCTCTTCTCTCTCACTGGGCAAAATCAAGAGCGTTTGCCTCATCGGCTCAACGCACCCGCGTGCGCTTGAGGAAAGGACAAGCCCCACGTCGCCCTGTTCCTATAGGCCCTCGTTGCCGAAGTCAAGAGAACGTCCTTAATGACATTCTTTTTAATCCTAAGGGGCGCGCAAAAAGAAAAAGAGTCGAAGTTGACACAGAAAGCCGCATAGATTGAGCAAACAAAAAGAAAAGGCTCGTGTGTACAGTGAGGGACATGGAGCTAGTTAAAAGAGGAGGAGGAGAAGAAAGAAAAGAGAAAAAAGAAAGGCAACGAGGTCGACCAGACGTAAGTCGTATTTGCTATCCTACACTATGGCGAAGAAAAAACCAAGAAACAAGAGAAACGAAGCATTTTGGAGTATATGTGCTCCTGTCTTTTACACGCCCAGCGAACACAGCGCAAAAGAAAAACGAGGCTGCTCTAGAAGCACATTTACGTGCGCATATCAGCTTCAAAAGTTTGGGACGAGCGAGTGCTCTTGACTGCTGCTGATGAGTGGCACATCTTGTCGCACAAGTTCGAACCAATAGCGTACAGCACCTGCAAACTCACCCCGCCTGCTGTCGAAGTCTAACTTAGAACTGTAGGCTTGTTAGTGTGGTGTCCTTATGTGCCATCTTGTGTACGTTTGCCGTTTCGCGCAACACCAAGTCATTACTCTTAAACTCGGCGATACTTTTTTTTGTTTATAGTGCAAAAGCAAGTGAGTATGATAAATGTGAGTATGATAAAGTGAGTATGATAAAGATCTTGCCCTCAAGTCAACCGCAGACCAGACATAGCAGTCTTTACAAAGTGATGGTCGAAAATAAGGTTACAAGTAACCAGACTTAACACGAGAAGAATTAGAAATAGTGGAGAAGGAAGGGCAGCCAGTCTTACAAGTTTATGGCACCAAGTTTGCTGTTCTACGCAAGTGAACGGGAGGGGTAGATGAAAAAATGCAAAGAGAGAGGTGGACATTGACTGACTGTGCATTGGCAGTGTTAGGTGCAGTTAACAGCTGATACCACGCTAACAGCGGTCGTTATAAAGGCACTCGCTACTCCCCATAAACGAAGAATCATCCCCAAATGCGCTAGCGAAAAACACAGTAGTGGTTTCCCGGCTGCCTCACACTAAAGTGGGTGCGTTGTGTATATATGCAAGCAGCGCCAAAGTTTAAATCCACTAGCCACAGGGAAAACCGGAATATTTCACCACGAACATTATGCGCTGTGCAGTTCTATTGAATACAGTCACAAATTAACGGCGCACTCTAAATCGCCACAGTTCTTGTAACAGTTCTGTCACAGTTCTGTCGCAGTTCTAGCGAAATGGCCGCGAGCACATCATGAGCGTAGCATGTAGTCATGTTGTTACATGACACGCATCTCACGTTTATCATATTTGCACCAGTATCATACCTTCGTCATCTATTCACTTCCCTAATGCCAAATTCGGTATAAAAGAAGCTAGCGAAACGGGCGTCCGTACATCATGGGCGTAGTATGTAGTCATGTTGTTACATGACACGCATCTCATGATTATCATGTTTGCACCAGTCGCATACCTTTGTCATTCATTCACGTAACGTAATACCAAATTTGGTATATGTGACGCTAGCGTAACAGCCGCAAGCGCATCAAGAGCGTGTAACGTAGTCATGTTCTTACATGACACGCATGTCATAATTTTCATGTTAGGGCCTGTCGCTTGTGTTCACCACGCAATCATGTCATACCGTACCAGTTTTGCAACATGCCATGTGAACGAAACCACCGCAAGAGCTGTAGGACCATGGAATTTAAATCATAACATTCATGACATAAGTGTCATTATTTCCATGTTATGACTAGTCAAATATGTTCTTCATACAGCCATGTTATGCCGTACCGAGCTTGGTATCGATACCGTAATCGAAACGGCCAGGGGAGCTAAAAGTCGCAGGTGGATAAATAGATAGATAGATAGATAGATAGATAGATAGATAGATAGATAGATAGATAGATAGATAGATAGATAGATAGATAGATAGATAGATAGATAGATAGATAGATAGATAGATAGATAGATAGATAGATAGATAGATACGCTCAAAGTCACCGAAGTTCGCGAAGAAATGCTTCGCATTTAAATGTGGTTAACGGTTTATAATACTTGGTACTCTGCGATGAGAGAGCTTAAAGCTGTCCCGTGGGCTTGTGAGGCTCACTTGGTCAGACCAGGCGACGCGAGTTTGTCGGGAAACGCGAACTGTGCAACACTCCCTCAGGCGCAGCGGAGAAAAGTCAATACACTCAGTTTCACAACGGAATGTTTTACAGATTACGAAGAATTAATTCGCCTCTGCTTCCCTCATGTCTAGCTTGTGTTCATGGGCTGTGTTCTGTTCTTTTGGGCACTGTTGTTGTGTTTATGCGCATTTTCTTGTTTTTTTCGTGTGATTACGTAACATTTTATATCTTTTTCTACTGTTTTCTTGATAATATCTCATTTGTTTTTTAATTACCCAATATATCTTCTATATTCCTCTGCATAAGGTTTTCTGCTCCCAGTGCGGTGCGTCTAACTTCCGACGCTGGTGTATCGCTGTAGCTTCGCGTGCTAGAGAAAAAGGGGTGAGCTCTTCGGCAACACTGGCGTGCACGGGCAAGCAGGCGCTGACTTTTCAAACATGCATCTAATGCAACTTCCTGGCTTATGAGTAAAAAAAAAAATGGCAGCATATCCACGGAGTGAATGATGGAGAGGGGGCAAAGCATTCGTCCGTCCATTCATTCTTGCTTCCGTCCCTTCATGCGTCCGTCTGTGTGACCGTCCATGCGTCCATCCGCCCGTCCGTGCGTGCGTCTGTTCGTGCGTCCATCCCTGCTTTCGTCCATGCATCCGCCCCTGCGTCTGTTCATGCATCCATCCATGCATCCATCCATGCATCTGTCTGTGTGTCCGTTCGTCCATCTATTCAACACTCAAAGTACCACCATCTCGCATCTTTTCATCATACATTCCCCATATAGAGGCACCGCCATCCAGCGGACATTCCAAGGACTAAATGAGAGGTGGCACACGCACACTTTCTTACGGCTTGCGCTTCGGGTCTACTTCCCACCTTTAACCACCTCGAGTTCATGGTATATACAAGTTCATTGTATTCATGGCAATGCGGCTCAACGCTCGCTAAACCTTTCTAAAACTAAGGAGGTTACGCCCAGCGAGTGTAACGTAGCAACCCTTTCTTATCAGATAGTGCTCAATGTACATGCCAATGGCTGCTAATGGGCATCGCAAAGTGCGTGTTAACTGAAATTCGAATGCTCCTGTCTCTCATTTCCTATTAGCAGCCATTGGCATGTACATTGAGCGCTATTTTTGATTGCACAACTACGCACAGAAGAAATCTCTCACCACCACCTTGGAGGTGGATATGTGACACTTGTCACACACTACAACGGCTATGAGGGACGAACAGATGCCGCTATAAGGAGCTTCGCCCCTAAAAACAGAAGATGCCGTAATAAGAAAAATTAGCACTCGCAAGTGACTAGCACGACGTAAAGATTCAGCTGTGTTGGTTTGTTACGGCACAGCAAGGCTGTCTTTTTGTCTGGTAGAAAAACACTGTCTTATTCTATGCTTATGATTGGAAACTCCCGAAAACACGCCTGAATTTTATCGCGTCTAAATAGCTAGTCTTCGGGATAACATAGTCATTCATCATCATCATCATCATCATCAGCCTGTCTACGTCCACTGCAGGAGAAAGGCCTCTCCCATGTTCCGCCAGTTAACCCGGTCCTGTGCTTGCTGTTGCCAATTTATACCCGCAAACTTCTTAATCTCATCTGCCCACCTAACCTTCTGTCTCCCCCTACCCCGCTTCCCTTCTCTGGGAATCCAGTTGGTGACCCTTAATGACCAGCGGTTATCCTGTCTACGTGCTACATGCCCGGCCCATGTCCATTTCCTCTTCTTTATTGCAGCTATGATATCCTTAACTCCCGTTTGTCCCCTAATCCACTCTGCCCTCTTCTTGTCTCTTAAGGTTACACCTACCATTTTTCTTTCCATTGCTCGCTGCGTCGTCCTCAATTTAAGTTGAACCCTCTTTGTGAGTCTCCAGGTTTCTGCTCCGTAGCTAAGTACCGGCAAGATACAGCTGTTATATACCTTCCTCTTGAGGGACAGTGGCAATCTACTTGTCATAATTTGAGAGTGCCTGCCGAATGTGCTCCACCCCATTCTTATTCTTCTAGTTACTTCAATCTCGTGGTTAGGCTCTGCGGTTATTACCTGCCCTAAGTAGACATAGTCTTTTACAACTTCAAGTGCACTATTACCTATCGCAAAGCGCTGCTCCTTTCCGAGGTTGTTGTACATTACTTTCGTTTTCTGCAGATTAATTTTAAGACCCACCTTTCTGCTCTCCTTGTCTAACTCCGTAATCATGAGTTGCAATTCGTCCCCTGAGTTACTCAGCAATGCAATGTCATCGGCGAAGCGCAGGTTACTGAGGTACTCTCCATTAACTCTTATCCCCAACTGTTCCCATTCTAGGCTTCTGAAAACGTCCTGTAAGCACGCAGTGAATAGCATTGGGGAGATTGTGTCCCCCTGCCTTACACCCTTCTTTATTGGTATTCTGTTGCTTTTTTTATGAAGCACTATGGTAGCAGTTGATCCCCTGTAGATTTCTTCCAGAATGTTTATATATATTTCATCTATGCCCTGATTCCGCAGTGTCTGCATGACGGCTGATATTTCTACTGAATCAAACGCCTTCTCGTAATCTATGAAGGCTATGTATAGTGGTTGGTTATACTCTGAGCATTTCTCTATTACCTGATTGATAGTATGAATGTGGTCAATTGTTGAGTAGCCTGTTCTAAATCCTGCTTGTTCCTTTGGTTGATTGAATTCTAATGTTTTTTTTTTTCTCATGGTAAAGTTTAAAGTTGTATTCATCAATAGGGGGTGAGCAAACTTAAGAGTGTCAGCCACATTCAATGTCTGAAGCTGGGAACATGCAGTGACTGCATTATTTTGATACGGTATTTCTATGGCGGGGAGTGCAACCTAATAGGATGTCTGCATGTTGACAAAAATCGAGAGATCGCAAAGTTGCCAAAACCTAGACAAGTAGCCAGCACATTTTTTCTGCCACCAGTGGCTTCAAAGTAGCCAGCGTGGTGCAGTGTAGCCAAACCTGGCAACCCTGTGGCAGTGCGATGTGCCAGGCCTCATTAATGTCTTCATTGAGTTTTTAGAAACTTGCTGAGGTTTTCCAATAGATAACCTGTGGGAATGCATGCAGCGCACATCTGTTTTGCCGCCAATATGGCTGACGTGCTTCCTCTCGGGACAGGGCTTGCCCGACCCCATCAACAGTGCGTTCCATCTGACGTACAACATGGTGTTGAACTTGATGCGAGTGGAAGAGGTGAATCCCGAGTACATCTTGGAGCGGTCCTTCTTCCAGTTCCAGAACAATGTGTCCATACCAGTCTATTACCAGAGTGAGTTTACGATGCCTGCCTCCTCACCATAGGCACCTAATCCTTTCAGGGTCAGTGAAAGGAGGTCCTCCACGAATACCTTCAAAATGGTCGATGACGTAAATGTACATCATGACTTACACGTTTAAAAAGCGCGTCTTTTCTTGATACTAATCTCTTTTGCCTCTCATGTGCTGCTATACTGGGGAAATATGTGGAATTGTTTCCTTGCTCCAGTGTCTATATTTCTTTTTTTTAATGCTTCAATACTGCTGCGAACCGACTGCCGCTCGCGCATCTGTTTGCGCACAGGCACGCAGCGGCTAGTTTCGGTTTCGTTATTTGGGCATTCCCTACTTCTTGTGCTCGCTGAACTAATTGTCGTTTGGTTTTGAATCTCTCAAAACGATGACCGCTTTGTTACTCTCTTTTTGTATCTTTATCATTTCTTTAAATTTCTTTATCAACTCCTACACAATTATTTTAAAATAGACATTTCAAATTACGTGTCTTATTTGGAAACACCAGACAGACATACACACACGTTAGTGCAATACAAATGCAACATTGCTGTGTTTAAATGTTCTTTTTTTCCGGTTGCCATTCGCGAATGAAACATGTTGGCCCCTGACGTCACAAACACTGAGTCACTGTCTCAGTTTGAGTTAGAAATCGAAAAGCATTTTTAGCCTCTTTAAATACCCAATGACAATGGTAATGAAACCAGTATGTACTACTTGTATGTTTTGTAAACAGCCATGTAAGTGGCCTTATTATTAAACTTGCCATTTTGTATGCACTTGCATTTTGTTTCCTTGCTACGTACAAACCCTGTACTATGTTACAGCGTTTGTGTGCCGGAAGTTGCTGAACAGCACAACGTGCGAAACATGCAAACTTGGCCTTGCGAGACCTGTTGTTCACTCGCAGATGCCTGAAGCAGTCCTCGTAAACTGTAAGACCCCTGGAAAGCTCATTCATCCCACAACTATGTGTTACTTCGCGCAGCAGAAGTAGAGTTTCAAAGAAATTGCACGCAAAGGAATGCTTACGAGCTCGTAAACTGTAAGACCCCTGGAAAGCTCATTCATCCCACAACTATGTGTTACTTCGCGCAGCAGAAGTAGAGTTTCAAAGAAATTGCACGCAAAGGAATGCTTACGAGCTCACCATTGATCCTATATTAGATAACAACTGGCTCTCATTTCCTTGCATCACCCACAGAGATGAAGTAATTGCTAAAATCTTGCATTATTATGCGGGCCTTCGGATGAGGCAGTATTGTAAGCAGAGAAAAGAAAGGGAAAACAAGACACACAAGCTCAGAAAACTGTCAAAACTTGCGACTGCACAAGCGTCCTAAGCAGAATATTTGGCTTGGTGTTTGAATGTGTGTGATTTCCTCAACGTTTCTTGTTGGGTACATTTTTCTGTAAAATAGTGCCATGAACATGTATATGTGCGAACAAGCTTATTAGGCATGAAAAACTGTAAAAACATGTTTAAAAAAGTAACAACGCAAAACTGAAGTAGATATCTGATTCATGTGTGTGCCCGAGTTAGCGAAATTCAAATTTCCTTCGTGTGCTGAAGTCACCAGGACCGTGGCGGGGAGCACTGGGGCACCGCAACATAATTGCTCCTATTTCTGTTTAAATTACTCGCAGAGGTGGTTGCGTCTTCGCGAAGAATAGTTGAAGCTACAGTCGCTGTTACGTCCCAAATAGCGACATGCGCTTCGGCCTTAAAATTCACATACACACTCGAGACGTCGCAAAGAACCTCGGTTCTTTCGAAGTGGTATTTTCGTTTGAAGCGACCCTGAATTCGTGCCACCGAAATCCAAGCACGCGCTGTATACGGAACAGTGCGAGGCGCGTTTCATGCCCGTAGCAACTGAAGACCCGCAGTGCATGGCCCCTGTTCGCGCAGCGCTACCTACGAGTGCACACGGTCGTGCCGAACCAAGTTTCGCCGCGCTTGCCCACCTCGTTGAGTCACCTCTCCTTCCTACACCGTGCCTAAAGGATAGCAAAAAAGAAAAAAAATTGCTCATTTTGGTAAAAACAGGGCCTAATGTGCGCAGCACATTTAATTAAACCTAGATATAACGAAATTGGTCGCAGGGGCGCCTGCGCAAGTAGGCGTTTGATGTGTAGCGACACCACGAACCCGAGCTAACGGGGGAGTTTCGACTCCCTCCCACGCCTAGCCGTGCGTGGCTTTGCCGTGTCCGAGGAAAAGGGGATCCTGGGGGTCGAGCCGACGCTGGGTGATTGGACCGTTAAGGCCCCCCGGCAGAGGCAACACACCCCTTTGGCCCCGGCTTCACGTAGACGGCACCCCCGAGCTGACCCACCCAGGGGAATCGGCAGTCGCCTTTTCCTATCTCTCTCTCCCTACATCTTCGTCTTTATCTCTTACTATTTATCTGTCCTGTCTTCTATTCTCTTCCGTTCACTTCCAAACTTCCTGGCGGCTAGGGTTAACCCTGTGCAAATAGCCTACCTTGGTCTAGGCGCATTGGGGTTATAGTGGCGTTGTACGGCTGGCGTCTGCAGGTTTCAGCATTTGTAACCTTGTAGCGTCCCCTCGTTGGGCTCTGTGGTGGGTGGCCGCCAACGCTGCTGAACAACAATAAGGAAGACATGCATGGAGCATTCCCACTACTGTCTGATCGTACCGGCTTAAAGCCGGTACGCACCGATGATCTCACCAGAGAAGGATTGGCCACCCTGGTGCAGTCTCTGGCCACCCCCTCCCGTAGGCATTCGTCAATTAACTCACGGCCCTCAGTCCCCACCAGCTGCGGAGCAACTGACCACGGCGGCGGTCAGATCTGCAAAGCAGCAGAGGGTGCTAGGAATCTCTGGACACGGACAGGCCACCATTGGAACTTGAACTTAGCAACGTTTAACGTTAGAACGTTATTTAGTGAGGGAAGTCTAGCTGTATTATTCCAGGAGCTAGAAGGCATTAAATGGGATATAATAGGGCTGAGTGAGGTTAGGAGGACAGATGAGGCCTATACTGTGCTACAGAATGGGCACGTCATTAGCTATTGGGGCTTGGCAGACAGAAGAGAACTGGGAGTAGGGTTCCTAATTCACAGAAACATAGCTGGCAACATAGAGGATTACTATAGCATTAATGAAAGGGTGGTAGGCATTGTAATTAAACTGAATAAAAGATACAAAATGAAGGTAGTACAGGCTTACGCGCCTACATCCAGCCATGATGACGCTTCAGTTGAAAGCTTCTATGAAGACGTGGAATCGGCAATGAGTAAGGTGAAAACACAGTATACTATAGTAATGGGCGACTTTAATGCAAAGGTAGGGAAGAAGCAGGCTGGAGACCAGGCAGTAGGAGATTATGGCATTGGCACTAGCAACGCCAGAGGAGAGCTACTAGTGGAATTCGCAGAACGCAATAATCTGCGTATTTTGAATACCTTCTACCGAAAACGAGAAAACCGCAAGTGGACATGGAGGAGCCCTAATGGCGTAAATAAGAACGAAATAGACTTTATAATAACTGCACACCCAGGAGTCGTGCAGGATGTGGAAGTGGTTGGCAAGGTAAGATGCAGTGACCATAGAATGGTACGGGCTCGAAACCGCCAAGACTTGAAGAAGGAACGACAGAAACTGATACGCAAGAAGCAAATCAATGAGCTAGCACTGAGAGGGAAAGTACAGGAATTCAGAGTGTCACTGCAGAACAGGTACTCTGCTCTTAGCGAGGAAACCAACCTTAGCGTAGATACAATGAATGATAATCTGACGAGTATCATCATGGAGAGTGCAGTGGAAGTTGGAGGCAGGGTAGCTAGACAGGACACCGGCAAGCTTTCCCAGGAAACGAAGAACCTAATTAAGAAGCGTCAAATCATGAAAGTGTCAAGTACAACAGACAAAATAGAACTGGCAGAGCTTTCGAAGCTGATTAATAGACGTAAAGTATGCGATGTAAGAAGGTATAACATGGAGAGAATTGAGCACGCTCTGAAAAACGGAGGAAGCGTCAAAGCAGTGAAGAGGAAACTTGGGATAGGCAAAAGGCGGATGTATGCACTAAGGGACAAAGAAGGCAAATTAACTACCAATATGGATAGGATAGTTAAAATAGCGGAGGAGTTTTACAGAGATCTGTACAGTTGCCGAGACAACCACGACCTTAATACTATAAGAACTAGCAGTAACCCAGACGACACCCCACCGGTAATGATAGAAGAAGTCAGAAAAGCTTTGGAGAGCATGCACAGAGGCAAAGCTGCTGGTGAGGATCAAGTAACATCAGATCTGCTGAAAGATGGAGGACAGATTGTGTTAGAAAAACTAGCCACTCTATTTACGAGGTGTCTCCTGACGGGAAAAGTACCACAGTCTTGGAAGAACGCTAACATCATTTTAATACATAAGAAAGGAGATGACAAGGACTTGAAGAATTACAGGCCGATCAGCTTGCTCTCTGTAGTATACAAGCTATTTACAAAGGTAATTGCTAGCAGAGTAAAGAAACATAGTCATTAACCTCATTTATTACTCATTATCATGCCTAGTCACATTATAATAAGATTGACAGATATGTGGGGTTTAACGTCCCAATACCACCGTATGATAATCAGAAACGCCGTAATGGAGGGCTCCGGAAATTTCTACCAACTGGGGCTCTTTAACGTGCACCCAAGTATGAGCACATGGGCCTACAGCATTTTCCCCTGCATCGGAAGTGCAGCCGCCGCTGCCGGGATTTGATCCCGCGATCTGCGAGTCAGTACCGCGTACCTTATCCACTAGACTTCAGCGGCGGCGCCACATAATAAGGAGAGAAAACAAAGATATTCGTCTATAACCACAAATGTCTGCTGCAAAGATCCTAAATTACTCCGTGCTGTGCCAACTCCCTTCAAGGGATTCTTCTAACATTCCGCGTCTCATGGCAGCATCTTTCTTTCTCGTCACGTTTTGACTCAGAGCGGAATCACAGACAAGCATAGTTGGTTAATTATTTTCGCGCTTAATGGCATTTGCGATATCTTTACGCTGCCATCTCTTACTGGGCACGTCAGCGACAAAAATTTGGCTGCCGTGCATAAAACAGCTAGCTGTGTAAAAGCGCGCTGTCGCGCGCTTTGTTATTATTGTTATGTATTACGACTGCTCAGGGACAAGAAGGGACAAGAAGAGAGCAGAGTGTATCAGGGAACGAATAAGTGTTAAAGACATCCTAGTGCAAATCAAAAATAGGAAATGGTCATCGACAGGCCCCGTAGCGCGAAGGCAAGATAACCTCTGCTCATCAAGGATCATAGACATGATTCGAAGAGAAGGCAAATGGGTGAAGGGGAGAGAGAAATTTGGGTGTGCAAATGAGATTAGGAAGTTTGCGGGCAGCAGCAGGCACAGGACCGAGTTTACATAGGGAACATGGGAGAGGCCTTTGTCCTGCAGTGGTCGTAGTCAGGCTGATAATGATGATGATAATGTTGCTGATGATAATAATGAAGACGACGACGACGAATGCTAGGTGTTATCAAGTGACCAGAATTTTTCGAGCAACACAAGGAAGTCTATTGCTTACTAGTAACAACAGTTCACGTGACTACAACCACTCCGGGTAACCGAATGACTTCAGCGGGACGTCGAAACAACAGAGAAAACGATGTAACTTATGGCACTGCGATGCTATCACAGATTATGGATCACGGAGGAAACCCATGAAAAAAAACTCGCAAAGCTTACACAGAATGACATAAATAATATTTGTGAATAAATGTAGCATTTGCTCTCTGAACATGCATTTAAGGCCAGATCATGTCATGTTTAAAAACTATGGTTAACGATTTAGAGCACTATGAGTGCAAATATGGGAAAGCGTTAAGTTATTCCTAATATAATTCAGCGAATTAATAAGCCAAGGGGTACCATACACGTTTGCTCTTTGGCTGTCTCGAAAAAAAATGCTATACGGTAGACATTCACGTCAAAAACAATTCAACATAACATGAGGGCATACGTTTCAGAGAATACCAAAACCTAGTTCACTTACATGTGCACAAAACACGGAATAAAATAGAGGCAAGATACACAATCGATGCTTCAAAAACATGTGTAGACACGCACGCATGCACCCTCCCCCCCCCCCCCACACACACACGCATTTGTCCCAAAAATGTATGTATAGATGTGCACAATAATTGGTAAACAAACCGCGAGATTAAACTACAAACATCTAAATTGAGTATGTTTCACGAAATTGTTTAATGATTTCGAGTACCTTGTACATTATCATGCAAGAGCAGTGAGCAGTCCTATTTAGTAAGCCCAAAGGCAGCCAGACTCAAACAAACAAAAGTGTTCTTAAAAAGTGGTGAACGATTTAGAGTGCTTGGTACTCCATAAAGGCAGGGCATAACCGTCCCGTGGGCCTCACGCTCGATGAGGCCGAGTTGACAACGCGTGGTGCGCGGTTCGTTCAGAGAAATGCTCAACGATTTCGCGTACTTTGTGCTTAACTATGGCAGAGCAGTGAGCTGTCTTGATTTGTACCATATTACGTAACCTGTGTGCTTAGAAAAAGTGGTGAACGATTGTTGAGAAAAATTGGTTAACAACTTAAAGTACTTGGTGCTCTACTATGGGAGAGCTGAAAGCCATCCCGTGTTTGCCCCAGTCACATATTTCGCATCTATTGATGTCACGTAACACCAAATTTGGTGTATGTGGAGCTAGAAAAACGGCCGCGAGCGCATCATCAAGGGCCCAATATACTCCGATGTAGTGTTGATGCGCGCACGCTGTGCACAGCGACGCTACGTTAGCAAAACGCGAGCACTCTATAGTCTGACCCCAGGCACGACCAGCGTCCGTTCTCGCGGCTCGACGGCAACTGGCGCGAATCGCGACATGCTGCATTTCGTGCCGATGCGTTACCCAGACAACACTGCGTCTCCCTCTTTTCATGATCAAGGGACGCTGGACGCGCTGAAACGCGCATGCGTCAAACCAACGCAGCGCGGCGCGCGCCTGCGAGTATATGGCAGGACCGGCGCCTGGCGTCACAACGCCAGCGTGACGCGTCGAAATGAACGCCTGCAAGCATGCGCAACACGTCATGTCGAAATTATTGGCGCCTTGACTGTGGCATGTAGTCATGTTCTCACATGACACGCATCTCATGATTATCATGTTTGCACAAGTGAGATACCTTCGTCATCTATTGACGTTCCGTAATACCAAATTTGGCATATGCGAAGCTAGCGAAATGGCCGCGAGAGCGTCATGAGTGTGGCATGTAGTCAAGTTGTTACATGACACGCATGTCGCGATTATCAAGTTTGGATGTGTCGTTTACCTATGTCGTCCGTTCGCGTCTAGTAATACCTAGTTTGGTACATGTGAAGCTAGCGAAACGGCCGCGAGCGCATCATGAGCGTAGCCTGTAGTCATGTTGTTACATGACACAGATCTCATGTTTATCATGTTTGCACCAGTCACATACCTTCGTAGTTCATTGGCGTCACGTAATACAAAATTTGGCATATGTGAAGCAAGCGAAACGGCCGCCAGCGCATCATGAGCGTGGCATGTAGTCATGTTACATGGCACGCATCTCATGATTATCATGTTTGCACTAGTCACATACCATCGTCATCCATTCACGAACTGTAATACCGAATTTGGTTTATGTGACGCTAGCGAAACGGCCGCGAGTGCATAATAAGCGTGGCATGTAGTCATGTTGTTACATGACATGCATGTCATAATTTTCATGCTAGGGTCTGTCGCTTGTGTTCGCCATGCAATCATGACATACCATACCAGTTTTACAACATGCCATGTGAACGAAACTACCACAAGAGCTGCAGGACCATGAAATGTAAACCATAACATTCATGACATACGTGTCATGATTTTCATGTTATGACTTCTCAGACATGTTCTCATACAGTCATGTTACGTTATACCAAGTTTGGTATCGGCACCATCATCGAAACGGCCAGGAGAGGTAAATGTCGTAGGCAGCTAGATAGATAGATAGATAGATAGATAGATAGATAGATAGATAGATAGATAGATAGATAGATAGATAGATAGATAGATAGATAGATAGATAGATAGATAGATAGATAGATAGATAGATAGATAGATAGATAGATAGATAGATAGATAGATAGATAGATAGATAGATAGATACTCTCAAAGTCGCCGAAGTTCGCTAAGAAATGCTTTGCATTTAAAAGTGGTTAACGATATATAGTACTTGGTACTCTTCAATGGGAGAGCTTAAAGCTGTCCCGTGGGCAAGTGAGGCTCACTTGTTGAGACCAGACGACGCGAGTTCGTCGAGAAACGCGAACTGTCCAGGCGCAGCAGAGATAAGTCAATAAACGTAGTCAGTTGCCCAACAGTAAGTTCTACAGATTACGAAGAATTGATTCGCCTCTGCTTCCCTCATGTCTAGCTTGTGTTTTTGGGCTGTGTTATGCTCTTTCGGGCTCTGTTGTTGTGTTTATGCACATTTTCTTGTTCTTTTCGTGTGATTACGTAACATTTCATATCTTTTTTTACCGTTTTCTTGATATAATCTCATTTGTTTTCTAAGTATTTAATATCTCTTCTATATTCCTCTGCATGTTGGAGGCCCGTGTGCTCAGATTTGGGTACACGTTAAAGAACCCCAGGTGGTCTAAATTTCCGGAGCCCTCCACTACGGCGTCTCTCATAATCATATAGTGGTTTTGGGACGTTAAGCCCCACATATCAATCATATTCCTCTGCATAAGGTTTTCTGCAACAAGTGCGGTGTGTCTTACTTTCGACGCTGGTGTATCGCTGTCGCTTCGCGTGCTAGAGAAAAGGAGTGAGCTCTTCGGCAACACTGGCGTGCACAGGCAAGCAGCCGCTGACGTTTCAAACATGCAACTAATGCAACTTTGCCGGCTTATCTGTAATAACAGTGTAACCAGGGTGACGCCAACAGGAGGTATAAAACGACAAAACAGTTGATGATTGATTGATTGATATGTGGAATTTAACGTCCCAAAACCACCATATGATTATGAGAGACGCCGTAGTGGAGAGCTCCGGAAATTTCGACCTCCTGGGGTTCTTTAACGTGCACCCGAAACGATTGATGATTGATTGATTGCTATGTGGGGTTTACGTCCCAAAACTATCATATGATTATGAAAGACGATGTAGTGGAGGGCTCCAGAAAATTCGACCACCTGGGATACCTTAACGTGCACCCATATCTGAGCACACTGGCCTACAGCATTTTCTTCTCCATCAAAAATGCAGCCACCGTTCCCTGGATACGATCCCGCGACCTGCGAGTCAGCAGCCGAGTACGTTAGCCTCTAGATCACCGTGGCTGGGTGACGACAAAACGATTAAACTTGTCCACTCTTAATGAGAACATAGAGAGAAATGTATGCAATGAACACCAAACAGGACCACGCTACAGAATAACCATAAAGCCAGATAGCTTTCGCGTTATACAGTTGTCAAAGTGGCCAATTTTGTAGAAGAGGTCGACTGACACGTGCGAAAACGTGACTTGAAGCTGCTCTTCACCCTTTATTCCCTTTGCCCCTTTGTCAACTCCTCCTACAGCGGCCAAGAGTCGTCCTTCCCTTCATTAGATTTAAACTCATTCATTCTCCGCTCTTAATACGAACATAGAGAGAAACGTATGCAATGAAGACCGAATGTGAAAAAGCGGCATGAAAGGTTACTTTCGTAGTAAATACATGCGTCGACGTCGACATGAGCGAATCTAGAAAATACCGAGTGCAATGTGATTGCCCCTCGCACATGCTGATGATTTTTGGAAGTGAAACTACCCTTCGATACCGCTGTTTCGCGTTCGGCCTTCATTGCACTCTTCAAGAGAGGAGAAATAATAGAATATCTGAACGCAATACAAGCTTTGAAGGAGTGAACTAGTACTTCAGCACAGGCTTGCGACAGTGCGAGGAATTGCAGCAGTGCTGTGCGGGAAAGGCCAAAAACAGGATGACCCTGTCTGCCCAACTGCACGGTAGCCGAAATTTTGCGGAACGAGTTGCCGCTGATGCGGGCTCACTTTGTGCACGACATTTGTGCACTGGTTGTGCTGCTATTAATAATGGCGTCGTGGTTCCTCACACATCCCCCCAAAAGTGTGCTTCTTTTAGATTGATTAAGTATCGCCACTGACCACAGAGAGCAGCCCAAAGCACCCTGGAGTCCCATTTGCGGATGCACGGACTCGTATTCGTGGCGCTCCTTTTATGCACGCCTCTTTTGGGCTAGGTGCAAGCCCACGCCATCGATCATGCCCACTTTGGTCGATCTTGTCTTTATTATTTTCTCGTTGGTGGGCTAATATACACGCCTACGCTCTGGAGATGGCATCGTTCTTCGTAGTGAAGACATTCATCACATACGACATGAAGCAAGTCTAGGAAATACCGGGTGCAATGCAATTGCACTTCGCACACGTGGATGATTTTCGGAAGCAACTGAAAACACTGCCATTATCTGATTACTCGAGTGTTGTTATTTGTAGACCTTTCTTCTACAATAGCCGTGTCATGCCAACACGCTGACCTTAATCTGCTATAATGACATTAGACAATAGACCATTGACTCTGAGGAGAGTTTTGCCCCACCTATGGGAAAGGGTAAATGGGGGGTCTTTACTTTTTGCATCATTGATGCTTCATGTTGAAATGCCATGGTTTTATTGGATTTGTATATGACATGTAAGTATCGCACATTTGTTGAGTAGGGGTGTTACTGGGAGAATGCTCTTTAATAAGTAATTGTTGGAGCCTGTATGATATATGTGGAAGAACTTCAAAAACTAGAGAGTGGCTGGTGCCTTAGATGTACGCCAACATTTTTTTATATCATGTCTACAAAGAAAGTATTGTGCTTTTGGTAAAGCGACCCTCTAAGCAGATCTCATTAGCTAGTGCTCAGCAGCATTAATAGCTGCTCAACAACTCATTGTAAGCATCTCTGCTTCGTGAAGGATTTTTTTCTTGAACATCGATGTCGAAGCATTCTAAGTTTGTGCCTGTGTCCTTGGATTTTTACCCCCTAAATTCTTGCGTTTATTCGAGCATGCCGATAGAGATCGTGGTGTAAAAATTCAGCTAAATTTGGCATAATAGTGGCTTCTTACAGGTTTATTTTATTTTTGTCATTTTCTGCCTCCTCCTCTTCGAAATACAGGGTGGTGAACCGCACCAGGCAACAGTTATCTTTCCTGCCTTTTAGTTCTGCCTGGTTTTGGTCCCGGTACATTCCCAGCAACCAGAGAAGGCAAAGGTCACCGCCATCTTCAATATTATTTTTGGCCTCGCTAGATTTCGAAAAGCAGTGTCGGATTCTACGATAGCCGTCACTGTCTCTTTATCTGAATTAATCAAGCAGAAAAAAAAACTTTTCGTTATTTTCTGGACATCTGAAGAGACAAGCTTAGCTTCTCCTTTTTGCTGGCTATTGAGTTATTATATCAATAGCAGTAGCAGGGGAGGAATAAAATAAATGTGAGCAGAGGTTGAAGCACGTGGCTGGAGTACTGATAGCAAGCTCAATACACTGGTATTGACAGGGAAAATGAATGGCAGAATGACAAGTTTCCGGAAAATTCACAAATAATAAATCAAAACCTTCGCCACACACTTCAACTAACTTCCTTCTTCTTTTATTTTTTGTTCACGGTTCTAACAGCACAAACGTCCTTACATTTTCCAGCTATGTCCGTATATATAGATTGGTTCTATTTCAAGCATTGTTTTTAATTTATATATCTATATTTTTGTGGGCATTTTCCCGCCCACCCACAGATTTCATTCTGTTGTATACATCACAGTTTCATGTCTACTACTACTTCTTTTTTTTGGATCTATGTTTTTATGTAGTAGCTTCCACCAGCGTTCTTGTTCACAAATAGGGCTTCTGTTCCTCTATTTTTACTGCCACCGTTTCTTTCGTCAGTGTCATCAGTCATGCCTGCCCCCTCCCTCTCGGCCTTCTTAATGCGCTGTCCTACGTGCAAGTTTATGACAGTGCAAACTTCTATCTACAAATGCTGCCGACGACTGTGAGGTTGTATTCCACGAACAGTTTAGTTCCCACCTGCTCACCAGTAAAGCTGGGGACCAAGGGGTCCTGACAAGTGCGTCAACGCTTAATTGTGCTTGTTGTATTCATATAGGGTAGCTTGTATTCCTTTGGCATTGAAAGAAGCGGGACCCTTCTAGAGTTTTAGGTGATAGTTTTTAGTGTAGTTTTTAGGGTGTAGTCTTACAAAATTTTAAGAAAGAAGTTCACCGGAAAGAGGCGCACTTGCAACAAAGCTTTATTTTGCGCCGCTTGCACATATAAAGCTGAGGAACCACGTGTTGCCGATAACACCGCTACATTGTAAAACAGGATAAGATCAGATAAAAGCGCCTGCCGCTGTAATCGTCGAGATAACTACTTCGCAAAAAAACAGGTCAAGACACGGTTCACTGATGCATCTAGCTAACCAACCAACTAACTAAATTAATAACTAGCTAACAAACTAAATAGCTAGCCAACTAAGTAATGAACTAACATATTGGTCTTGCACATAGATATTGTGGCAGTTCTAAAACACTACTGACGACGCCAATGGCGCCGCTAGCTCTCTAGCATTCGAAGGATGGTCACCGATAACAAATGGAAAGTGGTAAACATACACCATCACGCGTAGGCATCGACCATCGACAAGTGCGGATGAGCGCCTTTATGCTGACCCATCGAATACGACCCGGAACGCATATTCAATGCAGCGTCCACTTGATCGACAATAAACTGCGTCCAACACCAGACGAGAAAGAGACCTCCGAGGCATAATTTTCTCTTCTATATTTTTCTTCTTCCTTATGTACAGTTTTACTTCACAGTCCTTTCCAGCTTTTTTCCGAATACTTTGTCGTCTTTTACCATTTACATCACGTTTTCTCGTACCCTTAGGTTTGTCTTATTTCCCAACAGCTACATTACGTGTTTTTGCCCGCTCTGCATCCTCCCGTAATGCGAGTGGCAGATGGCTCGGAGATCGTGCTTTGCATACGCAATACACGTGCGGACTCGGTGCGTCTTTCTCGCGCATCACGAAGAAACGCGAGCGGCATGCGCAATATGCGCCGTTCTGGCACGTTTCGTACTTATGACCTTTGCGGGAAACCTACGACTTGTTTCTCAGTAGAATAGAAGACAAAGAAAGGGATTTGTTTTTCATGATTCCGGGACCAAACAACAAGAAACGCGATGGACGCATAACAAACGGCGAACTGAATATATGAAGACGTTCGACGCCTGCAGCGCGTTTATTACGCCTCGCTTGCAGCAGCCGACGAGTGAGGAATGCAACTATTCGGAAAAACGAATGCAAACGCACATCTAGCTGAGTTCTCTCGTTGCTTTCCGTCATTCTTCCCTTTGCATGGCGGCGTTCGCAGAGACTGTCAGTCCGAAGCAGGCTTAGTGCCTTGCGTTTTACCACGCTGGCTTTTTGATAGATATCGATGATTAAAATATCCTCTAGAGACCCTTTCACTGTTTACGACACACAGCCTCTTGAAGGCATCCGGTTTCGTCTACCGATGTGAAAAAATAGCATGGTTAGGCAGAAAGAGCTTTAGAAACAAGCCCGCTCATTTTTTTTACACTTTGTTTCCCATATTTGGCAGAACTTATTCAAATAAATGTTCTTTTGAGCTACATAAAAACTGTAGGAGATTTCTTCGAACTTTAGGCACGTTTCTTTCATCTTCAAAACTAAAGAAAGACATTTCTTACGGTTAAAAGGAATATTAAAACGTGCTTTCAGTTTCGACGTTAGAAGCTGTTAAATGAAGTGACCGGAAGTTTTCTATGCTACAATGCTTGTGACAGTAAAACCGCCTATGCTTTCATCCTCCAAACGACGCAGGCAGTTTCTGGGGCCCTGACGGTCTGAGTCGCCAGCCTGCTTCCTGCCTATTCCCTTCATGCACCTGCGTACATGCGTTTACCTATCACATAACAAAATTAGTAAAAATAGTTGCAAGCAGCATCGTGAACGTCGGCCGACTAACTCTTTTATAAACAAAAATAGTTACCGTTTTTCAGGGCCATCGGAGTTATTTCTGAAATAAAACTAACTTAAGAGCTTTATGATTCACAAACTGCCAGACGTTTGGAACACAGATGTTCCACCGCAGTATCGTAGCCAGGAGTAGTGTCCAAGCCTGTGCCACCGCCACCCCTCTCCCCCATAAAATGACTTATTTTAGGGGCGAAGCTCCTTATGGCGTGGCTTGTGCGTCCTTCGTAGTACATAACTACCAGTGGCACATACCTGAAATAGCGGTCCTTAGGATTTTGACCTCCAAGGTGGTTCCGGTGAGAGATTTCTTCTGTGCGTTGTTGAACAATAAAAGATAGTGCTCAATGCACATGTTAATGGCTGCTAAGGGGGAATTAGAGATAGGATCATTCGGCCTTTAGGTAATGCGCACGCTGCGATCCCCATTAGCAGCTATTGGCATGTACATTGAGCACGATATGACAAGAAAGGGTTGCTACGTTATACTCGCTGGGTGTAACCTCCTTGGTTTTAGAAAGGTTTAGCGAGCGTTGGGCCGCATAGCCATGAATACAGTGAACTAGTATATACCATGAACTCGAGATGGTTAAAGGTGGGAAGTAAACCCGAAGCGCAAGCCGTAAGAAAGTGTGCATGTGCCACCTCCCGCTTAGTCCTTGAAATGACCGCTGGATGGCGGTGCTTCTATATGGAGAATATATGATGAAAACATGCGAGATGGTGGTACTTGGAGTGCTGACTAGATGGACGAACGGACACACAGACAGATGCATGGCTGGACGCATGAAAGGACGCAGGCGCGGATGCATGGACTAACGCAGGGACGGACGCACGAAGAGACGCACTCACGGAGGGGTGGATGGACGCATGGATAGTTACACAGACGTACGCAGGAACGGACGGAAGCAAGAACACGGACGAATGCTGTGCCCCACTCCCCATCATTCACTCCGTGGATATGCTGCCATTTTTTTTTCATTTTCTTTATTGCCGTAGTGTACATAACGCGAAATTATACTCGACGACATCTGCCAGCCGAGCCCCCACGTCAGACTAAGAAGGTGCACCCCGCGAAAACAATTTATGCTTACGCACCTGCCCCACCGGGGAAATTCAGTTAGCCGAAGGCAGCAGATTTCTAACGCAGAGGCTGACAGTGAAATTTGCAGTGACAATAAAAATGACAGGGAAATTACGTTGAACAAAATAACGAAAGAGGCTGCTTGGAATGCGTTAGCATGCACTGTATTCTCAGCACGCACCTAATCTAATTATGCACTCTGGAAATGCCTAGCCATGCCTCACACTGCATGCTCAGATCCCCTGTTTAGTTCTAACGTAAACGTGGAAGAGGGGCTATCGACAAAACGCCACCGACTACAATTTGGTCTTTGGTGAAAATGTGAATAGAGCATCGGTCGCGTGCAATACGCTGCTTTCATTTCATATGACTACATATACAGTGCATACCAGACAGCGTTGCTTTCAAACTTGGCAACACAGTGAACTAAACATTGGTATCAGACCATTTAACAAAACAGTGTAAATGGCCATGATTCCGGCAGGGACTGCCCGTGCAATTACGTTCTAGTCATGCTATATCATGCATCACCCATCCCTGAAGACATTGACGGCATGGACTAAAAATCACCGTTGGCTTTGGTGGTAAAGGATCAAGTAGCTAATAATTATGAAGTAGGTTTAGAGTGCCATATTTGACGAAAGCAATAACCCTAATCTTGTCACCCATTCACTGCGTTATATATGACGGAGGCTTATGCGGTACTACGACCGCGTTTCAAATGTCTGCATCCTTAAAGTTGTGCCATAGTATCGAAGCCTACGTACCTTTGGCAAAACATGACTGTTGTACTACAATCGGTAAGGCATTTCAGCATTTCAGCGTACCCTGTCGTCACCCCATTAGACTAGTAGATCAAATGTCAAACGATTTCTTTCACAAAACTAAGAGCTCGCCTCACGTTTGTTTGTCTTTCGTTGCTCCAAGCTCAGAGAACGAACTGCAAGCGAATTGCTACTTTTTCGTCTTTGGTTGTTATTCATTCAAACTAGCACTTGCTGACTTATCTACACCACACTGCAAATCTTTGGGGCTCAGGATAGTGAACGTTTCGCCATTTTTGGATTGCCGCCAGTTCACCGCAAGGTAAAGAAAACAATAAAAACAATAAAGTAGACAAACTGAGAAAAAAGAAGTGATGGAGTCTGGAAAGATTTACACGATGTCTATCACTTTCCATTTGATCTCTTAAAATTGTGGGTTCCGGTATCACCACCGCGAGCCAGATTTTCGTTCGTATACTTCGTAACCACATGTCTCAACGCAATATCCCCTTCTTGCGTAACATTTGCGGTAAACTAAGCTACCCATACTTTAAGGCGAAAGGCTTAGATGCCTCATGAAAGTCGAAAATTGACGTTGATGTGAAAAAGAGCCATGCAAAAAAAAAAACAGCCATGTGTGTGATGACGTCACCCTATGACACCATCATGACGTCCCAAACATCAAATTTTCTAATGTCATCATGATGTCATCACATGGCATCGGCACTTGATTAAAGGTGTGCCGATCACGGAGGAAATTTCAAAAATGGCAGCATATCCACGGAGCGAATGATGAGGAGTGGGGCGAAGCATTCGTCCGTCCATTCGTTCTAGCTTCCGTTCGTTCCTGCGTACGTCTGTGTAAGCGTCCATGCATCCATCCACCCGTCCGTGCGTGCGTCTGTTCGTGCATCCGTCCCTGCGTTCGTCTATGCATCCGCGCCTGCGTCCGTTCATGCGTCCATCCATGCATCTGGCTGTGTGTCCGTTCGTCCATCTATTCAGTACTCCAAGTACCACCATCTCGCATCTTTTCATCATATATTCTCCATCACGGCCGGGCTATTCTCCATCACGGCGCGTGCGCTTTCATACGGCCTCAGCAGCGGCGGCGAGAACAAAGGGGAGGAGTCTCGACGTACAGTTCCGCCGGTCTCCGCACGGGGGCTACGCGAGCCAACCCTTGCCTGGCACTTGCGCTGCTTGCGCGCTTGCATTTGCAGGCTGCTTTCGACGCACGTGCGGGCTGTTTTCGCAGTGTTTTGCAATCACATCGTCTTACTTTTCTTCGGTCTGAGAGAGGCTGAAGGTGTGAGTTTTCAGAAATTCATTGCAGTGCGCTGCATGTTGTTCAACATAGTTAAGTGAACTCAGTGTATATGCTTCGACCGGTGCTGTGATGGTGTACTGTTGTGTCCCGTACTGCAAATCGCGTGCCGGGAAAACGCCGGGGGTTTCGTTCCACCAGTTCCCTGTGGATCAAGAACTGTGCTCAAAATGGCAGCGGAACATTTCAAGGCAGAACCTCGCAATAAACGACAGGTCGCCGTCGACTGTCGTATGCAGCAGGCACTTCCGTCAGATCGATTACGCTCCTGACTGCAGGATAAGAAAGCTGCTTCCCGGAGCCATGCCAACTGTCTTTGAAGATTATCCCGCATACTTGGCGCCAAGTGCGAAGAAGCCGCGGAAAGAACCAGTCGTAAGACAATCTTTGCCCCCTCGCAAACCAACTAAGCGGAAGGCAGAGCCAGAGGGACTACCTGCGGGTTTGGATGCTCCGGAGAGTTTCGACAAGCCGTCTGCAAATGTTTCCACCCAGACCACTAACAATGATGCGCAGCGAGCAAGTCGGTACCTTTCTATGGTTGGAAGACTGCGTTCTCAAGTCGCCTATCACCGTTCTCAAAGTCAAAAGTCTCTGTCTCTGCTGAGAGCTGAACAAAAGGCAAGCGAGGCGTACCGTGCAAACAGGCACTTGGCTGCACTTGAGGAAATTGTGGCAGACCCTGAGCGAGGGGAAAAAAGGCCGTTTTCCATCTACATCAGATCGGAAGGTACGGTAAAAAGCATGACAGTTACCCTGAAGAGTTCATTCGAGAGTGCGTAATATGGCGTTTCATTTCGCCGAAAGGATATGACTACGCTCGCACGTTGGGCCTTTTTATTTTTATTTATTTTTATTTATTCACAATACTGTAAGCCCTGTCGGGCTGTTACAGAGTGGGAACTACATCATACAATGACAATTCTAATTTACCAACAAAAGATTCAACTGTGTCTACATTCTCAAAGAAATCAGCGGCAAGACAGTTCCAGTCGACAATCGTTCTGACAAGAAAAGTGTTTTTAAATGTGTCAATTCTCGGTGTGTAGGGCATAATTACGTGTGGGTGATTTGCCTTGCCTACAGAGGTACATGGGTCCATCCCCGACGACATCCGGAATGAGCGCCGCGATGAAGGAGAGGCTCGTTTCCGAGGCGTCGATGCTGAGCAGCAAGCAGCATATGGCCTCCTTGATAATCGATGAAGCAAGCATCAGACCCAAGTGCATCTATGACAGGAAGGCCGACGCTGTGTTTGGCCTTAAAGACAAGCCCGGCGGTGATACGCCCAGCAGTTCGAAGGAAGTGCTCGCGAACAGAGGTTTGTGCTTTGTATTGCAAGGCCTGTCAAGCAAGTACAAAATTCCCTGTTCGTATTACTTCACAAAACAGCTGAGCGGCAGGGACCTGTTCACGTGGACAAAAGAGGTGATCGCTGCGGTGGAATTGTGTGGCTTCGTTGTGACCCGCATTGTGACTGACAATTACTCAGCCAACGTCACCTTGTTTAAACACTTGGGGAGTGGCTCTCTGAAAACAGTCGTGAGGCACCCACACGATGACAGCCGCATCATTCTGCTCAGCTTCGATCCTTGCCACGTCCTGAAGAATGTGCGCAACCAGTTCCTGGAGCGACAGCTTACGGATGGCTCAGGTGTGATTAGTGGCACCTTCGTACAACAGCTGTACGAGCACCAGAAGAATATGACAATCAAGCTTGCCAGGAATTTGACGAAGAAGCACGTCTACCCTACAAACCTGGAGAAGATGAATGTACTTCGTGCGGTTCAGATCTTCTCCCCACAGGTTTGTGCAGCACTGGAACACCTCGAAGAAAACTCCCGCAATGACCCTGCACTCTCCGCATTTAGGCGAGCAAGTTCCACCGTGCACTTCATGCGGACAATGAAAGATTGGTTTGATATGCACGACACCTCTTTCGGGGGAATGGGGCAGAAGGCCCCCATTGCAGACGTGGACGATGGCCGGCTATTGTGGCTAGAAAATGACTTCACGTGCTATGTAAAGAAAGTACAAGCAAGCTCAGTCGCCTCTGGGAAGGGCGCTTTCACCGACGAAACATTTGAGGCCCTGCTTTTCACTACAAAGTCAACAGTGGAAACAACTCGATACCTCCTAACCCAAGGCATCAACTACGTGCTAACAAGGAAGCTAAACAGCGACCCCATAGAAGCAGTATTCGGCAGAGTCAGGTACATGTGCGGTGGAAACGAGATGCTCGACGCCCGGGCTGTGACGGCTGCTCTGGACCAAATTGTAAAATCCAAGTTCGCAAGGCCACCTGAAGTCGTGACGTGCGACACTGATGTTGACAAGTTGGTCAGTAGCCTGTCGATGACGTTCTCTGACGACCTGAAAGAGCTTAGGGAATGTACTTCCGTTCCCCCACTGTCTGTGACATGCTCTGGTTTGGCCTACGTCGGCGGTTACATCGCGAAACTGATCACGGACTTCGGGTGCGAATCTTGCGCCATGCTCCTCACTACAAACGACAAAGATCAGCCACTGTACGCGCTTTTGAGAGGCCAGGACAGAAGCGGCCTTGCCTACCCAAGGCCAGAGTTCCTTGCACTTTTAAACGGGATCGTCACATTCTTCGAGAAAATAGCAAAACACCTGCCACGCACGCATGTTCTCGAAGTTCTACAGCTGCTCGTAGGACCGCATCTTGAGGACGTACCTCTGCTGAACTGCCCCGAAAGTGTTGACAATAGTCACGGAAGACGGTCAGCAAGTTTGATTGCTGACAAATTTTTCAGGATCCTTTTAGTGAATCACTCCACTCGAGTGACCGACGACAATGAAAAGCACATGAACTATACACATAAGCCGTCGAGGAAGCACTTCCGACTTTGAAGCTTCTCCAGCTCGAACAACGTTTCTTTTGTGCAAGACTGTTCTGTCACGCCGAAGATGATTTTTCTGGTGCTCGAATTCGTTTCCATATAATAAACTAATAAACTCGTTTCCAGTTTGCTTGGTGCCTTTCAGTTCACAGATTATCCCCGATTCTTTTTCTTCGGCATGCGTTTTTAAAGATTTCTAACTAACGCTCTGCAAGTTTTAAGTCGTAACCTATGACAATCAGAGCACGCCGTTAAGTACTTCAACCTGCATATGAAACCGAAACATTGAAACTAGCCAAGGCAAATCAATCACGCTGCGCTGAGAGCAACATTTTTTCAGTTCAGAAAAAGGGGAGGGGGGGAAAAAGTACACAAAAATTTAACCACACAACAGAAAAAAGCCAAAGCTTGTAATTTATTCACGATACACTAAAAATTTAGGGCGAATCCACGTTCTGTCGAATTTTGTAATTATTTCATTAATTTCTTCAGAGAAATTGCAAAATGGCTCATCGTCGCTTTGAGAACATACATCGAAGTCGCGTATGGCTGGTCACGGCCGGGCTAGAGAGAAAGCGGCGCGCGCGGCGCCGCTCTCTAGCCCGGCCGTGGGCTGGTGCGTAGCGTGCGACACAAATAATCAGCCGAAGATCAGAAACCATTATTCGGGGATGGGCACGCAGTCTTCGTTTGGTTCTTCCTACCCGGCCCCCTTTAACCCCCCTTTTGCGTACGCCAGTAGCGGTGACTATAGTGAAAAAAAAAAGAAGAGCAGAGGCCGCGCATAGCTCGCCCGCGCGCGGAGTGGTAGACGAGCGCGTCCGCATGGTTGGCCCGCAGCGCTAGCTCCTAGCAGCGGCCGCAGGCAGGAACTAGGCCTCTTGCGAAGGCCGTAAAAGCGCGCGCGCCGCTCGCTCTCTAGCCCGGCCGTGTGGATGGATGGATGGATGCTATGAGCGTCCCCTTTATAACGGGGTGGTGACAAGTATGCCACCAGGCTCGACAAAAAAAAAAAAAAAACTTTTTTCTTTTTTGATGTTGGCCTAATGCCTCTACTTCGATAAATTCTATCTTAATGGAAAAAAAGGTAAATTTTCAGCTTAAGTTCTCTGCCATTTACGGCACACTGTCCATATTTTATTTTTCCAATATTTATTTTTGTCCTTTCTCTCTAATGTTCTGCCACCAATACTCTAACCGTCTCTTACTTATTTCAATCGCGGGTGTGTTCAGCTTTCCATTGTTGTCCCTAAAACCCAAGGCTTCCTGTAGGCTCGTGCCCAAACGTACCCCTGGGTGGATATCTCCACATTCAATCATAACATGCTCCGCCGTTTCCTTATCTTTCCCGCAGCATGTGCATTGTTCTTCTTCTTTACTGAATCTTGCTTTATAACTACGCGTTCTAAGGCAACCCGATCTCGCTTCAAACAGTAAAGCGCTTCCCCTTGAATTATCGTAAAATGCCTCCCTCCTTGTTTCATTTTTGCCCTTTCGGTAGTTACTCAAAGCCGGTTTTTTCTCCATAGCTGCCATCCAGTAAATCCTCTCCGCCTCCCTGACTTTTCCCTTAACGCTCTTTGTTGACATATGGCTTACAATACCAGCCGTATATTTACTAGTGAGTCTTCTAGTTCTTTTTCTCCACTGTGTGTCCACGCTCTTCCTATACAAATAACGGAACACCTCTGCCCATCTACTCTCCTTCATATTTCTTAGCCTTTCTTCGAACCCTATTTTGCTCTGCGCTTCCCTCGCCTCAAAACCTGCCCACACCATATCGCCCTTTACAGCCTCGTTTGTCGTCTTCCCGTGAGCACCCAACGCGAGGCGTCCCACAGTCCTTTGATTTACATCCATTCCCGATTGCACCTCTGCCCTCATGCACACCACTGAGTTCCCAAAAGTAAGCCCTGGAACCATTACACCCTTCCACAGACCTCGAAGCACCTCATACCTATTGTATCCCCACAACGCTCTGTGCTTCATTATTGCCGCATTCCTCTTTCCTTTTGCTGCCGAGGCTTTTTTCTGTACCTCCATGTATCTATCACTCTCATTTACCCATACTCCAAGGTACTTGTATTCGCTTACCCTCGGTATTTCTTGGCCTTGTATGGACACCGTCTGATCACAGGGATCATTGAATACCATCAATCCACACTTCGTTACACTGAATCCTAGTCCAAGAGCTTCACCTTCCCTTCCGCATATATTCGCCAGCTGCTGTATATCATCTCGACTGTCCGCAAATAAGACGATATCGTCCGCATAAAATAAACCTGGAAGCTTCTGCTCAATAATCATGCCGCCCTGTTTGTGTGACAGATTAAAACCAATGTTGCTACCTTCTAGCGCTTTTTCCATACTCACCATGTACAGCATGAATACAGCGGGGACAAAGGACATCCCTGTCTCAGACCCTTGCTAACCTCAACGTTCTCTTTGCTACGCATTCCTTCCCACTCTATGCAAACTGTATTTTCTCGGTATATCTCCCTCAAAAGCTGTATACAGTCGTCGCCCATGCCCATTCCTTTCAATATATCCCACAAAATTTCCTGATTAACGTTGTCGTATGCCCCAGTGATGTCTAGAAAAGCCACGTACAAGGGCCTATTCTCTATTTTAGATATTTCTATACACTGAGTGAGAACAAACAGGTTATCGTCTAACCGCCTGTCGACTCGAAATCCGTTCTGAAGTTCTCCCAAAATATCGTTATGTTCGGCCCATGTTTCTATTTTCATTTTTACTGCTTGCATCGCCAACCTGTATAGTACCGATGTAATGGTTAGTGGTCTATACGAGCAAATCTTGTCCTTTTCTCCCTTGCCTTTATAGATTAAGTTCATTCTACTTTGTCGCCAACTGTCCGGTATTTGTCCGTCCTTTAAGCTTTTTTCTACTGCTTTTAACAATGCTTCTTTAGTGTTATGTCCTAGTTCGTTAATGAGGCTAACGGGAATCCCATCTAAACCCGCGGCAGTGCGCTTTGGAATTTTTCCTTCGGCCTTTTTCCAGTTGAAATTATCAAGTACTAGCTCTTCCTCTGTTGCTTTCTCCGCCACACTTTTACTCACCGGGGAGATCCCCTGGACGCTCTTTTGAAACGAATCGGCTCTTACCTTTTGGATGTAACCTAGCGCTTCGTACCCTTCCAATTGATTTCCTCCTTCATCTAGAATATGTTGTTGCGTTGTGACAGACTTCCTACCTAGCGCCTTTATGTGGCTACAAAAAATCCTAGGCGCGGCCTCCTTTTTTTCGTGTATCTCTGTCATCCAGCGTTCACTTTCACCTTTAATTTTTGCCTCTACCAATTTCTGTACAAGGGATTTTTTCTCTAAATATATTTCCCATATTTTTTTGACTTCGTCCTGCGGCCGCTTCTCCTTTTTTTGCCTTTCTATGCTCCCGTGATGCTTCGCGTCGCTTCTCGATCGCCTCCCGGATTTCCTTGTTCCACCAACTTTTTGGCTTCCTTTTTCCTTTCCAGCAAACAGTTTTCTTCTCTTTCCCTATCTCCTTCGTCATTAAATGTAACAGCTCACTATACTCCCAGTCCTTGCCTGGTATTTCGCCTACTTCTTCCTCGACTCTTGCGGCTATATTTATTATTTGTTTGTCATTTAAATACGAGCTGCCAGACTTTGATTCCATGCTCATATTTTCAGTTTCGTATCCAATTTGTAATGTTATTCGTTTATGATCACTACCCAAGCTGTTAATACCTTCCTCGTCTATCCTCATTTCTGTCAGTTTGTGGTAAATTCCTTCAGTCATGAGACAATAATCAATACTTGATTGCCTGTTTCCGACTTCCCATGTGATCTGGCCGTCACATTTAGGCCCCGTGTTAACTATCTCCAGACTATGTTGCTCGCAAAGATCTAGTAATAACTTCCCATTGGTGTCTGAATATCCGCCAAGGTCATGTATGTGGGCATTCATGTCCCCTAGAAGGATGATTTCGGCCCCATTACCAAATTCCTTAATATCCGCACTCATGCAATCCACTATCTCCTGATTCTTTTCTCTGCAGTTATTCCCCGTCCACAAGTAGGCTACCCCTAGCCACGTTTCCTTTCCACCTACTGTGCCCAGAACCCAGAGGTGCTCTGAACACGTCTGTTTCACTCTAACCCATTTGGCTCCGCGATGAATTAGCATTCCTACACCCCCACCTTTCCTTTCCGATATGGTCCTGTTACACCCTTCCCAAACATAATTTTCAATATGTGGTGGCTCTTCCAAGTCTCTAAGGTGTGTTTCTGTAACCGCATACACGCCTATCTGTTCTTGTTTAACTCTCCATATAAAAGCACCGCCATCCAGCGGACATTTCAAGGACTAAACGGGAGGTGGCACATGCACACTTTCTTACGGCTTGCGCTTCGGGTTTACTTCCCACCTTTAACCACCTCAAGTTCATGGTATATACTAGTTCACTGTATTCATGGCTATGCGGCCCAACGCTCGCTAAACCTTTCTAAAACCAAGGAGGTTACATTCAGCGAGTATAACGTAGCAACCCTTTCTTGTCAGATCGTGCTCAATGTACATGCCAATAGCTGCTAATGGGGATCGCAGCGTGCGCGTTACCTAAAGGCCGAATGCTCCTGTCTCTCATTCCCCCTTAGCAGCCATTAACATGTGCATTGAGCACTATCTTTTATTGTTCAACAACGCACAGAAGAAATCTCTCACCGGAACCACCTTGGAGGTCAAAATCGTAAGGACCGCTATTTCGGGTAAGTGCCACTGGTAGTTCCGTTCCACGGGGGACGTACAAGCCACTGCCTTATTTGGGGGGAGACAAGAACCCCCCCCCCACTCCCTTGTACCCCCCCCCACCCCTTTCCCCAGCCTCAAGGCCTCTTTTATACCTCCGGACATGAACTTATTGTGTACGAAAGCAACATTGTTTCAGGAGACAAAAAAGAAATAATACCTAGAGTTGTACAGTGCTAAGTCGCTATTTGTTCCCACCGCGTGTTGAGAAGACCTACCGCCGCGCATGATTAAGCCTGCTGGAGCACCACGCGCTGTACAGTAAATAGAGGGGTACATTCCCCCACATACATTGTACCTCGGTAGTGGTGCTTTCCTGATTGTACACGCACCCTTTGTAGTCGTGAAGCTCGATGTTTTCGTCATGTACTTTATCCTTGGTTGGAAGTCAATAAACTTCTCTTTGATGCATAAGGCCAGAGCTAGTCTCGTGCGAAGTAAGGGGAAACGGCTCTGTGCGTATTGCAGAGGTAAAGCACCCAGATGGTACCCTCGCGACAGACCCGGTCGAGATCGAGGCGACCTTCTTGCACCACTTCGAGACAGCCTTTCACGAGCCGGACGCCACAGTAATCGCCTCGGAGCCAGCGTCCCTGTCGGAGCTGTATAAATTCCTTAAACGTCTGGAAGAGGATGAATGCCTGACCATGTGCGGCGCAGCGACGTTACCAGAATTGAGGGCCGCTATCCAGTCAATGCCACCAAACTCGGCTCCCGGTGCGGACGGCCTCACAGCGGGCTTCTACGCCACATTTTTCGAGAGCCTATGTGAACCGCTCCTAGCCATAGTCAACACGGTCCTCGAGGGACACGTGAAACCTGCCTCCTTCGGCATGGGGCGCGTAGTCCTCATTCTTAAAGAAGGTGCACCGCCGAACGACCCTGCCTCTTGGCGCCCGATCACGTTGTTAAATGTAGACTACAAGATCGTGGCGTCAATCTTGAACAGCCGACTAAAGATATTTCTGCCGGATATTATTGCTCCACACCAGTCTTGCGCAGTCCCGGGCAGATCAATGTTTACCAACCTGACCACGACAAGGGACGTGTTCCAGTACGCTTCGGAGAAAAGAGTCACTGGAGCCTTTTTTTTTCGCTTGATCAGGCCAAGGCTTTCGATAGGATCAGGCACGCCTACCTGTTCGAAACCCTGCGAGAGTTTGGCCTACCGGCAAACTTTGTACAAGTGATAAGGCTCCTGTACTCAGACCTCAGGTGCCACGTAGTAGTAAATCGCTCCACGACGGACACCTTTCAGTACACGAGAGGGATCAGGCAGGGGTGCCCGCTTGGCCCAACCCTCTTTGTACTCGCGATAGAGCCGCTACTTACATCCCTGGCATGCGACGCGCACATCCGGGGCCTTCCTCTCACAGGAACTGCGGACCTGAAAGTCCTCGCATACGCTGACGATATCTCCCTTTTTGTGCGAGATCCAAGCACTCTCGAGCGCTTTCACCAGGTATTCGCGTCATACGCCCTAGCATCAGGTGCACAGCTAAATGAGAGGAAGTGTAAAGCCCTCCTATTCGGCCATTTCCCGGCGCACGTGATCGGCAACTTCGAGGTAGTCACCGCTGTTAAGGTCCTCGGTATATACTTTTCCCGCGAGGGAGTTACGGCCTCTACGTGGTCCCGAGTCGTGGACAGGGCTGCACAAGTGTCAGAGAGCGCTAGCCTACAAGGCCTGACTCTATGCGAGAAAGCAGTAGCCGTCAAAACAAGCATTTGCGCCCTAGCCTCGCATGCGAGCCGAGTAGCGGTGATGCCCACAAGAACAGCAAGCCAGTTGACCAAACTCACTAACGCATACCTCTGGGATGGGAAACCGCCACCATTGAAGCAAAACTTGCTACAACTGGCAGTGTCAGAAGGGGGCCTCGGCCTACCACATGTGTTGACCACGAGCACAGTCCTGGCCCTGAAAACCGCCCGCATGCTCGCGCGCGCGAGTGATTACGTAGGGCGCAACCTACTCCTCTACTGGAGTGGAGTGAAGCACGACTGGCTGGATGCAGGCCACCACATTGGGCCCTTTGCTGAGGCACCCGCGCCCTTCTATAAAACGGCGTCGGCTACCTGGCGCATGTTGAGGCAAGAAGTGCCTGAAGGCGATGTGGAGGAGGACCAGCCAGCGCGCATCGTTGAAGCCATCACGCGGAAGCAGCTGAGCGACACTGAACAAAAACGAGCCGAGCGCGCGAAGCGCGAATTACTCTCGCTCCGTTGCGGCACCCCCCGTGATGCACAGGATTTCCTCCTGAAAAAGGCCTGGGCCGTCCTCCCCACCAGACAACGCCTGCATAAATTTGGAATAGTCCCGGATGCACGTTGTCCGAACTGTCACGCAGTTGAATCGCAGGATCACGCGTTGTTCCAATGCGTGGCGGTGAAACCCGTGTGGCGGATGGTAGCCCGCTCCTTTGGTATCCGCCCACCTCCTTACCACAAGCGCAACAAAGGTGCCTTCGGCCAACTTGTGCTGATCTTCACGATGCTAGCTATTTGGCAAAGGAGATCGCTAGCGGAGGCGCGTAGAAAGCCTATCCGGAGCGCGTTTCCGGTAGTCTCGCGTATCCGGCGGTTGCTATGGGCCCACCTATCCGGCGAACTCGAGGCCAGCGGCGAGGAAAACTTCCTTCGTCGCTGGCATACCAAATTCTTTTTTCTGAGGAATGGCAAGCTAGCCGCCCCAACCACTACCTGGTGACCCCCCTCTCGCTGTCTAGCACATGCAGAAGGGGACTTATATATATATATATATATAAATATATATATATATATATATATATATATATATATATATATATATATATATATATATATATATATATATATATATATATATGTATATATATATATATATATATATATATATATATATATATATATATATATATATATATCTGTATCACCTTTTTCATTTCATCACCCCATTGTCGTTGTTACTTGTAATCGATTCGGGCAAAGTGTGCTGGTCGACACTTGAGTTAAATTTTGTATAGCGCCTTCTTCATTGATTGGCGCCTTCAGTCAGTTTTTTACGCGCAGATTGTTGCTGATGCCTTATTTGGGGAAAGACAAGAGCCCCCCCCCACTCCCTTGTACCCCCCCCGGCCCCCACCCCCAGCCTCAAGGCCGCTTTTATACCTCCGGACATGCACTTACTGTGTACGAAAGCAACATTGTTTCACGAGACAAAAAAGAAATAATACCTACAGTTGCACAGCGCTAAGTCGCTACTTGTTCCTACCGCGTGTTGAGAAGACCTACCGCCGCGCATGATTAAGCCTGCTGGAGCACCACGCGCTGTACAGTAAATAGAGGAGTACATTCCCCCACACACATTGTACCTCGGTAGTGGTGCTTTCCTGATTGTACATGCACCCTTTGTAGTCGTGAAGCTCGATGTTTTTGTCATGTACTTTATCCTTGGTTGGAAGTCAATAAACTTCTCTTTGTTGCCATAAGGAGCTTTTGCGGATCAGCACTTTCGAGATTGCTTGAGTTGGGACGGCTTTAAGCTCTCCCATAGTAGAGTACCTTGTGCTCTAAATCGTTACCCCCTCTTTCTAACCCCCCCCCCCCATAAGGAGCTTCGCCCCTAAAAGCAGGTGAGGTGCTGAAGTCTTGCAAAGCCTCTGATCGTGAAGGGAGTGGGAAACTAGTACATAAATTTCGTTGTGAGCAGTTGCCACAGCAGTGGTTAGTGTTGAGACGCTTGCGAAAGGCCAGAAAGAAAGAGGATGAACTCCCTGCCAATTGTGGCCCTAGCGGTCTCTACTGGGCTTCTCAAGGACGTGGAGTGTATTGTACCATCGTACTACGCACAAGAAAGCTGTCGTGTTTTGTGTTGTGTACGTGTTTTTAGTGCTGTGGCGAAACTACATTAAGTGCTTAAAGCTTTTATAGGGGAGCGTGGGAGGATCGATACGTTGGCTGAGAAGAAAAAGAAGATGTTTTTCGTCTTCAAGCCGCTTCAGGCGAAGGCACGAAGGACCCCACGGCTTTTTTCTGTTGTACATACATAGTGAACATGACGTGGCTAGCTGCACAATGGCTTTCCCTACACGCGTTTGTCACCTTATGTTCCCCCACTTGTTCGGAACACAGACGAAACGTCTTCCTAAGTTGGGCAGCCTTCTCTAAAAAAAGGGCGCGTGTTCATTTTACGAAGCTCGTTTAAGCTGCAGAATGTGTCTTTCGCTTTATGTCCTTTCACTGATGAGACATGGTCTGATGATTTCATTGCGTGGTGATATGAAGCCATAATAGAACCAGAACTTCAATGTGAACCCACGTCCAGGCTGTAATCAACAATTAGATAATTTGGTTCTAGGTAACGTGCTTTTTTCAGAATTTACACCTATAGTACAGTTACTGCTGCACAAATTCCACATAAAAAACGCTGGAAAATTTTTATTGGCCACTCAATACTGTGTTGGTGTATTTGTCGGTAGATTAGAAATATCCCACCGCACTCTGAAAGTGAAGGCCGAGCTGGGATCTCTCTACAAAGCTTAGGGGTTTTCGCATCTCCTGCTCCTTGAGATAATGCCCATAGCATAACCAACGAATGACACTGCCCTTATGTTTAAGGTTGTGCCGACAGATAGATGTACACTAGTTTTTAGCTGTTGACAAAGCAGCTGCACAATTTTGTTTAATACGTATTGATGCCATCGGGCAAACTTCCACAACAAAAAATTACAGCACAATCGCACAAGCTTTTTGTTTACACAGCCCTCTTTCGGGCCATCTTGGTTTGAGACACAGCAAACTCTCACATATTGCAGTGAATTACCTGAAAGCATGTACAAAAGTTATCTGCAAGACATGCTGATGAAAAAATCATTTCGAGATGAAATACGATGAGTGTCTGCATTCAACATCTGTCTTACCCAGCTCAATTCTCGTTCCCATTTCATCTCTAAAGGCTGGCACTTCGGCTTGACAAGATCTGACACCGAGCACTTGCTCATATAGCCTCTCGTATTCAGATTCATCACATTCCGAAAGTAGCCACAAGACGAGAAATATACAGGTGGGAGTCTCAAAGTAGCATATTCTTATAGTGTTACTCTTATTTAAATTTACATTGATGGTAATAACACATCAAATGACCAGAAACATCACTCAAATCAAAAGGGTTGCTGATCGGGCGAGTTGGTCATCCATGAACGTAACGTGTATTAGCGCAGTACATAAAAGAAAGTGACACGACACAGACGTAGAGATAGGTAGGCGCTAAACTTCCAACTGTTTATTTCGCGCCAATCACACCCATTTTATACATCCTCGACAAAGCAGAACTCATCTTGCACGTCGTGTCCCTTTCGTTTATGTACTGCGATAATACACGCTACGCTCAAATCAAATTTGTTATCGTTCGTAAAAAAAAAAAAAACTTGTCGTATTGAACCGATCAGACACATGCTCAACAACGCTTGGTTCCATAAAAAATGCTTACAATCGTGACATCAGGTAAGTTGGTTCGTGTATTTTGGTGGTAGCGGCTGTCAAAATACAAAGCTTCGCCCTCATTTTACCACATCGTTGATATCAAGTCAGATTCTGCAAGCTTAGTTTTGAACTACGCCATATTTCGGTCGTATAGTTGTAGTACAAACGACCTCGCGCAGCTGTAGCATGCAAGAAACGTATGTTGTTCACACCCAAGTGCTTATGGAATCCGGATGCAGCGAGCGAGTTCTTTCGAGTTGCCTTAATGGACAGAACGTGCGCGTCTCATTTACCGTGACCATTAAGTTTGTCGCCGACCTGCCGACTGTTTCTGGCCAGTCGACAGCACCGCGAACATACAGCAAAGTTGCCGCACGGGCGAATATTTCGTGGAGCGGAGCCAGCTGCGGGACTGCGACGTGCCGAAAGCGTAATTAGGAGTTATCATGCCTTCTCGTTTGCCGATTTGCTGTACACACTGCGCGTTTGTACTGTACACGTATGAAGCTCGGGATGGTATGGCACGCAGAGTTTCCCTCGTTTCCGCTTACCATTTGTCTTCTCGCTTGGGCCGTTAGAGCATGGTGGTGTTTTTTTTTTTGTTCGAAGTCTCATTACTGTTGTATACAGCATTTGTACTCGGGAAAAAATACACAGACAGTGCAAAGTGACAAACTGCTAAATTGTTCAGAAGCGCGACGCTTTCGCGATACCATAGATGAGCATTTAAGGTCCATGTCCTCCAACCATGTGCTACGGCTCATCACGGTCATCCTGCAACATTTCTGTCTATACGCGGTTGTTTCACACTCAGTTTTAGGTGCTGAATATCTAGGAAAAAAATCAGGGGATCCTTAAGCTTCGTCCTCAAGAGTTGAACGTGATTGTGATGTCCTGTCTTTAGTGCATACTTCAAACACTTAATGCATGAAATCTTTTCGAATCGGCCGTGCACCCTTGACGTCGCCTTAAAATAATACGCGCTGTAACGGGTGTGCCTTTTGTAGTGGGTGACCAGCTTTATACCTCAAAGTCATCATAACAATCAGAATAAGGAGAAAAATGTTGTTAAAAGAATTTTCTGCTCCATTTTCAAAGGCCGCATTAGAATCTCAGCACCTCAGGCACCGGTGGAACAATAAACCGGTGAAACAAGAGAACTTCAAGTTGCAATCACTAAAATACGTTGTCAGACTCCACATCTTAATTGTTATTTACACAGAGCTAGTCTGGCTAGCGGCTTCTCCTAACACATATTTTTGCGGAGTACATGAGACAACCGAACATTAACTGATTTTCTGCAACAGGCACGCTAAGCTGCGGAATAAGACTTTAGTTACCGTTTGCCGACCCCTTGGACAAGATATAAATGTACCAAATGTGCTTTCGTTCGGGCTTTGCCCCGTGCCGCAGTGACGAGAAGGTTGCCGATGCCTTGGCGAAGTTTAATAAATGTCGAAGCGACTGATACCGTGAAGCCAAGTAATCTTCTAAATTGCATTAAAATTCCTTCTCATAATTTCCTAAATTACCAAACCCAGAGTTATTGCCTATGTTTTTACTCATCTGTCGGTAGTATTTGCAACTTTGTTACATTACTCCTTCTTTCATCTGTAAGCGGACGACATTTTTTTTAATGATTAAGAATTTCTTTCGAAAGCTACCCGGTTCTTGGCCGATTCCGCCACGTGGCCGGTTCTATTCTACTCCAAACATGTTCTGACGCTCGGTGGTAATGTACGCCTGCACCACGCATTATTACTGCAATATTTCATGTTCTATCGTGAAGCATGTATACAAGATGCCTCTGTCTGTAAAGAATGAAAACTACTTTCACTGCATTTCCAAGCAGAGCAAGCTATTTTCATTGCAATCACAAGCAGGCGCGAGGCTGCATGTAAGAACACCAGATTTTTATGCAAATGACACAATTTCTATCCCCCTCTAGGGCCAGAAATTTTTTATCAATTTTTTTATTTGAATATTTCTCAATTTTTTGGTCACGTGCAAGATGACTATCTTTCGCTCACAACCACCGATGTCGGCGCCGACACTGAGGCCGACGCCGGCATTTCTGCAAAACGAGCTCTTTAACGCTATTCCGTTAACAGTAGTCTCACATCAACGCCTTGGTGAATCAAGCGCACAATATAATCTGATTGCCAGACCTGTCATTACTATCGCTCACACTAACATAACTGTCACTTGCACGAAAAATAAAATTTTAATCTTTGCGTTTATTCGCGTCCACTTACTTCAGTAGTGTCAACGTGCAAAAGTCCGTATTTGTAATCCACATAAATATGAGGGTCTAGTCTAACCTTGCGTTGTCACTGCAGCGTTAAACCATGCAGCACACGGCGTCCGATACCGGTATTGATTATACGGGATCACCAGAAGAAGGAGCAAAGCTACTTGAAAGAAAGCATCGACTGTTGAATGGGGAAGTGCTATGGCTTCTTGAGGAACGGCGACTAGGACCATAACGCGAAGAAACAAAGAAAAGAACGTCGAAAAATCGCACGAAAAGTAGTCCTATACATCTGAAAAATGTGCGAGAATCCATCTGTCATATTCGTTTCCGAATTCGATCCTTCTTGGCTGTGGTGATTTACGACGCTACAGTGATTGCCGTTCATGGCCGGTAAACCACACACGTGAAGCAGAAAAAACAGAAACACTGGCTTTTGTGCTGACGTAAGAAGTTGTCTTGTGTTCTTTATTTATCTAGCTTATTATACTGTTCAGTGCTTCCACTATAGTTTCAGTTCATTCATTTGTTATACACTCACTAACATTGCTTATAACTTTACCCGGAACTACAGCGCCGTTCATTGTCTGCTAAAAGATCCGTGCACCTTTCTGTTCATCTGTCGTCTTTTAACACGAAAGTGTTTTGTGTCGGTGTCCACCACGGCTGTGCGCGGTCGCCTTCCTATGGCATGTTCGAAGCGCCGTATAAATGTTCCCCAGCGTTGTGGCTCATTCGAGCGCACTGTTATCTTGCGATTCGGGGGTTTTCGCTACTTGTGCTTCCACAGCAAGCTGGATTTGAAGTTATAGTAGTCAAATAGAGCACAAACGTCAATTCTCTCACTGTCGTGGCCACGTTTACAAAGGAGTGTGCTGCTCATACACGAAGTAAGAATTGTGACAGTTGTTTGTCCGCACTCGTCTTAGCTTTTATATCATATATTATACCAACTCTTAAAAAGAGAGATCAAGCATGTTTTTTTTTCGTACACCTTCCTGCCAATCCGACCATTTTTGAGTGCTTCGACTTCATATCTCAGCCTCGTCTCAGATTACTTGGTGATTCTCTGCACTGCGCATGCATGCTGGTACATGAATGCAGGTACGCTTGTTCATTTGTTTCAGTGCTGCATCCATAGATCTGCGGGACCACTATAAGTGTTCTTCATCACGACCTGTTACCATACGGCTCAATTACCTATGATCTGCAATTAAAATTTGTCTCCGCATAAGGCCCTACAAGCGAGAGAACACGGCCTGTCGGTTGAGCAGCGACAGTGGAGTATACGCCGGCAAGCTCCACATAGCGGCGATTAATCAGTTCTAGAATGCACAGCGGAGAAACTCGTTAATTCATCCACGTTTTCAGATCCCGATGCCGATCTTGTATGAGTTCGTTTCCCTATTCCGAATCCCTCGATCGTCGCTCCGTGCAAGGGGGAAGATGAGAGGCGAAGGAAGAGTGGCGTGTATGCTTCCCGGTTCGTCGGGGTCTGGTCTTCTTGCATCGTCAAAAGAGCGACGCTCGTGTTAATAGGCACTAGGAAGGAGGGAATTCTAATTAGACCTAGCTAAATGAATGAGGTCAGCCGGTCATCCTATGCACTTAAGTGCATAGAGTGGGTGTGTGCGGTGGAGTTCACTTCATTACCAGTCATACGGTGTCATCGCCACTGACTTTCGGTCGCTAGATCTGCAGTGACCGATGGGGCGAAAATAGATGAGGGTGAGGAGGGATGATGGTTATTGTTAGAGAAGTCGAGTAAGTATAAACACAGCTAATTATGAGAATTGTTGGACGACAGCAGGGGCGCGCAGTTCTACTCTATACGAGGTTGGGGAAACGACATGGCTGTTCATTGTGGCTCTAGGAAGAGTTCTGAAGTCAGCGGCAAGTTCGATGGCTAATTACAATCCCCTTGTACATAATCGCGGGTTCGGTAGTTTGTAGAATAAGCCCTCGTAGAGAGAACATACACGTCCCTTATTGAGCCTCTGAAAGCTTCCATGGTGCTTATGACCAATGTCGGGGCCATGATATCTTAGCGGAAGTGTTGTTGTAACAACGCCACTTAGATTAGGCGTTATCTTCTTCTTAATGGATATTTTAGCCAACGAGCTGTAGCTGAGAAGAATCTCATCAGGGTTGGAGTTAGACGGGGCATGACGGAAACTGTATCCCCTCTTCTCAGATTATATGTCTGACGCCCCTTTTCCCCCCTTCCGGATGAACTTGCACGTCGTGCGGACACCCTCCTCCTCTTCCACTTGTAAATAAAATCTGCGCTATCCACCGAGTGAATGATGGTGAGTGGGCAAAGCTCCGTAGGTTCATCAGTAAAAACCGTGATTCTTCCGTGAATCTTGTCCAGCACATCATCAAACACGTGACAAACATGAACTGTGTGTATATATGCAAGAAATTATATTTTTTTTAGTGAGCTGTGATTTTTTTTTGTACTGGAGCCGTGTTTTCTTCGTTGGTCGTGAGCCGCGGAGGTTACCGTTTACATATGCCGCGGCTTCCATTCGCCCTTCACTACAACAGCTTTACGGTCGTTGAAGTGGGAGGATAGGGATTCTTGGATGGTTCGTAGGGGGAAGTTTGCAAAGACAAAATCAATGGAGGTTGCTCGGGTGGTTGTGGGTCACATGTAGTAAAACAATATCTATGTGAGATCATATCGCCATCGCCATAGCCATAGTGGTGGCTACTGCGACGCCAGACAAGTCTACATCCCTATAATGTACTAGGGCAGCTCCTGGAGTGCATTAGAAACAAGATCGACAGGCGTTTCTACAGAGCGCCACAAATGCTGCAAATGCCACGTTGAGTATGCGTTTTAGCTCAATGCCGGATAACTTCACCTCATCAACCAGGAGTAAGATTAAGAGATCGGAGGATGGTAGAATGGGTTAGAGAACAAACAGTTATAGAAATCCTAGCTGGTGTCACGTCAAAGAGATGGACTTGGGCTGGCCGTGCAGTGCTAGGACAGACAACCGATGGACAGCAATAGCAGCAGAATGGGTTACCAAGGGATGGGAAACGCAGCTTAAGAAGGCCGAGAGTGACGAGGTTAAGGAATTCACAACAGATAAAATGAAACCAGCTCTCACAAGATAGGTCACACTGGAGATCAGTTGGTCAGGACTTCACCCTGCGGTGAAGTGAAGTAGGCTGACGATGTTTATCATTATGATAATGACACCACAATAGCAGTTCTAGATTGTGCTCTGTGGTAATTTCTGGACACTTGGAGTTTTGATATCATCCGAATAAAAAAGAAACTGCTGCCCCTTTTCGCAAGCGCTCCCATGCACTCGCCAACTGGCACGCTCCAAGAATCCCGGCTCCCCATTTCTAAACTAACGCAGCCCCTCAAGCGCTAAAAGCTCGGCAAGAGACAGGTGCACACTAGTATGCACACGTAGCTTGTCGCACAAATGTCATATTTATTGTCCAAATCTATAAACGAACTTAAACAGTTGCGTGACGCGATAGAATTCAGATGCGAGAGGAAAGGGTGACAGTATGTGTCGAAATAGAGGAACCAAGAACTTTGCTGTAAGTTATTTCTTTAGCCCTGCCGTGAACACACAGATCAATAATAGTCCACGCAACTGCCTCGCTTCTTTCACCGCTTTAAAATCGATGTGCTTGCTCACATTTCGATCCACAAGGAAAGCACTCGCCGAGTTTCCTTAGTAGTGCGAGAAGCTATGAAGCTCTTTCTGTAAATCAATATTTGAACTCTTACGCGCAGCGGGCGACGACACGATCGTCTTGGGGCTCATTGTTTGCCTTTTTTTTTTCTCTGGGGTGGAAGTGGCACTACACGCCGATTGAACGCGAACGCGTCAAATAAACCTGTCGGGGAAACGCTGCTGAATGCACCGTGATGAGTATACCGTAATTTTCTAAACATCGAAGCTGTTCTTAGTTGAGCCCTTCATGTTCGGAGACAATCGTAGATCGTAAATCGTAGTAGGATTTACTCACAGAAAGGGGTATATCCCGCTGCGGATTAGTGCCACTTCTCCTACCACTATGCCAAAACTCAGCAACACTGTACACGCCCACCGCTGCTCCCTTCTCTTCATTCACCCACTTCATTCCTCTGCAGTGCATGCCACTAGCTACGCTGTCATTCTTGTCTTTTTTTTCTGAGTTCACAGTACTGTTGATCATAAGGCTTTCACAAAGTGGGTAGTAACGCATCCCATTGAACTGGGTGTTAGTAATAATAGTTGATCGGGTTTTGCTTCCGCTAACAAGGGTACGATTAGGAGGGATGACGTAATGGAGGACTACCGCGATGTTTACCACCTGGGTTTGTTAGCGTGCGCCTACATCTAAGCACGTGGGTCTCAAGAATTTTCGCCTTTATCGAAAATGCGGCTACCGCGATCGGGATTCCATCTTGTGATCTTGGGACAAGTCGCCGAACACAATAAACACTAGATCATAGTGGATAAAGATGTCGTTGTTAGAGTAACAAAGTTATGAAGAATACTGAAGAGATATTACTACTAAAATTCCACCAATGAAGTGTCAAACATAAAAACAGAAAAATACAGCTATACTGATGATTAAAACGGCAGTTATCAGAATACGAAGTGGTCGAATGTTAGAAAACCACATTACATAAATGAACCATCAGTCATAGTAAAGAACAAATCAATACTTGAACAGTAACATTACGTCATTGCAGCAGCCATGAACAAGTAAGTTAAGAAGCTGTGTTCATGACGTCATGTGCAGACTATCAATAGAGATAGAGAATACACTATAATTAGCGAATGTAAATACAGAAAGTCTTCGTTGGGAGGGGCGCTCAGTCGAGGGCTCTAGTGCCTTGCGCGACCCTGGGAGTCCGCTACTGTTGCTTCCGGCGTAAGCTGAGCAGTGCAGACTCCCAAGAAGAAAGGAATGGGTTTGGGAATCGAAGGGACACCCTGTAGAGCAGAGCGTTCTCGCGTAGAGTGATACACCGTCGGTACAGTTCCACAGAAGGGGCAGTAGGAAGGGTACAGAGGCGATGAAAGCGATTTAGCACGTACAGGCCAGGAAATTAATTGGTCTGCAGTTGCCACCAAGCGGCAGCATCTACTTTGTTAATGGAAAGATGAGGAGAAAGATATGCATAACGGCTCTGAATAGAGATATTGCCGTTCGCTGGGCGCCTTTTCTAATGCAGTAAAATAAGAAATAAAGTATTATTTTAGTAACAGGCCTTAGATTTTGTTAAATACCATGCTGAGCACCAAAGCCCCTTACAAAGGTTAATAAGGAAGTCGTCGTACGTCTGACGTACATACGTTTGTACAAGATGCACGGAGACGCAATTAAGTATGAATGCGACAGTGACAATTACATACCCTCTCTCTTTATATTATGCCGTATGAATATCCTTCGTTCTTCAACGTATTTAAAGCAGCTTGAAAGGACTGGCATTGCATCGTGGCACACTGAATTTTATGACCGGGGTCTTATGAATCTTGACGAGGGAAAAGGGCCGGATACGAAAGCGAATTAATTCATGTAATTTTCAAGCACTGGTCAACGTAATGTACATCGAATACAGCCTAGTAGAGGTTGGTAATCATCGTTGTAACCATCTAGTCTTATAATTCTGTTTTATCACTCACACAAACGAATCTTTTTGAGAAAATAAGATGGGTAAACATGATATGACGAACGTCTATTGCGGTGAGCATTATGATGATGGATCGACGTCTAGCTACACTGAATGCTCCTGTCAGCACAAAACAATGATGGATGGTCAAGGAACGAATGGTAGTGGCTAGGGCCTTGATCTACCCGAGTCAGCTGCTCTCTCCTTAGACTGTCGCTCACCATCATGGCGCACAAAGGATGGAATGACTTTCGAGCAGCTCCCTTTGATGTATCACACATTGGTCTCATGGCTCGCCCATGGCTAAGTATATGTATCAAGGGATTGTCGAAGTGCTTACATTACACCATTATGGCAAGGTACAGACAAGCAAAAGAAAGCGAATGGAACATTACTTGTAATTATTAGAGAGGTTTCGAATAGTGAGCCTGAAATTTTGGGGCCCCAAATCATTTTTGCGTATGGACACTTTTGGTCAAGCAGGAGCACAGAGTTTTTGAATAGGGTCTGCGTCGCTTTGTATACTCAACCAATTCTGGGTCATGTCACTTATGTGGGTGCCGTTACGTTTGTCTGACACAAAACTTTTTGGGGCACGGTTTGGGGCTCCCGCTAAATTCGAGAAATACCGTCCCCAACCCAAAACCCCAACCCGGTTTCGGTTTTGCGCATGCGCAGTGGTCTTGACGCTATTTCTTGTGCCCCTATTCTAAAGCTCCCTACTTTCAGCTGCAGTGTAATATTTATGACCCAACTTGAAAGGAATTGAAGTGGAAGAAAAATTACCATTTTCATCGGTGGGATCCAAATCCACAACATAGCTGGATAACACTTCAAAGAACTAAATGCACACAAATACTCTACAAAGTGAACGAGGCAGCCTCCATTGTCGTAGCCCAATCTGTAGAGCATCGCACACGCATTTGAAGGTCGTGAGTCAAGATATTACCTATGGAAAGGGTGACTTCAATCTGTTTTAATTTCTTTCAATTCATATCATAAAGATTACAATAAAAAAGAAGTGACAGTGAATCACTCTATTGCCTTTGTTGGCTTAACTGTCTATTGGTTTTATTAAGTGTACCAAGTGAAAGCAACGATTCCCTTTCCTTCGTAGTGAGATTTCTTCGTGACCCATTGCACTTTATGTCCGCCATACTAACGAAAAAAGAAAGCTTTATATGGAAGTATTTATATGAGCAATCAGTCAGGACACTTTTAATGTAATTCACGTTGGGTACAGTTTACGAGAGAGAATGAAATGACAGATGTAAGATCGTGCTTTGAGAAAAAAATAATAAAGGCAGCGTATCTTGTCTTGGAGGTGCAACGCTATATCGCTGTAGGTAGTCGTGACTGTTGCTACTTCGTAAATTTTCTTTCTTACTCTGTTTTCTTTTTTCTAAATCTATTTCTTCCTCTGTCTCGGTCTTTACTTTGTATATCTCTTTCTTCTCTCTCCTTGTTCGAGTATTTCTAGCTTCATCTTTCTGTCTGTTCCTCTCTCTCTCTCTCCTTAATCCTTTCGGTATCTTTCTTTTGCTCTCTCTCTCTCTCTCTCTCTTTGTTTCTATGTCAGGCTTTACTCTCTCCTCTACTCTTTTTTCTCCTCCTCACTTCTCGTTCCGAACTGCTGGCTAAATGATAGTATACAAAGCTACGCTAAGCCCTGCTAGCGTGTCTGGTTAGTCGAGGAGTTAGGACGCTCGCCTTCTGATCTTGGGTTCACCGGTATGAATGTCGCCTCGCGCTGTTCCCCTAAACTTTATATCTTTGTCTAGTTCTATTTCTCTCTTTCTTTTTCTCCTATTTCTTCTCTTTCTCCTTTTCTTTTTCTCTTGTTCTTTCTCTCTGTGTACTCGTTGTCGCTCATGAGAGTTATCGCATCCTATGCCGGAAAAAACGGCGTCCGAATTTTCGGAGTCATGCGAAAGATGAAGAACGTGACGCCAAAGAAGATGACGATGAAAGTGTGTGTCAGTTTATAAGATGATGGTTTTCTGTTCCTGGCTCACTGACTAAGAGCCACCTTAAACAGCTCCGCTATTAATGAATCTCAAGTTTCATGCACTTTGTGTGAATGTTTATATACAGAGAAAGAAAAAAAATACTGACTTTCTATATCATCTCTAGTAGATACGAGTATATTCGTCTTCGGAATAGTTACTGAATAGGATCATTTGATGACTTTGCAGCAAGGCGTAATCATTGCTTGCATTGCAACTCAAGACACTAGCGTGTTTAGCGGCAGCGAGAATAACGGGATAGCGAAAAAAAATTGCCCGCAGCTTCCCTCGGGGGAACACTGAGGAGGATGCGGAGCATATAATTGGTTAACGGGGTGTTAAAGTGTGACTTACTTGGGTCGATGGCTAAATTGGTTAACGTGGTTGTGAAATGGGGTGTTAAATTGCGACTTACTTGGGTCGATGGCTAAATTGGTTAACGTGGTTGTAGGAGGGGGTGTTAAATGAGTGAACACGTACACACGTATGCGAAAGGGCGGCGCTGGTCGAAGGGACGTCGATCATTGTGTTTGTGGATTCGTTGGAATTCATTTCACCGCGACCTTGGACGTCGACGCGCCGTACAAACCAACCGACGAGCGGCAACTGAGCGAGCGAGCGCCGACCTTGAGTATATATACAGCGCGACGGCGCATGCACATTCAGCTATCGAATGTTCGAGAAGGGGGAGAAGCGCAACGGCGCATGCGCGCGCGTCAGCTGCCGATGTTCTCGAAGCGTGACGGCGCATGCGCGCTACATTATACAGCTAGCGAATGTTCGTGAAGAGAAGAAGCGCACGCGGTGTGTAGAGGAGGAAGGATGCACAGATGGTGGAGGAGTGAAGCGCGCGCGATGTGTAGAGGAAGGGATGCACAGATGGTGGAAGAAGGAGGAGGAAGCTTGCGGACGGCGCCGCACTACAAGCCTCGAGTATTAGATGCTCCGCATCTAAAAAGAGGGCGTGCGAAGACCGTTTATCTCATCATGAGTGTCCTCAAATGTAGCAAGTCTCTAAAACCATGCAAGTGACCCGACACAACTCCGTTAGTACGTGCAAAGCTTCGTCGGTCCATTTATCTGCCTCACACTCACATTTTGCAGTGCGCATAGAGTGGCTTATAGCACTAGCGGCGCACCATACGTACAATAAACACGGCAATACCACACGGATCCGTGGCTTTTTACAATACTGTACAATACTGTAGCTCTTTGTTTTTGTTATTTTGCAGACCTTCATTAACTACTTCGCTCACTTCGCCCTGCTGTCGTATAGCCTACGAGAAACTCGCACGGCACAAACGTTTGAGAAAAAGTTACATGCCGGCTACAACGGTATGGTATTTTGTCTCACTTGCTGTAGTTGCAGTGAGGTAAACTAGTGCTACTAAAACATTCTGATGTCTACCAGGGAACGCTGAGGAAAAGCCTCTCGGGGAACAAAAAAAAAAAGAAGAAACAGCCGTACTCGGCTTCGCCATTTGCAATGCTTGACTGCGCTAAGCAGCTTTCATAGTGTTTCGACTCGGAGGAAGCACTTGCTATATTCTCTTGCAACATTTTGCCCAACAGTGCTTGAGTCTGAAGTGAAGTGCACCTCGCAGTTTTCCTGACAGGTGATAAAGCACACTAGACACCCCTTTTTCTTTAAAGCGGCCTTACGATGTTGTTTAAATCCCTGGCGCTTGGTTTAATAGGAAATGTTTTCCACTTCGTAAGCATTTAAGTCGCTGAAGCTGTTGCTCACCCGCTGGCAATGTTCCCAGCAACTTTCCTATCTCTTTCGAGAGACTTGGAGGAGAAGGAAGGAAGGAGGAAGGACAGGGAGGTTCGCCAGTTCTTTCGAGAGACTTGCTCTGAGAGCGCGAATGTGCTATTAAGACTTACAGAGGCGCATAATACCAACTTGGTTCACATATTTCGCTTACATACTTGCAGCACAACAACAGCAACATCAAGAATAAAGACGATTACCTCAAACATGGAAGCGACACCATTAACGTGTGCGGCACCAGTAGTTACAGGCGGGATACCATTGTGGCAGCGTAAACAACGCAACAGTGGCACCGTGTAATCCACCGAATGCAGGCGGTGTCATGTCTGCGCCACTGTACATGGAATCGCAGTGTTGCCGACTGGTCGGGCGAGTAGCACATACAGGGTAATTCAAATCAGATCATAATTATTTCAATATTCGTACAGCTTTGAGGACCATGGACAAAAATCTGGCAAGGCTTACCGAGTCCCATGACCCAAATTTTTTAAGGTAGCGAGAAAACAAGATAATAAAGGTTGCAGCGCAAGCACGAAGGTTCTGAAAGAAACGTGAAACGAAAGGCGAGGCAAGGAAAGCAAAGAGGACAACACGAGCGCAACACAAGCGTCCGCTTTGCTTTCCTTGCCTCGCCTTTCGTTTCACGTTTCTTCCAGCACCTTCGTGCTTGCGCTGCAACCCTTATTACCATGGAATTCAATCAACTAGCCCAAATAGCCATTCTTCTACAAAACAAGAAATTGCAACAGCAGTTTAACATTAAAATGCAGAAATTATAGACTGGTAGCACTCACAAATCCAAACATACATTCTGAAGATAATGCTGTTTATATTAGTAATTTCTTTATGAAGACAAGGCATGACGGTAAGAAATTAAAAATAAATAAAAATGTGGTCACTAAAGATGTGTGAACGCGATCACAGCTGTTTCAAAAAAATAAACAGCGCCATTTAACTGCTCCGTTAAATACTGTTTTTATATTCATCTGCACCATACAGTCTAGCACATGCGCCACCTTTACTACAGAAGATTATCTGAGAATATCATTAGCCAGAAAAGAAACGATGTCAGGCAAAGGCGGCATACTTGGCTCCATATTATAATAATAAATCGTCGTTGAGAATTTGATTAATGGAGGTGTCCGAATAATTTGGGAGTGTTGGATAGCGCTTCTAATGGCTCAAAATGCGCTACCTTTCAGATCCCGAGGGCTGAAGTGATGCCCTAAGCAGTTAATTTATTAAGTAGCGCGCATTCAAAATGTAAGGCTTACACGCTTAACCTTATGCCCGTCTGCATGGAAACTTCATCAATATCATTGGCATCCAGTTTGATCTTTTTCTTTCGACGGCATCACAGAAAGAAGTACCACCGTGTTTCGTTTATAGTGATGTTATAGGCCTACAGGAAGGAAATCCTTCTTTTTTTCCTAACGTTGACACAAGCAGAGGCACTGATAAATCGGTCATCTTCATTTATCAGCTAAGACCGTTTATCACTATAACTTACGTAGGAGTTAGCTCATTGGTCATGGTATTAAAAATGGGAGCATCATACAGCGGTGTATTTAATGTGTTTGTTTCCTTTCTTTGCAAGGCTTCTTGCTTCCCCGTATCCATAATAATGAGCTTTGCTTGCACGTCATTTCGATCTTCTTTATTTAAAAAAAAAAGACTCGAATCGCTATATTCCACATTATTGCTACAACTAACCCTCACAGTGTGGTGTTTAGCACTGCAACTGAAATGGCTGAGATGGTTGGAATGAAAGGCATCGTCGAGCTTTCGTGAGGGCATTAACTGGTGACATCGCCATCGTCGTGAAGCTCGTTCTTCTCCACCTCCTGCTTGCAATGCAAAAGCATGGCTCCAGCTACGTTGCTTGCGCTTATATGGGATGCTTCTGCATAAAACGATTGCATGGTGATAAATGAGCACTGTCTGTAGTCTCACTCATGTTAAGACAGTTCCGCCTGCTTTATTCGAAGGTTAGTAGTTTCACACACCCCGTTTCAAATGATTCACCCATTGAAGATACTTTCTCATCTTCCTGTCTCATCTCTCTCTTTCCCTCTCAATGTTTAGCCAGACATAGTGTATAAAGCGGCATGGTGCTGTTTCTCAACGCACACTGCTTCTTCTGCTAATCGACGGCTATATAGAGCATAAAGATGACAGCGTCTAACTTCAAGGGCTGCAGATGTCCCAACTATAAGGTTAAGAGCACACACACTAACGTTGCTATACCTATTTTCCAAGTTGTTGATTTCTTTCAAACTCTAGTATAAGTACTATCTCCCATAGTTGAGCACAAAGTACTCGAAATCGTCAAACACGTTTTCTAAACACATATTCTAAATGAAACTCAACGTGTAAGGTCTCAACGTGTAAACTCAATGTCTACGAAGGAACAGGGTATAGCAATGTGAACACGAAAATAAAGTTTCCCCGATATGTCCTCAGAACACGAGCGTGTAGCTCAACGCAACTTCAAAGCTGTTTCCTATTAACTTAATTATTTAAATTAAAGTTGGTACCGAGAATTCGAAAATGCTTCTTGACTGACGCTTGACCTTGTAACTTCTCTATAGGCAGACCATTCTTGTAAAGTCTTTGCATCAATTCGCTGAACTCGCCGAAAAATAAAGCTTATAGAAAACACAACGCCTAAGAATCTCACCGTTCTATAGGGATTTTGTTCTTGTCCTAAGTTTCCCCATAGCCACCGTATTTTTAGCAAGCATTCCGAGTAATCCATCTTCGTCCAACAGCAGTGGGTGGACGGCATATGCTGTGGTATTTGGCCACAGATTACAAGACTGCGTTTCTGCACTGATGAAACGGCAAATATACATTTCAAAAACAGTGCTTTGCTCCTGTTTTGTTTTTCTTTTCTTGTTTGTCCGAGCGTTGTAAAGCCACACACAAAATTACCATGGTTGCAGGATTTTAAAAACATGATTTGATATGTGGAGTTTAACGTCCCAAAACCACTATATGATTATGAGAGACGCCGTAGTGGAGGGCTCCGGAAATTTAGACCACCAGGGGTTCTTTAACGTGCACCCAAATTTGAGCACACGGGCCTACAACATTTCCGCCTCGATTTTAAAAACATAATTAACGTGTAAGTACACGTTGCTAAATGGATGGATACGTCAACCCAGCCCGGAAATTCATTTGCCAAATCTTGACCTAATTTATGCGCAGTAACATGCCACAAAATTAATCCCTCTATCCAACTTGTGTTTAGAACACATGTTTGACATGTATAAGTGCGATGCACTCTACTATGGGAGAGAGAGAGAGAGATAAATAGAGAGGAAAGGCAGGGAGGTTAACCAAGCTTGGCTCGGTTGGCTACCCTACACTTGGGGGGGGGGGAAAGGGGAATAATAGAACGGAAAGAGACAGAAAAGAAGAGGAGTAAGAAAGAGAAGCATAAATAGTCAGCTCGAGACTACACAGCACGGCCTCGCACAGTTCTTTCACAAGTGGTCGTGAAGTTTCGTGGTCCTTAAAAAGCACAAGAGGGCTTTCGTGGCTTTGCGCGTATGGGAAGCCGTCGGCCAAGGTCCCAGGATCTTCTCTTCTGTAAGCGGCCGGGAGAGAAATTTGTGTTTAGATTAAGTGGTTAACGATTACTCAGTCCTCTACGAAGGTATATGTAAACTTGTAGCGTAACTGCCTTAGAAGCCCATGGATCGAGCGGTCGGAGGCTCGTTACCACCAACGCCATCTTCGTGAGCAGGGGACAACTACCAGCAAAGAAAATATAAAATATGACGTCCCAACCGGAAGTGGTAGTAACGTCGCACATTTTCCCTACAAGCCGCAAAATTGAAATGTTTTCTAATTGCTGACCTTTTATGTACCGTTATTGATACGCAATATTATGGTGCCTTGTGTCTTGTGCCTTGCTAATTGCATGCGGAAGAGGAAAAAAACAAAAAAACTGACATTGAAAGAAGCAAAGTTGTTTTATTAGCCAAATCACGTACTTTAAAATATGCACAAAAAACTTCGCAGACAATTAATTGTGAGACAACTGTTCACGAGCGCAATAGCATAATTCTGAAACTCACGTTGCCCAATCGTTCAAAACCAATGCAACCAAGCAGCTTTGAAAAAAAATCGCAGCATATCCACGAGATGAATGATCACGAGTGGGGCGAAGCACGGACGGACGGACAGATAGACTGACGGATGAACCAACGGACGCACGGACGGACAAATGGGCCCACGGAAGGACGCATGGATGGACTAACAGATGCTTCGCCCCACTCATCATCATTCACTCATTGGATATGCTGTGAACACGAAGAATACTCATTTAGTAACAATACTTTTTCCTATTCGTTCTTCCCGCTCGTAATTCGAGAATAGAACACACTGAACCAGTCATTACACAGCAGCCAACATAAGAGAACTTTATGAAACTAATTGAAGGCACTGATCTATTTTAACCTAGTGAGCATGTACAGTGATCACCTGTTTTTCTTCGCGCAGTCCTTCCTGTTTCCAATTGTCATACTATAACACTTGTCTGCATATATTTATTGTTTAATACGGTTCCTTGATAACAATACTCGATCCGTGTTTTCTTCTTTCTGTGCTTCGTTTCTTCTCGACTCCTGTTCTTTGTTGGTGTACCATTGGTGTACTTAGTACTTGGTTATCGTTCAAATAACTATGTTTGATTGTTCTATGCCGTACTGCTGTGTTCAGTGATTATGTGTTCTTTATTATTCTGCTTTTTCTTGATTCAAACGTCGAAAGTTGTGACAGTGATGCTCACCCCCGTAATAATCCCCATGGGGGGATTGACAGTATTCTGCAAATAAATAAAAAAATAAAAAAACTCGTTTTTATTGACATGCAATGCAATGCTACTGGCTACTACAACGACTACGGCGACTACGACGACACGGGACATACGACCCATGGCGTAAGAAGCTTTGCCCCTAATGTAGCTTTAGCAGCCGTATAGTACAGCGTCTAGTTGCTTAGCGTGTCGCATCCACCGTCACCAAAGGCGAGGACACGCCGGCCGTGCACCAGCTAAAACACTCGGCAGTCACAAGAGCGGCAATCTACACGCTACAATGCTGTGTCGGTTGTGGGTCAGCGTCTCCTTTACCAATTCATTCAGTTATAGCATTGGAATGACTGACTCCCCCAACTGGGATAACTGCCATTGTGTAGAAACTCTCGACCTATGTCCTGTGCCATTGTCCAGAATTTGAAGAAGATGGCCGGACTCTCCAGCTCTCAAAACAGCGGCAAATAACAGACGTCAAAAGAGCACCAATGACATCCCAAAACGTTAAGTAAAACTCAACAGGCAACCCGTCGGGCCCGGGGGCCGAGCCAGGCTTCATATAGAAGACAGTGCCACTTTCACTTCGTCAGCTGACGGGCTTGTGCAAAGTTTTTCAGCTACTTCTGAAGAAATTTCAGGGAGCCTACTTAATACTGTGGCTGTCTTGGTGGTACCGCGATGTGACGACCTTGTCGTACGAGCCAGGTTGGCAAAATGAGCTAGGAAAGCTGATTGAGCACATGCCAGTGGCAAAGCAGTTGGTAAGGATCTGGCGGCCTGAGTTCCCAGTGGATGCGACAGGTTGAGAAGTGAGCTTTTCGAGGAGCGCAGAACTTCAGGGTGAGCACATGGATTATGTCTGCAACACCAAGCAGCCGCCGTCAACAACGACGTTGCAATAAGGTATTGAAAACGACCCTGTAACTCTCGTTGCCAGGCGCGCATCAAGGGATTTAGTCGATCAACCCGAAGAGCAATACGCAGCTTTGTGGCAGTGTCCGCTAGTTCTTCGGACGTACGGCGTCTAAGGGCCCGCCCTGCTACTCAGCCGTGTAAACGCCACTGTGTCTTGAGCGCATCCCACACCTCAGGACCGTATCCCAGAAGAGAGGCGCGCAAGATTCTAGATAAACTGGAGCGTGAACGCGCGTCGTGCAGAATGCGAATGTCAAGACGCCAAGGTTTCACTGGAGATGAAAAGGTAAAGTGAGCCTCGCGCGTCACTTGTCGGTGGTTCGATATATAAACAGGGGATGATAGTAACGTCAGTATACATCGGAGCGCGATACGTAAGAAGCTAGCGCGCTCGGCACATAAAAACGATCCAACCGACTAGACAACGTGCTACGCCGCCAAGTCCATGCATACTGTGGTCCATGCACTAGTCTGTACGTATCTATCAAAGAGAAATGTTGCACCAGGTGACGCAGCTCCCCCGCGTTCCAATAAGCGACCCCATCCTGGACTTTGCACGTCAGCTCGCGTGTCTAATACACAATTAAAATCTCCAGTGAGTATGACATGACGACCGTCTAGAAAATACACGTCCAGGTCACGGAAAAAAATTGTTAGACATCGCTGCTTGTGCTGGCCCATAAATACACAAAACACGCAGCTTGAAGGATGATAGGACGCAGTCAAAAGCCAATACCCGTCCAAACCCGTCATAGAAAACATGATGATTGCGTAGACGAGCGCGGTTAAAAATAATAATTCTAACTCGAGAGAAGCGAGATTTCGCGAAAGAAAAATGACAGTCTAAATTAAATGCGCGTTTGAATGCACGAACGTGGCCAATGGTAAAAAAATGTGTTTCTTGTAAACACAGAATATCACAATGTTCTGCGCAGTTTCTGCCGATAACTTGGGCCTGCTTTGCTGGGTTACGGAACTTTTGAATATTTAAAGAAATGATTTTCAGGGTGTCAGCCATATAGAAATATTTGTGAGGGACTGCCGTGGTCGTGTTTTTTTATTCAGTACCCCGGGGTTCTGTCCGGGGGAACTGGAGTGCACATACTATATACACAGCACATTTCTACCCTCTAGAAGAGGGTCAAGGTTTCTTTGGTTGCTGGGACTCGGAGCGGCTATCCTGGGGGCCGTCCGAGCTGGTGCCAGACTTGTGAGCACGCTTAAAATCTCACGGGGCTTGCATTTCCACGTCACATCCGTCTAGTCTGAAAGGGACTCTGATGGTACTGTCGATTGCGAGACTGAAGCTGCTTTCTGACAAATCAGATAGTGGTAGGGAGGCAGCGTCAACGTTGTCGCCACCTCCAACGACCTTGATCACAGATTGCTTGTCGAGACGCGTCAGTAAAGTGCTACCATGGCGACTTGCTACTTGTTCAAGGAAGTCGCGAGCTAGGCTCTCGGAAGGAGCCAAAATAGGCTTTACTCCATTCGGTTGCGATTCTCTTCCTGGTGAAACACCAGCGCCAGTAGCCCGCGTAAAGTCGGCATTTACTGAGCACTCAGCTGCTAGATTTAGGGATGAGTCCAGTGCCTCGGTGTCTACAAACAATCGGGCATGCATGCGCATGCAACGTTGATTGGAATGTAACGCTCACATTGAAATATTAGTGTTTCTTCGGCAACGGAACGGCTTTTTGCTCTCCCATAGTATAGTACCGAGTACTCTAAATCGCTAAATCTCTGACCGCTTTTTCTAAACACACAAGCGTTTCTTTCATGGCTTGGGCCGACGTCAAACATGGCATGTCATGTTTGCCTGAGACAGACACTAGGTCGACCGCGGTGGCTTTTGTTATTGGTGAGATTGACAAACATAGCGCTCTCAGGTTGGCCAAGCCACACACTACTTCTTCGTCGTTTATTGGGGCTCTAAGAATCGGATTCTGGCGTTCTTCTAGTACAGCTCCGGGTTCTCGTTCATCTGTTGCCGTTGGTGACACGGACGGTAGGGCAGGAAAGGTCCCCGCAGTAGCATCTGACTATGAACGACGCACAGGGCAGACGGTGGTTGGGTGGCCATCTCCACAACGTCGGCAGGGGCGGTCGCAACCTTCGCTTTCGTGTCCGTGCACACCACAGCGACCACAGGATGGTGCTTTCCACTGTGCTTGATAATGACCACTAAAGCCACACCGACAAAAAACACGTTGCAGACCGCGGTAGTCGAAGGTGACTCGATGACCAGAAACGCAAAGATAGTTGGAGACCGGAATCGTGGGACTCACTTCCATTCGAAAAAAAAAAAAATTGGCAGATCCCACATACAGTGGGAATCGATGATATATATGCAAATCACGAATGATAAAGGTTGATATGTCGCTTTAAAATCAGCACAACGCTTCGAGGTGGAGGTAAATGGTGCCGTACATTACTTATGTGTCATGATTATCATGTTTGAATGTATCGTTTACCTTTGTCATATATTCACGTCACGTGATAACAAATTTAGTATATGTGGAGCTAGCCAAACGCCCGTGCGCACGCCATGAGCGTGGTATGTTGTCATGTTCTTACATGACATGCGTGTCAGGATTAGCATGTTTGCACCAGTCATATATTTCGTCTTCCATTGACGTCACTTAACACCGAATTCGGTATATGTGGAGCTATTGAAACGGCCACGAGCGCATCATGAAGGGCCCAATATACTCCAACGTAACGTTGACGGGCACGCACGCTGGGCACAGCGTCGCTACGTTAGCAAAACGCGATGACTCTATAGTCTGACGCCAGGCGCGACCGGCGTTCGTCGGCGCGGCCCGACGGCAACCTGCGCGAAATGCGACATGCTGCTTTTCGCGCCGATGCGTTACCCGGACAACACTGGGTCTCCCTATTTTCGTGACGAAGGGAGCCGGACGCGCTGAAGCACCCATGCGTCAAAGCAACAAAGTGCGGCGTGCTCTTGCGAGTATATGGCAGGACCTGCATGCGCCTGGCGTGGCAACGCGGCGTGGCGCGACGAAATGAACGCCGGCGAGCACGCGCACCACGTCACGACGAAATGTATTGGCGCCTTGAGAGTGGCATGTAGCCATGTTCTCATATGACACGTATCTCATGATTATCATCTTTGCACCAGTCACATACCTTCGTCATGCATTGACGTCCCGTAATACCAAGTTTGGCATATGTGAAGCTACCGAAACGGCCGCGAGCGCATCATGAGTGTGGCATGTAGTCATGTTATTACATGAGACACATGTCGCGATTATTAAGTTTGGATGTGTCGTTTACCTATGTCGTCCGTTCGCGTCGAGTAATACCTAGTTTGGTACATGTTAAGCTAGCGAAACGGCCGCGAGCGCATCATGAGCGTAGCATGTTGTCATGTTGTTACATGACACGCATCGCATGTTTATCATGTTTGCACTAGCAGCATACATTTGTCATCCACTCACGTCCCATAATACCGAATTGGTATAAGGGAAACTAGTGAAACAAACGCCAGCGCATATGATGAGCGTGGCATGTAGCCATGTTGTTACATGACACGCATCTTAGGATTATCATGTTTACACCTGTCACATACCTTCGTCATCCATTCACGTACTGCAATACCAATATTGGTATAAGTGACGCTAGTGAAACGGCTACGAGCGCATCATGAGCGTGGCATGTAGTCATGTTGTTACATGACACGCATGTCATAATTTTCGTGTTAGGGTCTGTCACTTGTGTTCGCCATGCCATGCCATACCAGTTTTGCTACATTCCATGTTAACGAAACCACCGCAAGTGCTGCAGGACCATGAAATGTAAATCATGGCATTCATGACATACGTATCATGATTTTCATGTGATGACTAGTCAAATATGTTCTTCATACAGTCATGTTATGTCATACCAAGTTTGGTATCGATACCATTATTGAAACGACCAGGAGAACTGACAGTCTTAGGCGGCTAGATCTCTATGGCTAGATAGATAGGTCCGCTCAAATTCGCCGAAGTTCGCCAAAAAATGCTTCACATTAGGAAAAATTAACAATTTCGAGTGCTCCGTACTGAACTATGGAAGAGCACTGAGCCGTCTCACTACACCTATTTTCAAAAAGGCCAAAAATACCACTATCATTTAAGAGAATTTTATTTCCGGATATATCATACACAGCTAGCCTATGTGCACACATAAAAATGGACAATGGTGAACAATGCGTATGTACAATGCAAGCTGTTATATACAGCGAAAAGAACTTATTGCATATGCAGTGACGTACAATGCAAAACTGTACGACAAATACAAGACATGTTTAGAAAAAGTGGTGGGTTTTTGGAAAAGTGGGTAACGATTTAGAGTACAGGGTACTCTACTATGGGAGAGCTTAAAGCCGTCCCGGTTAAAATCCGATGAAATGAATGGTCGATTTAGAATATTCGAGGATTACGCAGCTGCTTATTATCACTGCAGTGCCGGAGTGCAGTGTTTAATTGCCACCTTACACTTTCTCACTGACTCGACATCTAGACCTGGTTTCTGCGTTTATACGGGCTGACATTGTCAATGAAACAACAAATATTACGCATATTTTGGCGCCAATTCCATACGGGGTCATTAAGTAGCGTGTTGGCTTATTGCGGAAATGCATAAATACGCTATTATAAAGAATACAGTGTTTATTACGTGGGGCTGTAAATGCGAGAACATGACCGAAAAAACGGGTTCTACGCTTCACTAAAGCAACATGGTGCTGCCACCTGACACTTTGCATTCTAGAAAATTTTTGTTTTTTTTTTTTCAAATAATTGCTATATGGCATGCAATTCTTCTGCAGCGTAGAGTTACTGTATATGGTACCTTTAGGTAGCAGAGTTTCGCCAAAGTGCGTCATCTTGGGTTCACACGTCTTGCATGGAAGCCACTCACCACCCGCTTTGGAGCAGCGCTCGGGCATTGGAGTTCTAGCGTTGCTTTACAGATTTTTTTGCTTTATTTCTATTTTTATGAACGTATGAGCAACACTCGGTGGCTCCGGTCACGCATGGAAGCATTGATTTTATGCTTAGGTTATTTGTATGTAATAATAAAACTAAGTGAATCGACCTGTTGAACAAGGGAGATAAATATTTATAGTTGGTCCCACCTTAGCTTCGTCTTATTTTTTTCTGTCTTCCCCATTCACAGATATGAAAATATTTTCTCACTTTCGATTGTGATCGAACCAGTAAGGGATGAAATTTTTTCTTCGCGTTGGACTCATTCGTTAACTGTGTGAGGAATCCAGCTGTAGTTTTTTCGTCCTCGAATGAATTGAACTGAATAGCAATCGAGAGTGGCCGTGCGACGCTCATGTTACGCACGGCTCACGCATTATAATCGCGGTTAACCACAGCTGATGTGAATCGTTGTTCAACATCCCTGCCGCTTTCAACATTCATTTCGCTGAAGGTTTGAAAGCTGGTTTAAATACACCAGCTAGCTGCAACACATTGCCGATGCGAATAATTCTAGTTTAACTTATTCTCGCTTTATTATTATCGTTTTAGCCGTCAGACCAAATTGGACGCGTGCACCTGACACACGCTGGCCGACTCTGCATGTATAACCTATTCATTGCATTCGTGGGTAATACAAATAGGGCAAGTTTCGCAGCGGCTTGGATAGATAAAAAAAATGGCAGCATATTCACGGAGTGAATGATGGAGAGTGGGGCGAAGCATTCGTCCGTCAATTCGTTCTTGCTTCCGTTCGTCCGTGCGTCCGTCTGTGTGACCGTCTATGCGTCCATCCGCCCGTTCGTGCGTGCGTCTGTTCGTGCGTCCGTCCCTACGTTCGCCATGCATCCGCCCTTGCGTCCGTTCATGCATCCATCCATGCATCTATCTGTGTGTCTGTTCGTCCATCTATTCAACACTCCAGAGTACCACCATCTCGCATCTTTTCATCATATATTTCCCATATAAAAGCACCGCCATCCAGCGGACATTCCAAGTACTAAACGAGAGGTGGCACACGCACTCTTTCTTACAGCTGGCGCTTCGTGTCTACTTCCCACCTTTAACCACCTCGAGTTCATGGTGTGATGGGTCGGAAGGAGGAAGTTCGTTGATGGCATCCCACCGCTGCCACCAGTTGTTGCGAATGGGGGTCTACCCTGTCTCTTGTGGTAGCGTGGTGTAACCGGGTGGAGGAAACGAACGCTGACAAGAAGAGGATACGAAAAACAAACAGGTTTATGACACTATTTACACTTATTTACAATAAAGAAAGGTTAGTGGTTTCACAAACCACGAGCGTGGTGGTTGAACCGTTACATGGTTCAGAGCGCGACGTCCAGCACTCTGCGGCGTCGTTTTAAGCCCTGTCGGGCTCCTCCTCTCCGAGTGGAACACCAATCACACACACACAACAGGCGAGGGGGACGAGAATGCATGGTCCACGTGCACGTCCAATATTGAGTCGTGATCACTGCACTGCAAGGTGGTGCCAGCAGGGCTCTTCTTCGTCGTGTGTGTGCCGCTAGTCGAGAGGTCCCACGATCCTGACAGCATACATCAAAGGGTCCACCAATTTGTTCGCTTAATTAGCGGGGCGATTTGCGGAAGCCGCCACGGTCTCTTCCAAGGAAGATGCTGTCTTTGTTGTCCTCTCTTGAATGGTTTACAATGTCGTGGCGACACGACGTCTCATCCTCCGGCTAGCAGGGACAATGCCATAGGCAGCTGGGTGGTCGTCTACTTGATTGAGAATTAAAAAGGCGCGCCGCTCTCCTGTTAGCTCTGGCGCCAGTCAGTCAGCTTCCCCGTCGCCAGATGAGTCGCCCAGGTCATCAGGCACCGCTGCTGATCGAAGGGACGACGAAAGGGTCCGCATTTGAAAGTCGGGAACTCGCCTTTGCTTGCCGCATGGTCTGGGTAATTGCTCAAATCTTCGACAGCGTCTGGCGGACTCGGCGCCGAAGGGATTGAGAGCCTCCCCAGTAGATCGGCTTACGCACAATGGCGTCTGCCCATACCAATTTCCAGGCCAAACTTAACAATGGTATATACTAGTTCACTGTATTCATGGCACTGCGGCCTAACACTCGCTAAACCTTTCTGAATCCTTATGGTGTTCTAAATGGGGTATAAAAATTGACATTAAAAATCTACTTACACACACATTACAAAAAAGAAGGAAGTGCTTTCGTTTGCATATAACATTGGTGATAATATGCTGGTGAAAGTCTGTTGTTTAAATAATATGGTGTAACTATAACAGATAAGTTGAGCTGGCGTCCTCATGTAGATAACATATGTCAATCAGCATGTCGAAAATTGTGCTTCCTACGAAGGAAGTTAGGCCGAGCCACAAAAGATGTCAAGCTGCTTGCCTACAAAACGTATGTGCGTCCGAGATTAGAATACGCTAGCGCTGTGTGGAGCCCACACCAAAAGGTCTTAAAAAATAAATTAGAAGGCATTCAGAGAATGTCAGCTCGCTTTACCTGCTCCAAATATCGAAGAAGGGATTCTGTTACTGAAGTGTCAAAAAAAATGTAAATTAGAATAGCTAAAATTAAGAAGGCGGAAACTAAGGTTGAAACTTCTTTTTCAGATCCTGCATGCCGGGGTGAAAATAAGCAGGGATGATTATTTGAAGCATTCTTACAACAGGTTTCCAAGAACAACATGCACTACATTCATACAACCAATACATGCTCGAACAGATATCTTCCGATTTTCCTTCTTTCCTGATGCTATTAATATATGGAACGAATTACTGAACGATATAGTGCAAATAAGAACTTTGAGTGATTTTGAGGTTGCTCTTGATAGACATTTTGTTGAGAATGTATAGTTATCAGTGTTCATGTATGTGTTTCCCTAGAAATGTTTCATTGGTCATAGAGATTTTGTTGTGAATATATTGAGTGAAAAAACATGTAACTGTGTTTCTCATATAATTATGCCATATGTTCGCAGGTGTTCGGCTAGCTTCACATATACCAAATTTGGTGTGACGGGACCTAAATGCATACCGAAGGTATATGACTGGGGCTAACATGATAGTCATGAGATGAGTGTCATGTTAGATCATGACTACATGCCACGCTGATGATGCGCTCGCAGCCGTTTCGCAACCTTCACATACACCAAATTCGGTATTATGGGACGTGAATGGATGACAAAGTGATGTGACTGGCGCAAACATGATAACCATGACATGCGTGTCATGTAACAAGATGACTACATGCTGCTCTCGTGATGCGCTCGGAGCCGTTTCGCTAGATTCGTATATGCCAAATTTGGTATTACGTCACGTGAATTTATGACGAAGGTATGTGACTGGTGCAAACATAATATATTATGAGATGCGTGTCAAGTAAGAGCATAACTACATGCCACACTCAAGGCGCCAATACACTTAGACGTGACCCGGTGCGCGTGTGCTCCAGCGTTCGTTTCGTCGCGTCATGCCGGCGATGCCACGCCGGGCGCCGATCTGCCTGACATATACTCGCAGGCACGCACTGCACTTTGTTGCTTAGACGCAGGTGCATTTGAGCAGGCCTAACGTACCTTTGTGGTAAATCTAGGCAGGCGCGGTGCATTCTGGGTAACGTGGTTGGTGTGAAATGTGACATTTCGCCCGGTTGCCGCCGGGTTGCACTGACGCACGCTGGTTGCGTCTGGCGTCAGACTATAGAGTGTTCGCGTTTTGCTAGCGCAGCGTCGCTGCGACCAGCATGCGCTCGTCATCATTACGTTGCAGTATATTGGGCTCTTCATGATGCTCTCTCCGCCGTTTCGCTAGATTCACATATTCCATGTTGGGTATTACAAGACGTGAAAGGACGACGAAGGTATGTGACTGGTGCAAACATGATAATCATGAGATGCGTGTCATGTAACAACGCGGCCACATGCCACGCTAATGATGTGCTCGCGGTTGTTTCTCTATACCAAGATGGTATTGAATGACGTCAATAGATGGCGAAGTTAAATGGCACGTCCAAACAGGATAATCATGATATGCGTGTCATGTAAAACATGACTACATGCTACGCTCATAGCGCGCTTCCGGTCGTTTCGAGCTCCATATATACCAAATTTGGTGTCAGGTGGCGTGAATAGATGATGAAGGTGAATGACACGTCCAAGCAATAATTATGGCATGGAAGTTAGGTACAGCATAATTTACCTCCGCCTCGTAACGTTGTGCTGATCTTAAATTAACATATCAACATTTCTAATTCGGGCTTCGCATATAGTCGATTCCCACTGTACGTGGGATCTTCCTTTTTTTTTCTTACACAATGCAATAAATGGCGCCGTTCACCTCACGTGGCGTTTTTCTGTCTCGAGAAACGCGGTATGTGTTTCCAGCTTTAGTAGCTAGCATGCACGATTTGAAAATACCATGAAGTGAACAAAACCAACAGCGCTCTCGGCTCGGCGTTGGCGTTTCACAGCGGCGTCTCGAGCACACATTTCCGGATGTTCTTGAGAGGCGCCCAACCAGCGAACGGTTCAAATTGAGGCGTGAGTGGACGGGAAAGTGCGGTGCGGGGAGGAGAGAGAGCGAATGGCGAGAGAAGGAGTGGCGAAGTACTGCATCTACCTTCTCCTACCCTTTCTCGCAACACATGCTCCGGTTGCTAGGGGTGATGATAAGCGTGCACACCCACAGCTGTTGCTGTTACCTGCCGACGCCGAAGCGTGACAGGGTGGGGGTTCTGGTTGCTAGGGATGCGCGCGCCTGAAGCTGTTGCTATGGGAGAGAGTGGTGGCCGTATTTCGACGGACGCCTGACGTAGCCCGACTAAGAAAGGTATTATCATTTAAAACTACTGTGGCGGTACTTCGGACCGTACACGGCAGTTCGACATCTCGGCATGCTCGACTACGAGGTTATCCCCGACGGTATTGCGAACTCTCAACAGCGGCGTGTGCGAGCTGAAGTCACTCATGTCATCTGCATAAAGCCATTTCATGCGCGTTAACGAAATAAGGAGTGTGTTACTTGTTGTTGCTTCTCTAATGTTGTGATTTATTACTTGTACTTATTTACTATTGCAGTTTCTTGCTTTATTGTTGTTATTTTTGTTGTTCATGCATCTGTCTACCCGTTAATTTTAAGCATCGAGACGACGCTTTTTCAGAGAGAGGAAATGCCACGCGCATTTCCTACTTTTACTTTTGTTTCACTCAATTTTCGCCAGAAAGCTAGTAGAGTATGCTCTGTTTCTAGACACTGCAATCGTGTCTCATGCTGTTCAGACAAAGGGGGCAACAGTTTAGACTACTAGGTACTCTACTATGAAAGAGCATAAAGCCGTCCCGTGGGCATCAAACTTGGGGAGGCCCTGTTAACAAAAATTATGCCGTGAACGACTTCACGACGAGCCTCTGCGAAGGCGTGTGTAGAAAAAATGTTCGACGATTTAGAGTGTGGTGTGCTCAGCTATTGTATTTGGGAAAAAGTTAACGATTCAGGCTACTTGGTACTCTACATACCCTTAATGATATCCGATTTTGTCCACCAATATGCCTCAAAGGGACTCTGAAATGAATTTGACAATTTTTTACAAACACTTTGGGCCAGTACACCAAGTCCCAAGGGTAATTTAGAAGTGTGGCAGCTTGGGCTAGTTGGTATGGCATGACGATAGTTATAGCGCGAGAACAAAACGACGACACAGAGACAAGAAGGGCACGAAGCGCTCGTGTCTTTCGTGTCCTTCTTGTCGTCGTTTCTTGTCGTCGTTTCGTGTCCTTATGTGTCGTCGTTTTGTTCTCGCGCTATAACTATTGTCAGGTAATTTAGAGACAGATTTGAGCTCTCTGTGTAAACTGGACTGTCTATTGCAACGCATTAAAGCTGCGAATCGCTACAGATCGCTGCAGATCGCTGCGGCTCGGCCAAACGCGTTTTCAACCGCCCGTACACCCAGCGACACGCTCTGCCCACTGACGTCATCGTTTCCAGCTGATCTGATTGGCTGTGGAACGAGCAGCAGAGACTGCCGGTATCGGATCGGCTACGGGTATCGGATCGGCGCCGTGAATGCGGAGCTCAGCCCCGAGCGCCAAAAAGAAGAGTTGAGGGCAGTTAGGGGTGAGAGGTGGCGCGGAGGAGGAGGGTACTTTTTGCTGTAGTCGTAGCTCCGTTAATAGTGGGTGTTTCTACTGAACTCTGGTGCCAATGATTTGCTCCAGTAGTGATCTAATCAAAAACAGACTGTGAAAAAAAAAACGTTTCAGGGACCCTCTTTAGAAAATTGCCCGCTCATTTTCTACTTTCCTTCCATTATTTGGCAAAATATCTTCAAATAAATATTCTTGTGAGTAACGTGAGATATACAGAAATTCCATTGAACTTTACGAACGTTCCTTTTACCTGAAACACTAAAGAGAGACTTTCCTTACCCTTGAAATAAACTTGAGAACGTGCTTTCAGTTTCGAAATTAGGAGGTGGCAAATGAGGTGACCGGAAGCGTTTTGGTGTGCAACGCTTGCAATCTTGAAACTATCTATACTATGAGAGAGCAAAAAGCCGTCCTTGAAAAGCAGACCACTCCGTTCACTAGATGGCCGGCAAAGGTGTGTTTAGAAAAAGTGGGTAACGAATCGGAGTACTAGTCTAGGTACTCTACTATGGGAGAGCTTGAAGCCGTCCCGTCGGCCTCACACTTGATCAGTATTGTGTTTAGAAAAAGTGTTCAATGACTTGAAGTACTTGGTACTTTATTACGGGAGAGCGTAAAGCCGTCTCGATGGTAGTAAGAATTTTCATTGCCAGAAACTCACTGCGTAACGCCAGTGGCTATTGTGTGTTTATAAAAAATGTTTCACGATTTCGAGTTCATCATACTCAACTATGGGGGAGCACCCTTGGCAGATCTAGTAATACCATTGTACTCTGTACGAGTGTGTTTAGAAAAAGTGGTTAACGATTTAGAGTACTTGGTACTCTACTATGGGAGAGCATAATGTCACCTCTCGTGAAGGCAAGCAGCTACTGTGAGTTCCGACGCCAAAAATGAGCGCAAGACGCGAAGCCAGTGTTTATGCTCCCATATATAACACTGGTGTTTGCACCAATATTGCTTTCTTTATCTCTTTTGTTTATTTGTTTTGTAATGATATGTGTAAGTAGTCTAACCCGTTTTCGAAGCTTTGTTGTAGTCTTTATTTTGTATAAACTTTCTCCTAGTTTTTCTTATTGTGATCGCGTTCTTTGGTTTTTTTTTCCAGTGCAGTCGCTCTGGGTGCAGAATGTACGGTGTGGTGCTAGAGGCCTAGTCAGGTGACTCATAATGTCACCTTTCGTCTCTTGCACCATGTCTATCTTGTATTCTCAAATAAACAATTAAAAATAAGGTACAAAATAAACATTCGAGATTATTGCAGAGCTTGGGCGACGACCAGTGATAAAGCTGGAACATTCGACGGCACATGTATGAATTCCGAAAACATGGCTGCTTGTCAGTTGATCAGTGGTAGACGTTCTGTTTGCCGAAATTAGTGCCAGCGTGTTGCTTCAATCTGGCTTCCCCATTTACCGGCCACGAATTCACCTGAATAAACAGTTTTATCTGAACATCCTGTCTGCTCCGTTTGTCCACGTCATGACCCCTTGACAATATTCTAAACCATCCAGTAATAACGCGCGCACACGTTTCAGAAACCTTTGTTGGCACGAGAAATTACTAAATCTTCTGTACTAAGTGACACAAGTTTCCAGCACCTCAGGTATCCGTGGAATAGCTCATAGTGCAGCATAAGGCAATTTCAAGTTCCGTTAACGAAATATTGATGCAGACTACCGTCATTAACTTTTTTACTTACACAGGCCTGGATTCGTCCCCCCCCCCAACTGTAACTTTTTTATGAAGCAGAAATGATCAAGCACTTCTTTATGGAATATCAAAGCCTAAGGCAAAGATTTCGGAAACCACCTTTTCAAAAAAGTGGCCTGGAGCTTTCTACATCGGCATTACTCTCTCTGGGGGCGTCGGCAATAGGGCACTGCAACAGGGTCATTTACGATGCTGTACCTAATTATTTAAAAGAATCAAACGGAATGCCATGTAATAACATTAGCTTGCATCTATTTATTTACCTTAACTATATCAATTATTCACGTCAGGTATTTACTTTAGGTAGCATTGCCTTAAAATACTCCAAAGTTGTCAGAAATACTTTTGTTTATGAATGATTTTTTTCGCATATTCTTTGCCCTCCTTTTCTCCTCTCTTTTTTTCCTTTCATTTCTTTATTTTTGTTTCATAAATTCTACTGCCACACACCTTGTGGCTGATCCAACAAGGCGGGTTATTCTGCCATTCTTCTGGAAATCATTATCTTCATCATAACCGACCCTGCATTTTCATTATGATCTTCATACGTCTTGATTGTGCAAACTCTTGCCTATCTTGTTATATCGAATTTCTATTTTCTCTCTCGCCATCTTTATGTGATATGTTATTTCATGAAAATTCAGTACTTTTACTGTGTCTCTCAGGTTTACAAAATGCGGTCATTATTTATTTATTTACATCTCAAAATTACAGCGTCTGTTTGTATTATCAATTTTTTATGCTGTGCTAAACATTTCAAAGCAAATTTCAGTGTTACTCTTGCAAGGTATTTCTGATATTTGATGTAATTCTAACTACAACTCTTGCAGTATTACTCGCATATGTCTAAGCCGGACCTTATATGACCTCTGACCATTGTATTACATGACAATATTTATGATGACTATATGACCATCTTTATGACCGAACAGGCCTCCGACCTTGATGTCCTCAGGAATCCGTTCTAGCCTTCGGCGAATCACTGCACTGCCCTAAAAATAATACGAAGAAAAAGATAACGGTTTGCCTCTTTCGCGACAGACTGGGCGAGCTTACTCACAACGCGAAAACAGCGCGCTGCTAATCAGTGACAATAGAAGTGCACGACGCTGTGAGCAATCGCCATGTTGAAGACATCCGTACAAACGCGCCATCTGCACGTTAACGAGAGAACGAGCGTTCTTGCACCTACTTCCTCTACGTGACAATCACTACGATGTCTAGTTACGGGTAGCACGACTCTCTATCGATGTGTCGCTAATAAAGAACCCAGAATCAGTTAAAACGTGGCAATAAACACAAGATACGCCCACAGTGGTCGCTGTCCCATTCAGAGAAAATTTGCATAAATGCTACGCGCAATCCCGATTGCTAACTAACATTACAGTGTACACTACTGACGTGACGCGAAGGCCCCCTGGTGAATTTGAAACTAGTGGTGCCATCCATTGGCAGACTCAAAACACTTCCGGTAATACTTTTTTCTGCTCCATGCTGAGCAAGTCTATTCCATTGGCAGATTGAGAGTGCTCCCTATATGTTCAATTGGCAGATCCGGAGCAGCATCGTCACGATATCCACTTCAGGGAACAACTTTTTCTACTCCGCGAAAATCGGCGGATTCTACAGGAAGTCGCAAGCGCCACGTGCATTGAAATGGTGTGAAGTTTGAGCGCGCCAAAGGACGCCGGTCGCGTCAGTTGCGCCTCGCATCGGAGCTCACGTTTTAAAGCGATATCGTTAAAGAGCTCGTGTCGCAGGAAACCCACAGCCAGCGTCGGCCCCGTTGGTTGTGAGCGAAGAAATGTCTGTGCGTCTGTGACCGAAAAATCAAGTTACCGAGATAGCCGTGAGAGGCCGCTACTTGTCCACGCGTGCGCGCGCAATCACACTGAAAAGGCCACGCATTCGAAAAAAAAAAGTGCTGAAGGTCACGAGGCGCGGTAGTTTCTTTGCCCTGCCACCCCTCCCTGTTTAGTTTCCAGCGCTTTCGTCGGGACGAGAGAAGAGATAATGCAATTGCAGCATGCGACTAACCTTTGTTACTCCACTCGCACTGGACGTATTTTTAAAGTTTTTGGGGCGTTGAATTCGTGATGCAAGAATCTATTCTAGTTAATTCATTCCATGGTTACTTTAAAAAGTGTTTCAGGGCCTTTTTAAGGCATTTTGTTCGACAGTTGTCACGACGAAAACGAGTCCATTCGGCGAAACAGTGCGTGCTGGTCCAATCTACTGTGTGCGTGTTTTTGTACGTGCGTGTGTATGTAACAAAACATATTGATAAGTATGCACTTAGCGGATGAAGAGTGCACTAGGGGCCGGAATTCGCTATCGTATTCAACTAATAAAGGTGAAGCTTAGGGGCCCCCATTTTTTTTTTTTGCTAGCGTAGCATCGCTGTACCCAGCATGCCCACTCATGCAAGAAGAGGAACGCGCGCATCGCGTTCTGTTCTGACCCTGCCATGTCCCTGCCATTTGCTCCAGAGGGAGCGCGTATGTCCCAATGGTAGATTCCCTTCTGTTGCTTTTCGCCAGAATAGAGTGCTCCGACGCAGAGTTCGTCGACAACTCCGAATCTGCCAATCGATGACACCATAGGTAACTTTCTCATAGTGACCCAAGTTGTGTCACTACTTTTTGGTCGAAAACAAATTTTCTTGGAATACCCAATGAAGGTTACGATTCCCCTGCTCAGCCAAAGGTAATATTTTGACGAGGAATGGCGAACTTTTAATTCGTAATACACGAAGCAGTTACACTAACAGCGAAGCAATATTTATAATTAGAACGGAAACCACCAATCACGAGTTTGATACAGACGAATTACAGACGCACCGTAACACCTTGTACGGAGCTTGAACTTATTCTTAGAATATTCATTTGCCTGCCCACTGCTATAATGTTTGTGGAAACAGTCTAAGCATCGCGGAGAGGCCATCGTAATTGCTAACTGCTGGGTTGTTTGAGACGGTGACACTCTGGAGCAGTAAGCGTCTTCTATACGTACGTTTAAGGCGAGCATGTTTCTTCACACTACGATGAGGGTAAACACACCACAGAGAAGCAAGCGTCGGATATAATGCAGGTAGGAGAAGCACAATACACGCATATAGTAAAGCGTTTGAATGGGCTGACGTACAGCGATAGAAGTGTGCCTGGCATACAGTTTGTAGTCAATTGTTTTCAAAGATTTCGTTGACATTTTGGAGCACTACGCAAAAAAAAGCTCTTAGGTTATGTGACGAGTGAGCTGTCATACGTACAGCTTAATGGTCCATGATTCACCTTTTTATCAGATTCGTGTGTATTGGTAACCAACCTATCATTTTGTTTGTTTCTGCAAAAATGTTTTATTTTGTGATATTATTGTGGCCTGCCCCGGACAGTGATACATAAAAAGCTACACACGTAACATCAAATGCATGAAACGAAAATATCATAAAAGAGGCGGAAAGGAAATATCAACGTGAACACAGAAAAATAACAAATGTAAACGCGCCAGTGGCATTTCTCGTGCGAACGAGTATGCTTCTCAACAACCCGACAAGAACACCCCTGAACTCATCTTCAATTCAGCACTTGGACGAGATAACGGCACTCGCATATGTATACGGCAGAGAATTCAAAGACCCCTAGGCGCAAACGTGGCAACTTTTTTCATTTATTCTTCTTCATCTTGTTCTTCTCGGTGCACACCTAACCCTCGCCGTCACTCCGATTTCTCGAATGCTTCCTCCTCTTTCAGTCGCTCCCTTCGTACCTTTTGCTCTGTGCGATGCTCCTTTTTCTGCCGGAGGCTGCATGCATGTCTCGTTTCACTGCACGCTGCACATATTCCTAGTAATACAACTGTCAGATGGCTCCGAGACAGAGATTTGCATACGCATTATGTATGGGTATATACGAATATCTCCTAACGTACGGCAAACACGAGACAGAGTTCTGCAGTATCTCTCTTTTGGCAATTTGCGCTTGATCCTTTACGCGCCACCTGTGTTTAGTCTCGGCAAAACAAACAAATAAACAAACTACAGCGAAGATATCCTCAACTGCAATCGTAAAACAAAATTGCATGAAATGTAAAGGGGAACAAAATTGTGGACAAAACATGAAGTCGCGGAACGCCTCGAGAGTGTTTATTGCGCCTGGCTTGCTCCGTACGTGCGGTGAAATGTGCGACTGAGCGAGAAAACGAAAGTGCACGCCCTCTGGCTTGGCTTCCTTCCGCTCCATCGCTGCTCTGGAGACGCCTTCTTTTTCTCTTCCAGCTAGACTTTTCCAGGAAAAGAAAATCGAAAGTCTGTCTGTCTGGTCAAAGAACTTCGGTTTTCTTTTTCAGTCATATATATATATATATATATATATATATATATATATATATATATATATATATATATATATATATATATATGTGTGTGTGTGTGTGTGTTAATTTTTCACCCACTTTTCTTTCTTATTTACATTACATTTGTTCTCATACCTTCCCCTATACACACACACACACACACACACACACATATATATATATATATATATATATATATATATATATATATATATATATATATATATATATATGAGATCTAACCGAGACAATAATACCAAGGAATGTATAGGAGAAGTTATGAGAACAAATGTAATGTAAATAAGAAGAAAAGTGGGTGAAAAAATAACCAACCGTGAGCAGGCTATTTTTTCAGCCACGTTTCTTTATTCTTATTTGCATTACATTTGCTCCAATAACTTCCCCTTTACATTCCTTGGCATTATTGTCTGGTAGGTCTTATTAATATTCTGTCACAACACAGAAAAACGAGCCCTTAGGTATACACTTCTTTCTCTAATATATACATACATATGACGTTTAGAATTAACCATGGACAGTATACCACGAAATAGTCAGTTGAGCCACAAAGAGGCGCTAACAAAGAGAAAACGAAGAAATTGCAATGATGACGAAAACTTTGTGGGCATGTGAAGGCAAAAGCCTACTTTATGCACATTCGGACATTCGGTTGCTCTGCTCTTTAAATAAACCTAGATTTAAATGTTGCGCTGATGTGCCGTTCAAGTTCATGTTCGACTTGGTGCTACTACTCAGTGAACGCTTATGGTGGTTTATTTGCCAATACCTCTGTCGACATTTATTGAGGTCGTGCATTGTGTATGGGTTTTGTTCCTTCTTATCTGAGACAGATTCATAGCAAAATTAGTTTTTGAAGAAGATCAAAACAGACGGGCGTCTACAGTGCGTAAATTCCTCTACATAGGGAGCTTATGTATTGAACGCACAAATAGCATCAGGATTGTTGGCAACCTAGTACAGCACATTTGAATGAGTAAACCGACCGCCAGGTATCGCAACTGGAACGCTAAAAAGTGTCATAAAAAGCACGTTGAAACTAAATTGTATGAGCAAAGTTCATCGAGAAAAACAAAAATCTTTGTGACGGAGAATTTCGAGCGATATGTCGGGTTAGGTTGGAAGCGGTACGCTTTTCTCGCGAATTTCAGTTTTGTAATGGGTCATTCACGTTTTCACTCTTCATGAAAAAAAAAACATTTGCGAGTGAATTGAACGCAACTTCGAGTGGTGTAGAGTTCAACACTCGGTGTTTTCGCTCGTGTTTTCATCGCTACAATTGTGCCTTCGCAGGTTGTTACAAACGCGCTGCTCTATAACGAGAAAAAGATTATTCTTATTGTCTGTAGAAAGCTGGGGCGCTCGTGGTTATTATGACGCGAGATACGACTCTTGTCCTTCTTAACATAGGTCGCTGTAACTGCTGTAGTGAGCTCTTACTTCAGGCTAATGAGAGAAACAAGAAAAAAAAAGGCGAAACGACACGTCGTATTTCTCCGTGGAAAAGAGCGCAGAGGATACGAACCCTTGTGCGTTGTTACGAACTATACGCTTCGTTCAACATCCACATGTAAGCATCGCTGTTATGCTTCATTTATTTATGGAAAAGGTAATTGTAAATTTGATCAGCTATATTTTTCTTGTAACGCGCAGAAGTCGGGTACGAACGGGGTACTTCCTTCGAAGCAAGTGTCGAAAGGCTGTGTTGACGTGCATGCTATAGCATAGCCCTCCTTACGCTTTTCTCCCCGCTGTTTTAAATTATCGCTCTTCTTGCTTTCAAGAAACAAAAATACTAGAAGCACACACACATACATGCACACACACAAAAAATCAGAGACAACTCCGATTTTCTAAACAATATAATACAAAACGACGTATCGGGATAAATTGATCGGGACATTCTCGCTTTCCTAATGTGCCAGGCGTTATACTCTAGCAAAATCTCCAGAACCCCGCCTTCGATTCAATTTACCTCACCGCTCATGCGACGAAACGCAACGGGGTTCTTTCGAAAAAAAAAATCCAAAGTAACGCCTTTTAGACGACACCCACTGACATGCGAGGTCGTTTCTGCAACGTTACACTTTAATGCAGTGCACAGTTGAATGCAAAGGGTTGCAGATATACGCGCCGATAAACGCACTTGGGGCACCAATCGTGAAAGTGCGTCTTCAATCAATAGCTAAGTATACACAATGCCTGCCCAACATAAATGAAGAAATACGTTATTCGTCTTCATTAGTTCTAGATGCGGAGCATCTAATACTCGAGGCTTGTAGTGCGGCGCCGTCCGCAAGCTTCCTCCTCCTTCTTCCACCATCTGTGCATCCCTTCCTCCTCTACACACCACGCGCGCTTCACTCCTCCACCATCTGTGCACCCTTCCTCCTCTACACACCGCGTGCGCTTCTCCTCTTCACGAACATTCGCTAGCTGTATAATGTAGCGCGCATGCGCCGTCACGCTTCGAGAACATCGGCAGCTGACGCGCGCGCATGCGCCGTTGCGCTTCGAAAACATCGGCAGCTGACGCGCGCGCATGCGCCGTCGCGCTTCTCCCCCTTCTCGAACATTCGACAGCTGACGCGCGCATGCACCGTCACCCACCATCTGTGCCGCGCGTGCTTCTCCCCTTCGAGAACATTCTACAATTCTCCTGATTCTCCAGTGGACGCGCATGCGCCGTCGCGCTTCGAGAACATTCAACAGCTGACAGTGCATGCGCCGTCGCGCTGTATATATACTCAAGGTCGGCGCTCGCTCGCTCAGTTGCCGCTCGTCGGTTGGTTTGTACGGCGCGTCGACGTCCAAGGTCGCGGTGAAATGAATTCCAACGAATCCACAAACACAATGATCGACGTCCCTTCGACCAGCGCCGCCCTTTCGCATACGTGTGTACGTGTTCACTCATTTAACACCCCCTCCTACAACCACGTTAACCAATTTAGCCATCGACCCAAGTAAGTCGTAATTTAACACCCCATTTCACAACCACGTTAACCAATTTAGCCATCGACCCAAGTAAGTCGCACTTTAACACCCCGTTAACCAATTATATGCTCCGCATCCTCCTCAGTGTTCCCCCGAGGAAAGCTGCGGGCAATTTTTTTGTTACTCCCATCGCATCCATCACGACATGACAATGCGATTTCATACACACCCAAGCTGTGCTTGCCTGTCTTCGTAAAGACGCCTTTATTGCGGGAGCACGGCCTCCTTACATTCGGGTTATAGGGGCCACATATTTGGGTGACGGCCGTTGTGGTAAAGCAGTGCTTTAGCATTAGGTCTAGTAAGAGAGAGAGCGAGAGAAAACAGAAGACGCCTAGGTAATGTTACTTAGATACCAAGTATCAAAGGAAAATTCACGCCTAAATTCACATATACCCCGTAATAATGTGGCTGGGGGGATAGCCGTCGTAGTAGCTCAGTGGTAGAGCATCGAACGCATTATTCGAAGTTCGCCGGTTCGGTTCCTGCCCACGGCAAGTTATTTTTTCACCCACATTTCTCTCTTCACGTTTACAGTACAGTTCAGTCTAATGACTTCCCCTATACTTTTCTTGGCATTATTGTCAGTTAGATCTCATTATTATTGTGTCCAAACACGGCACAACAAGCCCTTAAGTATACAATGGGCCCTTATATGTATATATATATATATATATATATATATATTGTGTGATGGATAGAAGCGTCATCATGATTGTAGCGCACCGCGCGCTAGCGAAAGGGGCCGCGGTAGTGGAAGACGAAGTACACAATACAACAGCTGGCCCAGGATGCCTTATTATAAATAAATAATAAATAAGTAAATATATATATTTATATATATATATATATATGTGTGTGTGTGTGTGTGTGTGTGTGTGTGTGTGTGTGTGTGTGTGTGTGTGTGTGTGTGTGTGTGTGTGTGTGTGTGTGTGTGTGTGTGTGTGTGTTTGTGGATGCGTAATCATCAAGCTTTAGTTTCGCCAGTTTCTCGGAGCATCTCTGAAATCACGAAACCACGACGAATACGCAAGAATACAAGCTGGTGAAAAGATTACGAAGCTCTTCCTAAAGTACCGTTTATTACCGAAAACTTGTCCTGGTTTACCGTCGCCACAGGAATCTCTAATACAACTGCTTAACACGTCTTACGAAGAGGAGAAACAATGCTATGGTTTTTTGGAGAGTGTCGCCAAATGTTGCAACATTTTTGGCCAGGAAACATGGCAAGTAAAAAAATAATAGGTGACACACAAGTGACGTAACTACATTAGAAAGACTGAAAAAGACAGGCTGTTTGCGAGGAATCACTATAGAGTGACACCCCTAGATATATGAATAGTAAAAGAAGCACCGGGGAAGTAGGAATAGCCGTTTGATGGTCTACCGACCACACTAATACCCACGGGAGAATGGGTAAGTTCAAAGCTGGTGTACAAACTGTGTGCGTCACCGAACGGATGGCTGCGCTCTATGGACGCTCGCATCAGCGTATCTGCTTGTGTAGCGTATAAATGGAGACACGTACGTACATTACTCAGACTGTATACCTTTCACATCGTCTCCAACTCTCGCAACAAGTTGACCGCTTGCACCACTGCGTTGGCCTCAGATTTACGCTCGGTTTGAAGAGGCATTAGTCGACGTCAGAGCGCAGAAAAAAGACAACGTTGGGAAAAGAATTAAGACGGTGCGCCAGCGTGAACCCAAAGCATCATGTCACGGACCACAAAAACATGTCGATCGATACAAATGACCATTCAGGGAAGCAGCTAGATGTGTGCTTCTTCGGGCACTTCAACCCCTAACACATAAAACATCCCCCTTCCCCCTATGTACCTACGACCAAACTTCCGTTCCATCTCTAGCCTTTTGAAGAAGGACGCCTGCAGTCTGTCAAATAGGCATGTGTGTATCGTTTAGTCTGAGTGTCTGGCCAAATCGTGAAAGATGATCTATGGAAGTTCATTTTCACTCGAAATCACTCCTTGGTTTTTCTGTACGTCGTATGGTTAGTAACCGAATGTCATTATCAGTAGAAATATCCACAGGAAGTTGTGAGAAGCATTCTTGATGAGGAGTTATGTAATGCGGCTATAGGCATATTCACGTTCTTCTCAATTTATTTGTAGATGTAGGGTATACCTTCTCAACATATTCTCTGTAGGAACGCACCGCATACTTGCGTGCGAAATTATGCTTCCCTTCTGAGATTTATTCCTCCTTTCTTTGCCAAATTAATACGTTTAAGCAATATGAAAAACTACGGACAAAGAAACATGCCAGAACATACATTAAAAAGGAGTTTTGAACGAACTAACAAACAAACAAATAAACAGAACACAGCCGCACCATTAGGTCTGTGCTTGACATACTGCACCCATCGCTGAGTGCATTTTGTATATTTTCTTCTCGCAATTGTTTGCATTCGTTTTAACTTTTATATCTGGGGCGATTCCTTTAATTAGAAGTGGCTCCATTCACAGAACCTTAGAAGGAAAGGGCGAGACTGAAAAGAGAGGAGTATAGCACCATCAGGGGCCTCTGCAATTAGAAAATGTCCTCCGAGAAACACCAAGCCAGCCTAATAAAATTTTCACGTGTGGGTGGTTCTGTTTGCTTCCGTTGAGTCACTCAGATAATTTAGGCCACGTACGCATATGTCGCGGCACTCACCAAGCGTCAGCGAGTCTTTGAAGGTGCACTCGATGGCTGCTCAGTAAGAACGTGACAGTTGTGCTTGGCACATGGTTGTGATTAGAAGAAGGCAAGCTGAGATAACAGGTGTTGGCTGCCATAGAAGTGTAGCTCTCCCATAGTCACTTGTTTTGTTTTGTTTTTCCTTGTCGTTCTCGCATTGTGTTTTTTACTATGTATCTCATAGCATTCTGATAGTGATCTTAAATATTCTCATCTGGCTAAGTGAAAGAGGTCCTTTGGAAGCTTATAATACAAATCCTGTCATGTGCGGCATAAAGAGCCCAGAAACCGAGAGCAAAGTGGTCACTTTCTCAGGTGCCTTCTTTTCATTCGCATGCTTGTGCTCGTTCTCTTTGGAGTTGTCTATGCCTGCTGCGTAACGTAGCACAGCAAGCAGTATGCCATTGGCTATTAGCAGACATACATAAAGAGTGGTGTTATATCAGATGCCCCTTTTTCCAAGTGGTACTGAGACGTACAGGCACCACGTTACAGAGTTTGAATAAGATTGCACAGTAGCGACGCGAGCGCGCAGAGGAATCACAGCGGGAGAGAGCGATCGCGTTTCGTCACGCAAGCTCAAGGCGATAACGTGCGTTCACGTAGTTTCTCCTTCCTGTTTGTCATTTTTCGCTGTGTGACTTCTAGCAAGCTCATCAGGACGAAAAAAAAAGAGCAAACGCGTACAGCGAGTCATAAATCTTTGTAAATATGCTCTTCCTTGACAGCGACAAAGAAATTTTGAGGCGATTGAGTTGTGAGGCAATTAACAGTGTTACTGGGATCATTCGATTATACGTGTGTTGGCAATGTCTGTGGACACAACACAGCCTCCGTGTTGTTTTCTTTAATGGGTTTTCGTTCATTCTGCATTGTGCAAAAATGTCAGCCTTGCATCGGTAACTACTTGAAGCTTTGGTTTATTCAATTTTTACATGCATAAGCAGTTCCTAACCCTTTTAAAAAGGCGAGAGTGCACGCACGCACACACACACTCATGCAGGCGCGTGTACAATACCTCACCTTTGAAAAAAATCCTGCCCACTGCTAAAAAAAAAGCAGCGGAAAAAAAGAAAGAAAAGCAAGTGATGTGCTATGTAGCGGATTTCCAAAGCTTTGGTCTCATTGGGCCCAACCTAAAATTTTCCGCAGATTCTAACTACTGAGGTCGTTTTTCACGCGACATACATTCTCACTCGTCTTCTCTTTTACAACTCCAGTTTCTTGTTTTATTTGCGGTACCATTGCATCTGGCGGTCTGTAACAGCCAGAAACAACATGAACCTCGGCGGGATAAGACAATCCTTTTGCGGCCTTTAATTGCGTTCCGCTGCACAACATACAATAAAACATTATGCGTCAGTCCAGAAGTACCACACAGGATTGCGGCCGGAGTACATAGGGGGGACTCACCAGCTAACGGGGAGAAACTCATTAACTCATCCACGTTTTAGGAAGGACTGCTACGATGCTGCAGTCTTGTATTGGTTGACCCGTTTAATCTTTTATTTCTGTCTTTTACGTATAACGTATAACGAGAACGAAAGTCACATTCACGACTTAGGGGTTCTACGTTAGATTACGCGTGTCGGAGACTTTTTCGGAATTGTTTGTTTTTTCCTTTCTTGCGTTTTCATATATATAGATACGTAAACATATACGGTGAGTGACGGCGACGTCAACGTCGACGCCAATGGCAAAATCTAGCCAAGAATGTTCATATAATTGCTATTACAATTAATATATTTTCGATGACTGCAGGAATCAGGACCATTGAACTCATATTTAATAATGAACTTTTCATTGAATGCAGCAATCGGGCATATTAGTATTGAAAAGTTGGAGGCAGTCACATTTCTACTCAGTTATACGTGGACGAATTTCTCTAATATGTCTGTGCTGCGAAATATCACGCGGGAAATTTTAGTTGAGCTTTGCATTATTAAGCATACAAGGCGGGGACGATCTGCGCAATGTTCCTCCCTCATGTGATGAAGAGTCACAGCTTGCTATCGTCAGCCGGTTGTAAAAGGGTAACCATTTTCAACTTTGCCCATGCATTCGGCCCTTCATCAAATTAAACGACGCACACAACTGCCACAGCCCATCGGAGAGAAGCTTCGTGCCAGTGCTGACTGTTTTACATGCATAATTATGCAAAACACAATTAAACTTTGCTTTCTGATATCTCAGAGCATAGACGTGCTAGAAGAAATATTTCAAATGTAGCTGTGTAGAAACGCTACTGCTTTCAACTTTTTAGTGCGACTATGCCTTCTTGCTGCATTCACTGAAGATATTATTAAATATGAGCTAACCGGGTTACCGACAGTGAGAATTATTGTACGGTATATGCAGCACCTGTGTTTCCCTCCAACGGGGACCTACGACAACGGTGACGATGTACATCGTGCGTGCCTAAGGAGCATCGATGCAAAAAAAAAGATATATGTGCAATACTTGCAGGTCATCTGCCACGCAGGGGAAATTGTAACTCAATTAAGGTGGCCTTTTAACAGAAGTGTCTGACATAACACTACCACTCCAGTTTCGTTACAAGAGTGACTATCAACCAAACATGAGCAAATAAAAAGCAGCGGCTTCTTTCGTAATTTGGACTTGTGACCAGATACCCATACAAGTACCCTTGAGGCTGCATAAAGTAAAGTGCAACATGTGCTCACAGACTACAAAGTTCGTCTTGCGGCATGCTGCTGCACAGAGATGTCGTGATTAAATTCCTCTTGTGTTTCGTAAACTACTTACAGAGCGCCGCCAAAGTCGTTTGCTACCCCCGAAAATGCAATTGTGAAACTATCCTACTGTATGGTTCAACACTCTTGAGGATGGATCTTTCAAACTCTCTCATCCCTGTCCCCAGTGTAGGGTAGTATACCGATTCTTCAAGATTGGCTAGCATCTCTGCCTTTCCTTTCCCTCCTGTTCCTTTCTTCGTTTATGGAGGATGCGGCGCAAGTCAGCCGGTACTGCACTGACCCGTTGCAAAAAAAGTCCGTGAACGACGTCTTCACCGGATCCATGCGACCTATTGGCTCTTTTTTGATTATGAACAGCGAAAATTTTTTAAGCTCGCCTTAATTTATACTGCATTTCAGGAAACTACCGTCTTAACGGGTATATGTTGCAGTGGGTTTGACCGGAAAGCTATCATAAATATGAACAACTAGTGTGCCACAGAAACTGGGTAAATATAACTACTCACGACTAGTCCACTAAAAATGAAGAAAACTACAGATATTGAAACGGATTCCGGTGTTTTGACAGTGGTGAGCTGAAAACTTGAGTATAGGTATACAACGTGAGAATGCATGCTATAGGAAAGAGGCAAGACAATGGCGGCCGAAGCCGATTGTGGAGGTAAGCGTTTGGGAATTTTAGTGGCAAGCACGATTTCTACGTGAATGCACTAACAACGATAGTTCGCAATTGTTTCAACGTCCACTAAAAAAAGCATTTTCATAAGCACTTGCAGCCATTCTCTACCGCATTCGTTTCCATGGCATGTAAAGAATGCAAACAATCTTGTCTTTTCTTTGTTTTGTGCTGCGTGTGCTTTAGGGATTCGGTTTCTCTAAAGGTATGTGTGCTGTTGATATTGCCGATAACCATAACCCAAAACCGCCTCAGATGACGTCATTTACTTGCGCTGTGTCCTAGACTAAGACATGGTGCTCTCTCACAATTAAACAATAGGGAGAGAAACAGCAACAACACAAAAAGAAAATGAGGGTGGTATGCTGTTCGAGAAATGTGAACAAGACGAAAAATGGGTGAACATGTCTGGCATGACGTGTCTTTTCTTATGTTTTGGCGCTGCGTGGCCATCTAGATTGCACTAAACACAAGCCCACCCCTTCGGACGTTAGCTTTTGTGAAGCAGCCGGAAAGGCTTGGGTTTGGTAGTCTTCGTGCTGATTTTTCGGGCACAATCAAAAGAACCTGCCCACAGAAAAGGCGGCATATGCCGCAGAAGTGCAGGCTCGACTATTACGTGATGAAAGACGTCTGGAAAAATGCTTGCCTTTTATTTATACAGAAGCTACTCTGACGTCTTCGATATTATAAATTAAGGAAATTCCGTTGAAGCAGAACAAACCTCTGATCTCTTCTGAGGAAGGAAAGTAATTTTTACCGGAAGAAGGGCTTTGCTTGTTTCCGGGAAAACACGCGGAGTGACTAATGATGTTCGTTTCAGCGCGCGCTTCTCTTGTAACAAGTTTGCTTTAACAACACAACTTGCTTTAACGAACCTTTGTTGCCCGCAATATCGGATTTTACGTAGGGCATAAAATTGAAGTGGTCTGCTTCGCATAATTTCAGCGTAATTTTATGTTCACTCGTGTTCTGGAAACAATTTCTTGTGCTGCGTCATTTGTGTAGAAATAAAATAGTTCTCAGTATAGCTATGAAACAAGTACAAAGAGAGAGAAAATAAGCGTTCCAATAAGTAGGTAATTAAGACGAAGTACGCATTTTTACACCCAAGGTGAGGGGAAGAAGGGGAGGAGTGTCTAATTTTGAATTCCCATTGGCTTTTTAATTTTGTCCTGGTCTGGTTCCAGCATATGTGGTGGTCCCTAAGCGCTAAGGTGGCCTGCGTGGCCTCCGATTGTTGTCCATGGTCTTTCTGTGCGTTTTCGGTTCTTTCTCAGTCTGTGTTTTCTCAATTGTTTGTTCCAGCAGGTTGTAGACGTGTCATCACTTTGGTCAACATTCACTTTCGTAAAATTAAAAGACAATCATTGCAGTATTTAAGGTACACATTAAAAAGAAGGCCCTCTTGTTTACTAAAATTTTCAGATAATTGCATAGTTTAGCGAGTTTCCCTTTTATATTGTCTTCCTTTCTATCTCTGAACAATAAAACTCATCAAGGCGAAAGTTATAGCTGCCTTATAAAACTTGTAAATTGATCGCCGGCACGGCGCGTTGGCACTCCGTTCTGAGGATTTGTTTCGGGCACACGCCCCCCCCCCTCCCCCCCGCGCTGGTCTAGTGGCTAAGGTACGCGGCTGCTGACCCGCAGGTCGTGGGATCAAATCCCGGCTGTGGCGGCTGCATTTCCGATGGAGGCTAAAATGCTGTAGGCCCGTGTACTCAGATTTGGGTGCACGTCAAAGAACCCCAGGAGGTCAAAATTTACGGTACCCTCCACTACGACGTCTCTCACAATCATATGGTGGTTTTGAGACGTTAAACTGCACTTCTGTGAACATAGAGCGTCCCCATAGAATAGGACCATGCAATGCCAATAAAGCACGACCAGTAATAGACAGATTTGCTTCCTTTAAAGCGCGTCAGCAAGTCTTGACGAAAGTGTATAACTCAAGGGAGACTGCATACGGCATATCTGAATATTTTTGACGCACAGTCCGTGGAAAAAGAAAGAAGCTTTGGGCATACGCAAAACATAATAAGAAGGAAGGCGAGAAATTTGTTTTAAGATTTGATACCCTATATCTGGGCGATAAGTGATATCGGGTTGACTGCACTACAGGTGACGTAATTAAAATGTGACCACTGTTGCAATCTTCAGTGACGCATCAACTAAGACTACTCATCGTCAATTGCAGAAGTCTTATAAATAAAGTTGATGACTTTCACTTGCCGTTAGGTTCTGTTCAGCCTTCAGTAGTATTATGCACTGAATCCTGGCTTGATGCCACTATTCTTGACAGTGAATTTGTTTGTTCCTCGTTGGTTATCACTGTTTTAGGTGGGACCATGAATCTAGGGGTGGTGGTGTATTTATTTTTGTACGATCAGACTTGCCTTGTGTTCGAGTCGATTGTGCTTTGGAATGTAAATCTGTATTTTGCGAGTTGCGGGCTGATAATGATCAATGTTTTCTCATTGGTTCTTATTACCGACCACCTGCTGCCCCGTGTCAGCAGTTCGCTCAAATGACTGTTTTTTTTTATGGTTCAGTGTGATTACATTAAACTGGGAGGTGATTTAGCCTTTCCGTTTTAGATTGGGGGTCGAGTAATTGTCTGGCAGGTGGTACAACAGGTGGTTTGTACAGAGCCTTCTTTGAGTTTATGCCCGAAAACAGTCTGCATCAGTTGGTAAGAGATCCTTCGAGTAATGATGACACTGGTAACGTGCTTGATTTGTTACTTTGTGAGGCACCAAACATTATTTCAGACATATGTGCTTTGCCCGGCATAAGTGACCATATGGTTATTGTAGCGGACGCTACATTTTGAAATGTGTGTGTATCGAAAAAAGCCTCTAGAACAGTGTATGCATATAACAGGGCTAACTACGCTGAACTAAATCTAGCTCTTGAATCTTACTTTCCCACTTTTGACACATTAGCAGATGAATTAAACGGGGAAGAGTTCTGGGGAGTACTTAACGAGAAGCTTTTTGAACTGCGTGCTGAATTTTTTCCCGTTGGAACGTTCTCTTCCAAAAGTTCAAAAGATAAAGCGTGGTTTAACAGGCAACTCAGTTCTTTATTAAGAGAAATCATAAGAATCTATCGGCTTAGCAAGACTCAGAAATCGAATAGTCACTATACACAGTTAGCATAGTTGAAACGTAGTTTTATAAAGCTCGCTAGATCATCCAAACGAACATACTTCGCAAACTTAGGCCAGAGGCTGGTAGACGATCTGAAGGAATTTTGGAAATACGTTAAAAGAAATGGTAAGGAGGACACTTCTGTTCCACCATTGCACTGGTCCGACAGAATTATTAATGACAATCCAAGTAAGGTCAAAATTTTTGTTAATTACTTTTCATTGGTATTTGAGTCTGATTATTCAGATGCTAGTGCAGTTACAACTGTTGATTTTTCTGTCCAAGACGACAAAATGTCTCAGATTGCGTTTAGTGAGACGGGAGTCGAGAGATTATTGCAAGTTTTGAAACACACGAAAGAGAGTGGTCCGGATGATGTCCCAGCATTCTTTCTTATTATCTGTTCGGGCACTCTGTGTTTATATTTTTGTCATTTGTTTCAAAATTCTTTCAATGACGGCATTGTTCCTGTAGACTGGAAGTTGGCCCGCGTGCTGCCAATTCATAAAAGTGGACAGAGGAACATAGTTGAGAATTATAAGCCAGGGTCGTTAACTAGTATTGTATGCAAAGTTATGGAACATGTGATTTATAGTAGCATCATGTGTCACCTTGTTGCCAATAGCCTTCTTCATCCTAGTCAGCATGGGTTACGGCAGGACTTTTCTTGTACGACGCTATTGGTAGAATTTACTCATGACATTGCCTCAGCTGTCGACAAGCAGCAAAGTGTTGACTGTATATTTTTGGATTTCAGAAAAGCTTTTGACGTCGTTACGCACAGTACTTTGATCGCTAAACTTCGATATTACAAATTGGATGATAGGGTTATTGTCTGGATAGCTGAGTATCTTCGCTCAAGGCAGATGTCTGTGGCTCTGAACGTTTGTTCCTCTACGTATGTTGCTGTGTCCTCTGGTGTACCTCAGGGATCAGTATTAGGTCCACTTTTATTTTTGTTTTTCATAAATGACATCACTTTTGGTATCACAGCATCATTTAAAATGTTTGCAAATGACTGTATAGTAAATGGGGCCATCAATAGCGACCTTGACAAACAAGCACTGCAAAACGATTAAGATTTAATTCCCACATGGTGTTATAAATAAAAAATGTCGTTAGGTGTGAAAAAAAACGCCCACGTCACCTTTACTAGGAAACTCTCGCGCTGCAGAATTCTTTACACCATAAATAAAGATAATTTTCAAGATGTCACGGAATATAAATATCTAGGCGTATTTTTTTACTGGTGATATGAGGTGGAATAAACATGTCACTTATGTTAGGAACAAGGCGGTAAAACAAATATGTTTTCTGAAACGTAACCTCAGTAGTTTACAATGACAACTTAGAGAGCAGCTCTATTTTACACACGCCCGCAGTATACTGGAGAATGCGCGCCTTTGCTGAGACCAATATACTAAGGAACTTAGAGATAAACTTGAAAAAAGGCAGAATAGAGCAATTCGATTTGTCCTTGGAAATACGGCCGGATGCTTAGTGTGGCATAGAGCAGAAAAACATGTAATTGGGATCTTCTTGAAAACCGTCATCGAAACCTTAGATTAAAAGTCTTTCATAGCATTTATCACTCGAGAACAGGGATCATCGGGCAATTGTATTTTCAACCACCCAACTATGTTTCTCGAAGTGGTGATCATCACTTAGAAATACGCGAGATTATTTTCGGGGGTGACACTTTTCGCTACTCTTTCTTTGTCCGCACTATAACAGAATGGAAAACTCTGCCACCGCAAATAGTCTGCATTGATTCAAGTTATATTTTTTTCCACGCTTTATGAATGCTTTTTATATGTTTGATTATATGTACTGTACCGTCCCTGCTGTAATGCCTTATCGCGAAGCACGTACTTAATAAAAAAATAAATATCAATTAATGTTTCAGGCACAGCACTGGTGGCACCTTGCCGACGGTGCTGTGCCCGAAACATTCCTCGGAACGGAAACTTTTGATAGCGTTGTTGCGTTCCTTGCGGTCAACTCAGAGTGAGAGTTCAAGCAACTTTGATTATCGTATTATGTTTTTTTTCTCTTCTTTCTCTCGTAACAACTCTTTTTTTTCCTTTGCCCCCGATTCCCTAGCACAAGGTGGTCAACCGGACTATGAACTCGCTAACCTCACTGTCCTTTAGCTTTTCTTTTAGTCCTTTTCCTCCTGCTTCTTTACGTGCCTGCCCGACGCAATACATAGCTATGCGGTTTTATACCCTCTGTCTTCTTGCTTTCCATTTTCCTCACTCTCAGATTATTCCTTCTCACCGTCTCTTTCCTGCTTCTCGATATGCGTGGCTATGCTACTGATGTCCATTCTATAAGGAGGAGGAAAGTTTAAGTGGAAAAACAGGGAGGTTAGCCAGTTCTAGACCGGCTGAATACCCTGTGCTGGGGAAAGGGGTGAAGGGAATAAAAGGAGTGGTTTCGTCTTAGTTACGCCCAGTGATGATGACAGCATACGGCTGGATACGACAGCCCGGATCCCTGTGAAGCTCGGCACTCGAAGTATGCTTCACATACAACTCTGTGACTGACTGACAGTTTCGGATGATGCCGATTCCCACAAGGCGTGAGATCTACCTTTTATTTTTTTTATTTTGGGGTTGTCACCAACTACAGTGCGATATAAAAAATTTTCCCTGTACCTGTCTGGAAATAAGACCAGTCGAAAAGGCTGAATTGACTAAGTCGAATAAATTAGCTCTAAGCATGGATGTTGATAATCAGTTCGAGGGACGTATTTTACGGTTCGCCACTATTTTCATCAATATTACCACTGCCACCACGTAGAGTATTAAGATCATTAAACGTGTCTGGAAGGGCAGTACCCTCATCTGTGTGTTTAGAAGAAGTGATCAACAATTTCGAGTGCGTCGTACTCGATTGTGGGAGAGCAGTCAGCCGTCCCGTTGGAGTAAAAAAAACACTAATATAGGTTTTCAGAAAACGTGGTTAACGATTTAAAGTATTTTGTTATCTACTGTGGTAGAGCATAGAGCCGTCCTATTATGTTTGTTTAGAACAAATGTTAAGTGATTTAGAGCACGATGTACCCTAAAGTGGGATACCTAATAAAATGTGTGTTTAGAAAAAATATTCGACAATTTTAGCATTTGTGTTTAGAATATTGTGTAACGATTTCAAGAGCTTAGTACTCAACTATGGGAAAGCACTGAGCCGTGCGAATTATACGAAAGACATGAATAAACCAGAGGGGGCTTTTGTGTTTGAAAAGGTGGTTAACGATTTACAGAGCTTTGTGTTTAGAAAAAAATTATTTACAGCATGTACAGAACACAAAGGCTTCATGCCATTCCAGTAACAACTTTGTATACTATTGTGTGTTTAGAAAAAGTTGCTAACGATTTAGAGTACGAGGTACTCTACTATGGGTAAATCATGATATTTATGCACAATTATGCCAGATTTCGGCGCTTCATACGGGCTGCATTTCAAATCAAATAAGTTGCGGCACACTTGGCTTACTTGATTCACAAAGGCTCCTTTCTCGATCTGATTATATTCCAGTGTTCAACTGCCTCTTCAAACACCTTAACTTGAAACCCAACAAAATAGAGCCGTGAAAGTTAGGAAATTGTGTTCGGATGGGATCCTTCAAACAAGAAACTGCAAAATAAAGATGTTGCAGTCATGTCGTTAACGTACCTACTATGTTTTTCTCACCAGGCAAGGCGCAAGTTCAACCAAGGTGAGCTCTCACAACGCCTCCTCTGGTACGTAACGGACAGCGTCCTTTATGCATTCATTCAATGAGCCTTTTAGATGTGAACCAGCTCTTTGACATGCCTGTGTAACACTGTCCCTCTGTACACCCCTACTGAGCAAGCTCGCGTCCCGTGCGAAGATGCACATGCTCACGTCTCTTGCGGGCTCAGCAAGACACCCGCAGAACTGTCGCTCTCATGCCCCCTTCCCCCCCTCTCTTCGCAAGACAAACAAAAAAAGCGTCTGCTGGTAAAAATAATGGACCATCTTCCCGAAGGGAACCAGAATGGGATGCGAAGCAGCAGCTATGCGCACGCCGTTCACCCAGCTGGAACGGTTGTCGACGCGGGTGCTGGAAGAACGGCTTGGGGCGAAACTCGTATTCTTTATTCGAGTTCACTCTCACGTCTACTCACTCTCATGAGAACTCACTCATGTTCACACTCCTGAATACTCAAGCACGTTCACATTCACGTCTACACACACTCATGAATACTTCCCCACGTACACACTCACGTCTACTCACACTAATGAGCACTGACTCACGTTAACACTCGCGGCCACTCACACTCCTAAGTACTCACTCATGTTCGCAATCACGTCCACTCAAACCTACGGGTGCTCGCTCAAGTCCACTCGAACTCACGAGTGCACCCTCACATCCATACTTATGACTACTCCCGCTCACGAGCTCTCACGCACGTTCACTCACACTCGTGAGAATTCTCTCACACAGACTCACCACGTTCAAAGGATTATGAGTGAGTGAATTAGTGTACCTTTAAGTTAGTGTGCCGAGCCACGATCGGCATCCAGTTCGTGGGTGTGTGTGAATTTTGTGTGTGTGTGTGACCTTCCTGAAAGTATACACCAATACACTAGCCCGACATTAGCAGCAATGCAAAAATAAATTTATGTTAACGTCTTGTCTTCTTCATTAGGTAAGTTTGTTATGATTTTATGCGTATTAATATTTACCAGTTCCTAGACGACTGTTAACTACATGTGACTAGTTGAAAATTACTTCGATTAGTATTTATAAATGTTGCGCTCAGCATGGCACACACTTTTATACGGTGAAGGAAATCGAAACATCGTATAACTGACAGATATAAAATTTTCTAATATTGTACCATCACTGTGTAACACTTCTGTGAAATCCATCTCTCACTTTGAAAGGGCAGCGTGATGACTCGAGGAAAGAAAGACAGAGAGACAAAGAGCGCTAACAACTGATCTTTTATTGCAGTCATCTGTGCATATATATGTGCCACAAAGGAGAGAGAGGGGGGTAGACGCGATTGTGACAAAGTAAAAAGGGAGACAACAAGGCTGGTTTCAACCAGTAAAGGAAAATAAGAAACTGAAAACGATGAAAAGATTTTTAGGACTCACGCATAGGTGTTCAGTGAGAAACACTAGTCTATGATAAAAAAGGGCACAAAAGATAAGGATAGACAATCAAACAAAACATCTAAGATGCATAATCTTCGTGTAAGACAAAGATACAGAAGGCCTGATCACGCATTTGTCACCTGCTTGATGAATTAAAAATGGCTCGACAATCTCACGTTCTTACATATCCCTGAGTACCATGAGTACTACGAACCAGCTAGCCCAAACAAAAGTACTTCTCATGAAATTCATGCCGCAACATGTGCCTGAACTACCAAAAACAAGTTCAGTTCTCGTCAAGTGTACTGACGCACCTTTAGCCTCATTTCCTCACTAGGTAGTTTTCGCTGTACAATGGAATAAAGCTTTTGAATGCGAATGCATTTCTTAGACGGGCTATGTCAGGCATCCAGCGTTGTCCGCGGTGATGTCCGCCCGCCGGCAGGTGTTATCTTTCCGCTCTCACTCCCTGTCCCATAGCAACAGCTGAGGGTGCGCGTGCTTATACTCACCCCTAGAAACCGGAGCATGGGGTGCGAGAGAGTGTAGGAGAGCATAGGTAGTTACATGGCGTCACAATGTGACATCATCATGGCGTTCTTTATTGCCATAGTTTGTTACATCGCCCTGAGGTCACATGACGACGTAGTCACTTGATCTTCTCTCTTAGACAAAGGTGGGCTGATCACCGAGGCAATGCAAAGCTAAGTGAGCTGCACAACGATCGCAATTACTTCTGAGCTTTGAGGCAAGGCAAAATTACGTTAGGTGCTAAAGTATTGAGGGGGAGGGGGTGTAATTGTGGATTAATAGGCTACATCACCTGGAAAGATGGTTTTTGCCTTCGAGTCCTTTTTGCCGAATCCATAAGACAACCCATGAGTCTCTTTTTTTCTCTCTCTAGCCACTCCAAGAAGTGTAAGTATACCAGTAGCCAATGGTCTAGAAAATCAGCCTACAGTAATCCAACGCTGGGCAGTACTGCTGTAATAAGAGTAAACGTGCAGTATTCCCGCAGATGGCTGTAGACGAAATCCTACATTTTCCGTTTTGACCGTCGTAATGGTAGCACATCAGAAGAAGACAGAGAAAGACCCACATTCGCAAAAGCACCAGGATGTAATTCGATCGTCCCTCGCGAAGCCATGCGCTCTTACAAAGAACGAAAGACAGCCCGGTCTCGGCGAAAATCGATTCCTCTGAAATAGGATGAGAATCGGACCTCACAGATACACCCTCACCTCACTGCCACAAAGTTACTCTTCTTGCGATTTTTCGATGTATTTATTTGTCGAAGCGTTCCTTAGCATCCCGCACTCCCGAAAAAGTAGAGTGCCATGTCAAGTGACGTGCCTGATGGGATTGGAGATTCTGGCGAAACGGCTTTTTCGATTACGAAATAGCACTTGTACCCTCTTGCCGCGACATTTCCGCTAACCCCTGCAACATTGAGTCAGTTAAGAACATAGAAAGTTACCTCAAATACGGCACTGCACTTTCTTCTTCTTGTACAGTACTGAGACGGAAGGCTATTCGTAAGGTAGAAAGTAAAGGGTTTTAAAAATAGACAACGGAGTTTGATACGATTAAACCACAATTACGAAAGAGGATCTCTGGAATGGCCACTCCTTCGAGTTCGCGATAACTACAGTTGCAGTCTAAGTTTACTTGAGATTTCTCTCCGTGAAAACTGGTACTGGTAAAGTACAATGCTGAAAAGCTTCTATCTAGTGATACTGTTTATGCAAAAACACAACAACCCCCCCAAAAAAAAAGATAGACGCGAAGGCAGAAACAAATGCACATACTGCTGTCATGTCACATACAATGAATAAATAAATAATTGTCAAATTGCATTGTTTATTATATGATTTCTGGCTTAAAAAGAAGAAAAAGCTCACAAAGTTTTCTTGCACTAACCTAAGATGACTCGAAGTCGACCGCCGTCGGGTGGGGCTTCTTCTCACATGTTCTCATGTCATATTCTCACATGAAACGCATCTTGTTATAGCCATGTTTGCACCAGTCACATACCTTTGTCATCCATTGGCGTCACGTAATAACAAATTTGGCATATGCGAAGCTAGCGAAACGGCCACAAGCGCAGCATAAAGGTGGCATGTAGTCATGTGGTTACATGACACGCCTCTCGTGATTATCATGTTTGGATGTGTCATTTACCTATGTCGTCCGTTCACGTCGCGTGATACCAAGTTAAGTACGTGTGAAGCTAGCGAAATGGCCGCGAGCACATCATGAGTGTAGCATGTGTTGCATGACACGCAGGAGTGTTGCATGACAGGCATGTCATTATTTTCAACTTAGGGTCTCTCGCTTGTCTTAGCCATGCAATCATGCAATACCATACCTGTTCTGCAACATGTCATGTCAACGAGACCATCGCAAGAGCTGCAGGACAATGAAATGTAAATCAAGACATCCATGACATACATGTCATGACTTTCATTTTATTACTTGTCAAATATGTTCTTCAATCAGTCATGTCGTGTCATACCAAGTTTAGTATCAATACCATTGTCGAAACGGCCAGGAGAGCGAAAAGTCGCCGGCGGATAGATAGATAGATAGATAGATAGATAGATAGATAGATAGATAGATAGATAGATAGATAGATAGATAGATAGATAGATAGATAGATAGATAGATAGATAGATAGATAGATAGATAGATAGATAGATAGATAGATAGATAGATAGATAGATAGATAGATAGATAGATAGATAGATAGATAGATAGATAGATAGATAGATAGATAGATAGATAGATAGATAGATAGATACGCTCAATGTCGCCGAATTTCACTAAGAAATGCTTCACATTTAGAATATTTGGAAGAGGGCGTTTGAGTATATCGACTGCGACGAAATAAATAGGAGGGTAGCTTTTGTATTCAAGCCGTATTTTGCGACTGCATATGTAACCTTGTAAGTTTTGTTCTTTCTTTCCATCACCTCAATTTTCCCCAAAATATGAACCTACGGTCTATTTATTATAACTAATCACTGAGTACGCGGAAATTAAATAATACGACGACCAGAAAAAATTAACAATTGCAGAAAATCCCGTAAACGATAGGCGCAAGCTTTGCAAAGGCGTGTTCGTTCAATATTCGCAAAAGAAACAGAGCCGAATACCGAGGTGTAAAAAGGTGTGCTTTGTTTTATTGTTTTTTTTTCTAAAGCTAGAAGCTTTGCGTAGAAACTACAAACACAGCTACACATTTTCATAACTTTGTGTTTGTTCCGTCGAAGATGACCTATTTTAACGCCATTATAGTCAAGTATGCCTCGCTTGTTCCCGCTTGAGAGACCCTTGTTTTAATTCTAAGCACACTCGTTAAAATAGTTCTCCAGGATTCACTGTGATCTCTATGCTCTAGCAGTGGTCCCTCTCACGTATCTTATTATATTTTTGCAGCTCCGAAAATAAGCAATTATCAAGGAACCCAGCTCGCTCCTATGCACAGGAGCCAGTATCCTGGACGTTTAGCTTGAAGTTTTTGTGAAGTGAAAAAAAAATACTGTGTTGTTATATGCGAACGCGGAAATAAGAACTGAAATCTTCATACAAAGCCTGCTAATTAAGACAGCATACTCCAGCGCTCACAAGTCAGTTTTGCCTTTCTATCGTTCATGCGTTTTCTGATTTGGACGGCCAGGAATCGATGTTTATTTGGTTTCTGCTGAACTATTTAATCTTGGGCGCGTTATAGCTTTGGATATTTTTCTGTCGTCTAAAAGTTGTGGGGATGACCTAAGACAGTGCGCGAAAGGAAGTCCAGAATGCTCGTTTACGAATAAAGAACTGGCCTGAATTCTATGTATGTTCTCAGAATTCACAGGACGCAGTATAACCATATGCGAAAAAAAAGAGTCGACCACAAAATAACACGGAGCACGTGGAAGAATAGTCGTCTGCATCGTCTTATGGTGACTCGTCTGCTGTCGATAACATTGGGCTGGCGATTGTGCGGCCAAGGCGATGCTCCCGAAAGGAGACACCTTGCCACTGGACGGCGCAGCCCGCAATTTAGCCCGCGTGCTGTGGCTGACTTTGCGTGGGCCCAGCAGTTCAGGCAACAACGGAGGAGACTTGGACAAGGTGATTACATGAAAAAGAAAATTGGCCCCGTATCTGCATGTTACGCTGCAAATGTCGTCGAAAGACGATTGTCTTGCGTCTGGAGAGAGTGAACAAACTGTTTATTTGATGTTCTGCGCCAAAAAAAAAAAGAATGGTGAATGTTATTCTTGGGGCGCTGCATTAGAGTGCCTCGAGAGTGCAGCGGAGGCGAAATAGCGCATCAAATCACGTCACACATGAGATATGAGCGCTATCTGGCCGTTATCTTGGAAAACGAAGCGCCCGGCTCTAAATCGGGTGTGCGCGCCCGTCTCAGAGGTCATAAGGTGTAGAACGCAAGGCGACGGGTAGGTGCCACCACCGTGTCGTGTTAGCAAAGCGTTGGAATCACTTGCCTTTTCGTGCAAGCGTTGCAGGGTCAGCGTAGCGTGACAAACGCTACGGTCCTTAGAATTACTTATGTATGACTTTTCTAGTAAAAGACGCACATGCAGAAGGTATGCGTGTTGCTGTGGTGCCTCAGATACGCGCAATAAATGCTTCTTAATTTACAATCGCACAAGTATGAACGCTGAACCTTGTTCAACATTGGTGGGCGCTGCGGATGTGGTCGGCCATTTAGAGTGTCATCTGGTGCCGCTTAAAAAACCCGGTACCGTTATAAGGGTGAACAAACAGACAAGTAGACAAACAGACAGACCAAAATTTTGGCGTCCAAGGTCCGCAAGAAAGACTATCATCTTTAAATTGTTAGAGAGCCCATTCTCCCATGTATTAGGTTTGAACATCATGTTACAGCTTCTTCGAGAGAGCGTATATCAACACCCAACATTGAACGAGTGCGCTGAACCTTCAAAGTTGTCTGCAGCTCATCGCCGTGCTCGTATCTCTTATCAATGTCGGCGAGATGTTTTTTTTTTAGCACAGATGTGGTTGGGCTGAGTGCACTAGGAGTCCGATTGTCTACTTTGTAGACTCCGCCAGTGGCCTGAGGACAGCGGACCACGTTACCAGATGTTCGCCTTCGGGCACCAAGAGGCACCGAATGGCCAAGAGTGGACCAGGAAGCCTCCCGAAAACACCAGGGGTGAAGTGGGAAATAGCGCGATACCACTAAGTGAAGACTAAACAGCACTAGCGCATATCACAACAAATCTGCAAATGGAGAAGCTTAAGGCGAGAAGATTTTGCTAACACATGCCCTCATTTGTGAACCAGCATGAAAGGCACAAATGCGGAGATACTTAACCTGTTTGCGTGATAGGTGGGGAGCGTATGAATGAATGACCTGCATCAAGGATAGCAAAGTCATCATAGATCGTACGGACGTGGTTATCTCGGCAACGGCAAACAATGCGCGTCTCTAGCGAGACTGGAGTAAACCGGGATCCGCAGAAAGAATTACCAAATGACTATCAAGTTCAATTTTATTCTTAGAGTATTATTACAAGCGATTGTTTACACAGTGACTACAGTTTGTCCGATGTAGATGCTGGCGCAAGACGTAAGAACCTGGTAGATGACGCCAGCCTTGCAAAGAACGAAGGACGTGGAGTGTTTTTCTTTTCTTTTTCAAATGCGGACTATATGTTAAGGTCTGACCACACGTCTCCGTCGCAGCGCGTAGGCGCGTTGCTTTTTGACGCGGCCCCGCACCCTTTGCTTTTTTTTTTGGAAGGAGGGTGCGCGGCTACGCGAAGTTTGGTGTTCTCTTTCTCTCCATAAGGTGAGGGCGCGGTGCCGCGTCAAAAAGCAACGCGCTGCGACGGGCACATGTGGTCAGGTCTTTAGTCTCACGAAGTCACGCTCAGGCGTCGGCAGTGCTGTTCACCACCAGTGCCGTCCGCCAGCCCAAGAGCAGCGTCCCACCACACGTTGAAGGTAACGCTTCTTCTTCATTGAATAAATAAGAATGATAAGGACTAATAATTCAGCATACCCAAACAATAAACAATTACGGAACATTCACGCGATACTCCCGCCACTCTGCGACGTATTTACTCGAGATCTCTCTCGTGGAAAGTCGGGGCAGCTTTCTTTTCTTTCTTTTTAGGGGTGAAGCTCCTTATAGCGGCACCCGTTCGGAGGGGATTAGAAAAAAGGGGGTAACGATTTAGAGTACACGGTACTCTACTATGGGAGAGCTTAAAGCCGTCCCGAAGTTGAAAAGAGTGCAGTAAGAAGTACGTTCGTACCGCATCCCGTCGTAGTATGTAACCAGTCTTACGCTTTGAACTGCAAGGTGGTGCCGGTGGGAAAGTTTTGACCTCCAAGGTGGTTCCGGTGAGAGATTTCTTCGGTGCGTTGTTGAACAATAAAAGATAGTGCTCAATGCACATGTTAATGGCTGCTAAGGGTGAATGAGAGACAGGAGCATTCGGCCTTTAGGTAACACGCACGCTGCGATCCCCATTAGCAGCTATTGGCATGTACATTGAGCACGATCTGACAAGAAAGGGTTGCTACGTTATACTCGCTACGTGTAACCTTCTTGGTTTTAGAAAGGTTTAGCGAGCGTTGGGACGCATAGCCATGAATACAGTGAACTAGTATATACCATGAAGTCGAGGTAGTTAAAGGTGGGAAGTAAAACCGAAGCGCAAGCCGTAAGAAAGTGTGCATGTGCCACCTCCCGTTTAGTCCTTGAAATGTCCGCTGGATGGTGGTGCTTCTGTATGGGGAATATATGATGAAAAGATGCGAGATGGTGGTACTTGGAGTGCTGAATAGATGGACGAACGGACACACAGACAGATGCATGGATGGACGCATGAACGGACGCAGGCGCGGATGCATGGACGGACGCAGGGACGGACGCACGAACAGACGCATGCACGGACGGGTGGATGGACGCATGGACGGTCACACAGACGTACGCATTGACGGACAGAAGCAAGAACGAATGGACGGACGAATGCTTCGCCCCACTCCCCATCACTCACTCCGTGGATATGCTGCCTTTTTTTTTTTGGCACTCCGGATTAGTCGGAGACAGCTTGTTCGCTCTCTTGCACAGCGCACCAAGATAAATGGCTACTGATTAAACTACGATGACGCTTGCGCATGCGGCCGCTTTCTCGGTGCGGTGGCACGTGCAAATAGGTTATCGCAGGCAATTTGCCTGCGTCGTCCAAAAGTCGGGGGTAGTCCGAGGGTGGTGCTGCTCAATTACACACACAAAAAAAGCGCTGAACCTGATGAGAACTGTTCAGAAATGCCTGTCGTCCTCAGTTCGTGAACTTGTTCAGAGAAGCTTGTTGTAACTTGATCGAAACAAGACCTCAATAGGGCGTTTTTCATTGCAAAAAGCGTGATCACACGTTTGACGAACTTGTAACGATGAGATATATGCAAATGGAAGCAAGGCCTTGTCTTAGTGGGGTGTACATTGCCAGCACGTGTGCACTGCACCAAAATACAGCGTGAGGTAAAAAAAAACGCAGTTGACAGTTCGCGGCGAGCTTTGTGCTGAAAGTTAACCCTGGAAAACACGTCCTGAAGTATAGGTAAATACGTGTAAAATTTTGTCGCTGGTATCAGTTGCTCGGAACAGGTCGTGCCGGAAAACGGAAGGACGAGTGCCGTGACGCTTGTTTTGTATACGTTTGCAATAAATCACTTGCTGTAAGCGGCAGTCCTCTGTCTCTCACATGTGTACATCTTTAGTAGCCCAAAAATCGCCATGCTACATAGGCTTCCTCCGGAATATTAGCTTCCATCTTCACCTATTTTTTGCGTCTGTTCGACCGCACGACGACCCATCACTGCGGTCTTTGTGCCCGATTGCTGGCCCGCAGATGGCGGGCTAGCTGCCATGGCATTTCTCATGATCATATGGTGGTTTTGGGACTTCAAACCTCAACAATCATTATTATTCATGGCCGTGGAATCAAATCCTGGCAGCGGTGACGGTTTTGGGAAGGACGCTCAATGCTAAAGCCCCCGTGACCATAGGTTTAGGTGCACGTAACAGAACATCAGATGTAAAAAAGTCGGTAACCTTTCATTGCGGCGTCTGTCATCATGATATTGTGGTTTTCGAATGCAACATTCTCAACATTTTTATGTGAATTGAACACCGCTTTCTTTTATCTCGCTCTCTTCAAGCGCATCGACGTGGTGCACCATCGCAGCCGTCGTTTTCATAGTCTGTGTCACTCGGACGAAAATTATCACCGTTCATTACTCGTCTTCTCGTTTTTCCATGCAACCAGACTTGACCAACGAAATTTATCACCCGTGTTATCTCTCGGCGCCAGTCATGCGTGAACGTATCGAATTATTCTCGAATGTGGTCATGGTTTCTTATCTGTTGCCTTCGCAATGCCACAAGCCGTGTAGATAGTCTACATTCTTGAGCTTATTCGGGAGCAAAAAAAATTGCCCGCAGCTTCCCTCGGGGGAACACTGAGGAGGATGCGGAAGCATGTAATTGGTTAACGGGTGTTAAATTGCGACTTACTTGGGTCGATGGCTAAATTGGTTAACGTGGTTGTGAAATGGGGTGTTAAATTAGTGAACACGCTTGCGGTTCCGCCAACAGTTTGGCCGGCGCTGGTCGAAGGGACGTCGATCATTCTGTATGTGGATACGTTGGCATTCATTTCACGGCGACTTCGGACGTCGACGCGCCGTACAAACCAACGGACGAGCGGCAACTGAGCGAGCGAGCGCCGACCTTGAGTATATATACAGCGCGACGGCGCATGCGCTGTCAGCTGTCGAATGTTCTCGAAGGAGAAGCGCGCGCGCGGCACAGATGGCGACGGCGCGACGGCGCATGCGCTGTCAGCTGTCGAATGTTCTCGAAGGAGAAGCGCGCGCAGCACAGATGGTGGGCGACGGCGCGACGGCGCATGCGCGCGCGTCAGCTGTCGAATGTTCGAGAAGCGGTGCGGACGGCGCACTACAAGGCGCGAGTATAAGATGCTTCCGCATCTAAAAGAGAGAAAAGGAAAACGCGCACTGTACGTGTGACGGAACGCCCGAATGATGGCGCCGCTAACCGAAGTTCGTGTGGCTGCATAGCCTGCATCATGCGCTGAGCCGGGTGAGGCCTTTCGTTTTTTTTTTCTAAGCCGCGGCACAATTGACGGCAGTTCTGACTGTCAGAAGAGTTGCTGTAGCCGTGGTAATCAACGAAGAGAGAACACGCGAGGCAAACGCGTCATTGCGGGCCGCGCATGCTCACATACCATCTTAGAGTTTGAAAACACCGTGTCGTCTGTAGATGTCGCCCGTGCAGTTCCGAGCGCAGCGCCACGGCGTTCCGCACTTTAGCGTGTTGAGCGTGTTAACCCATGTACGCGAGGGAATTCAGCAGTCACGCAGTGGTCCCAATCCGGAGCAGCCTCAGCAGCAATTGATAACCTTCGCGGGTGCAGTCCACTCTCACGCTCCCCAACCGTGCATACGTCTTAAGGTGATGCGCCACCGCATGTCCGTCGTCAGCCAACACTGCTATCCCAACCGCCTGTCGAATGGAGCTTCACCAACATATGGCGCGCCCAAAGCACCCCATGGTCTGTTTTCACTACCGCGGGGTGGCAGTGGAGCTACACATACCGCCGTTGCAAGTTCCGTGAAATGGGACTGAGTGGACGCACAGCGTTCAAAGTGAGGTGAGTCACGACGTGACAATATTCCTACAACTACAGTGTTAAACACAATTTATTATCGTATGCGTATAAGCAAACATCCACTAAACACAAACCATATCACCATTTACACCATTTTCCATGCGGTGGCTCACTGTTAGTAGCATTGTGCAGCCGAATTGGAGGGCAGGGGTACGTTGAATGTTCCACATTGAGGTGGACGAAGCGCAAGGAAGCTTTCGCATCTGGCTTTGCTTGCTTGATAGAAGAAATGCTGAGGGCAGGCCAAAGGAGCTGAGGCAAAGGCCGAATTGGAGCCAACCAACGCCGCAGCCCCTTCATGACATGCGTGTATAATACTGCCTATACGAATTAATCATCAATCAATCAAAATCGATAACTGGTATGATTGTTGGAAATTCATATACATCATCTCGATATTGCTTCGTTTTGTTTGTCGCCATGAATCTACGAAACTCGGAATGGCTGACTGTTGGGCTTGTTGGTTCGGTATATCCTAAGTGTTGCATTGCTGATGATTCTAAGTAACTTCCTTGTTTGCGCAATCCAATACTTAGATACTATGAAACTCATTTCCAACATCGTGGAGATGCTCCAAAACAAAAAAAGTAAATAAATGGAGCACGGGAGCTCTATACTCAAGCGTAACCAAACTACATGCGAGCGCACTGCATCAAAAGATGTGCTGAAGATAGATATATTGTGTCGGTATATCGGGTTGACCCATCCCAGTATTCTAATGCTAGCCCCATCACCGGCTTGAGTGGAGCCACGCTAATGCCACCACTGCCCGTCAAAAATGAAAGTGGTGGCTTTCTTGGCGATGCTGAAAGCACACTCCTACGAAGATCTCATCGCGACGCGAGCAAACAAATGCATATTGGAAGCGTTCCCCGGCGAGAATGTGAAGGTAGCTGCACGGCCTCATTTGAGCCGGTGATAAGACCAGCATTAGAATATCTGGATGAGTCACCCGGATATTCCGACGCACTCGCGTTATCTGCAACTTTTCTTCTCATAGAGAGAGCACACTGGCATGACCCGTTTGGCAAGCGTACCCCTTTTTACTTTTAGAGCACCCGTATGCCGTAATTTTTTCTTCATGAAAAGGAACACTGCCTCTACATTGCCGTCACAAATGTGTCTATCTTACGCTTTTTTTTATATTTGCTGTTCGGACACTTGCGAACATTGATCGATTTCGATAAAAACTGTTGCTACCGAAGTTTGCTCTGCCGCAACGTAAACGGATAAATAAAAAGCAGGAAAACTGCCAAAAGGGGTGCAGATTGAATGCCATTCCTTGGTATTTTGCACTTCATGTTTCACCAGTGCGCCCCGCTACTTATGCGGCATGAGGCGAATTCACAACTCAAATGAACATGAGAGGGCGCTGCGGAGTTGCAGCATGGTTACGCTAGGTTACAGCGCTAGGTTACATCCAAAAGGTAACAGCCGATTCGTTTCAAAAGAGCGTCCAGGGGATCTCCCCGGTGAGTAAAAGTGTGGCGGAGAAAGCAACAGAGGAAGAGCTAGTACTTGATAATTTCAACTGGAAAAAGGCCGAAGGAAAAATTCCAAAGCGCACTGCCGCGGGTTTAGATGGGATTACCGTTAGCCTCATTAACGAACTAGGACATAACACTAAAGAAGCATTGTTAAAAGCAGTAGAAAAAAGCTTAAAGGACGGACAAATACCGGACAGTTGGCGACAAAGTAGAATGAACTTAATCTATAAAGGCAAGGGAGAAAAGGACAAGATTCGCTCGTATAGACCACTAACCATTACATCGGTACTATACAGGTTGGCGATGCAAGCAGTAAAAATGAAAATAGAAACATGGGCCGAACATAACGATATTTTGGGAGAACTTCAGAACGGATTTCGAGTCAACAGGCGGTTAGACGATAACCTGTTTGTTCTCACTCAGTGTATAGAAATATCTAAAATAGAGAATAGGCCCTTGTACGTGGCTTTTCTAGACATCACTGGGGCATACGACAACGTTAATCAGGAAATTTTGTGGGATATATTGAAAGGAATGGGCATGGGCGACGACTGTATACAGCTTTTGAGGGAGATATACCGAGAAAATACAGTTTGCATAGAGTGGGAAGGAATGCGTAGCAAAGAGAACGTTGAGGTTAGCAGGGGTCTGATACAGGGATGTCCTTTGTCCCCGCAGTTATTCATGCTGTACATGGTGAGTATGGAAAAAGCGCTAGAAGGTAGCAACATTGGTTTTAATCTGTCACACAAACAGGGCGGCATGATGATTGAGCAGAAGCTTCCAGGTTTATTTTATGCGGACGATATCGTCTTATTTGCGGACAGTCGAGATGATATACAGCAGCTGGCGAATATATGCGGAAGGGAAGGTGAAGCTCTTGGACTAGGATTCAGTGTAACGAAGTGTGGATTGATGGTATTCAATGATCCCTGTGATCAGACGGTGTCCATACAAGGCCAAGAAATACCGAGGGTAAGTGAATACAAGTACCTTGGAGTATGGGTAAATGAGAGTGATAGATACATGGAGGTACAGGAAAAAGCCTCGGCAGCAAAAGGAAAGAGGAATGCGGCAATAATGAAGCACAGAGCGTTGTGGGGATACAATAGGTATGAGGTGCTTCGAGGTCTGTGGAAGGGTGTAATGGTTCCAGGGCTTACTTTTGGGAACTCAGTGGTGTGCATGAGGGCAGAGGTGCAATCGGGAATGGATGTAAATCAAAGGACTGTGGGACGCCTCGCGTTGGGTGCTCACGGGAAGACGACAAACGAGGCTGTAAAGGGCGATATGGGGTGGGCAGGTTTTGAGGCGAGGGAAGCGCAGAGCAAAATAAGGTTCGAAGAAAGGCTAAGAAATATGAAGGAGAGTAGATGGGCAGAGAAAGTGTTCCGTTATTTGTATAGGAAGAGCGTGGACACACAGTGGAGAAAAAGAACTAGAAGACTCACTAGTAAATATACGGCTGGTATTGTAAGCCATATGTCAACAAAGAGCGTTAAGGGAAAAGTCAGGGAGGCGGAGAGGATTTACTGGACGGCAGCTATGGAGAAAAAACCGGCTTTGAGTAACTACCGAAAGGGCAAAAATGAAATAAGGAGGGAGGCATTTTACGATAATTCAAGGGGAAGCGCTTTACTGTTTGAAGCGAGATCGGATTGCCTTAGAACGCGTAGTTATAAAGCAAGATTCAGTAAAGAAGAAGAACAATGCACATGCTGCGGGAAAGATAAGGAAACGGCGGAGCATGTTCTGACTGAATGTGGAGATATCCACCCAGGTGTACGTTTGGGCACGAGCCTACAGGAAGCCTTGGGTTTTAGGGACAACAATGGAAAGCTGAACACACCCGCGATTGAAATAAGTAAGAGACGGTTAGAGTATTGGTGGCAGAAAATTAGAGAGAAAGGACAAAAATAAATATTGGAAAAATAAAATATGGACAGTGTGCCGTAAATGGCAGAGAACTTAAGCTGAAAATTTACCTTTTTTTCCATTAAGATAGAATTTATCGAAGTAGAGGCATTAGGCCAACATCAAAAAAGAAAAAAGTTTTTTTTTTGTCGAGCCTGGTGGCATACTTGTCACCACCCCGTTATAAAGGGGACGCTCATAGCATCCATCCATCCATGGCGGACTCACGGAGGTCACCAGGTTCGCTGTCGCTAACACAAATATTAAGTTTTATGCAGTGTTATTGCAGTTCGCGCTGCTTTGTAGAAGGGGAACGGGTTGTTGACGCGGAGCATCTTATTTTAGTCGGCACCAGTGGTCCCGTAAGCGCTAGCGGCGTTCTTGAAGTGGTCGCGTTGTGTGTGTAATGCACATGGCACACCACGTCTCTGCGAAATTCGTGTACTTACTTCGGGCGCTACAGCGAAATGTATAGTCACTGGGTACAATGGCCATTTATTAGATTGAAGTTAACAAGTGTACACTGATGCCTCACCTGGAAAGAATAAATCTGCTTGGCCCGTTTGTCTTTTCTTCACAGCGGACACCGTTACTATGCTCCTACCGTATACGACTGGCGCTTGGACTGTTTGGACCTCAGTACGCAGCTTCCCTATATTGCCGCAAGGTGCCGCATAAAATGCTGGAGTCGAGAATAGCCACGCGTTCGCGTGTTCACTATCATAAAAATCACGACTTTACCTGTTGCATTCTCCGTGTGCTGCTAATACGTCCCCTCTTACAGACTACATATTTGCAGCAAATCGCGTTCAATTCACCGTCGTCGTTCCTGTTTATACACATGCGTGGGACTCTTCCTTCATTGCGCCACTTGACAACTTCTCCGGTTCATCCGTGTTCTCAACTCAGGTTTCATCCGGTCCACCTTGTGTGACAGATTACCTAATCCCGAGAAACCATGGCGTTCCATCCTTACTCTATCCGCCTTATCGCCACTCACTTGCGTATCGGCTGTAATTTTCTTTGATCCACGGCTTATCATTTGCGCGCTGGATTCTATTCTGTATACCACTCCGATTTACGCGGGCTACCGTTCGAGACCAATACTTGTCTCTCAGCGTACTCGCGTTGTAGCAGCTCTCCTGTAGAGTTAGAATGCGACAATTTTCCTCTACCAACAACCTTCTCAAAAACGTAGTTGTTATCCGATAAAGAAAGAAATAAGGAAAGAAAGTAAGAAACAAGCAGAATCATTGCGTAAACATTGACACATGCTGACAAATTCAGAGATTATCCAATGCAAAATAGAAGTATAAGCAGGAGCTTGTATAGTCCCATCCACAGTTCTATCACCTTCGTTCGTTATTACTACGATGCTTAAAAGAGTAAAATAAGAATAACGGTGCGAAGTACTTCATTTAAGGATCTTGAGATGTGCCATCACTATAGGGCGACACCACGGGGCACTCACACGTGGGCATACAGCAAGGTTAAAAGGTAAAAAAGAAATACGCAGATAGGACTGGCTATTGCTGAAGGTACACTGTAAAGTACAGCAGAAATAATAAGCAAAACAGAAAATCTGGGGCTAAACTAGATTTCAACCGATAAGTACCCCTGGCGCAGCGAACAGTTACACAGTGATACCCGAGAAAGCAAGCAATGGGAGTTGTACAAAAAGGCTGAAAGAAAACAGAAGGGCCACCACTATATCTGGACTGTAGTCGGATTTATCTACTCACGGTGTCCACCCACGTCTCTGGCCGACTAGTTCATCTCGTCTTGCAAAAGGAGATTTCTTCCCGGAAATTTCTTGCTTCTTGAAAGGCGGTATGCTGAGAAAGACGCGAAGAGCATGAACGGAAGAGATGTGTAGGCGTGCGCTAGAGAGGGAGATGGGAGCTGTATGGCTTCAGTAATCAGAGCGCACCTTTCGAACGAATCCGCCTTCAGTCTATCCTTTCTACTGTACCCCAATCTAGCCAACAGGATTGTCGTTTTTCAGTGTTTGTTTCGGTCAACTGTAGTAACGCAACTGTTCACAGGTTTAAACATTTTGTGATGTGACTAGACAAGGATATTTTTGAGAAGCAGGCTCGTCACAACGTTGAAACCACCATAGTCACGTTTGGATCGTCTGATATTTTTTAAACACTTTAGTCAACTTCAGTCAGACGATGTCTCTGGCTCTTCCGTTGGACCCATTGGGTGTATGGGGTGTTGGTAGAAAGAGCCTGGTTGTTCTCGTTTTCACAGCATTTGGGGAACCGCGGCTTATTGACCCAGGAAAAAGTCTTGGGCAAGAGAAGTGGGGGTTCGAAACAAGACATTTAAACCAACGGTATAGATTATTAGTATAGATTTAAACCATCGGTATAGATTGCCGTTAGCGATCACTTATGCCACTATGCTAACCAGAGATTAGTGACAAATAAGAGACCGGTAACCGGAGGTAACCTTTTAATCTATCCTTTCCATTATCGGGAGTGTAAGTGTAAACCGAAGTCACCGTCACGTCATTTCCAGCACGAACTTGTGAAGTCATCATGACGTCACATGATATAGTCGCTTCTTCAAAGCTGGGCCGATACAGCATGCCCTCCATAACGACGTCAGGTGCAGAAGCTTTGCATTGACTTCACTCTCGGAGGCAGTGCAAATCTACGCTGGATGAAAACTCTTGGGGGGGGGGGGCATATTGGTGTAAAAGTAGCGCAAAAAGACGAAGGCAGTGAACACCTCGGTTTGGAGAGGTATTTTCTGCTGAAACGATAAAGTTTTCAATTGTGAGTACAGGCGCTTGTAGCGTTCACTTTCTTGTCTTCGTATTTTGTCCTACCTTTGCGCCAATATGAACCAGTACCTACAAGCTCGCATTTCGGTTTGGCAGGAAGGGTAGGATATATGCAGTTTGCTGCGAAGAAAGAAATAATGGCTTCTTTTTCGCTTTAACATAACATATGTACAGCCTTTTCTGTTTGTATGTTTGTTTGTTTTTGCTTCATTGTTTCGATTGTTTCTTTACTTCATCATGACTATTGTAGCGCGAACTCAGGACAAATAGGGAACGCACATGAATACGAGCGCTAACTTGCAAATAGGTTTACTGTGCAGGACACGAAAATATAAGCTACAAAAAACCCGTGACAAAAGATGATCTTAGCAAAGAGGATGAGAAGACAGTAAGGTTAGTTGAAAGTTACCGCTCGTCTTACGTGCGCCTTTGGTCCTTCTACCGAGTTCGCGCTACTATAACAATCATAACTACCTACCAAACAGCTCGGGCCACTCCCAATTTATTTCACCGTTTGTCGATGCCGTTAAAACGCGCCTGACATTCAGTTGGTGTACGATTCACTGCGGCAGCACTCATACACATGAGAATCGCTTTCTGTCGTGTTTGTCAGTTGTGCGAAAAAAGGGAGCGAAAAGAAAATCGCAAGTTATAGACTTTGAGCAGCGGCAGCAAAAGCCCTTGTGGTGATTTCCTATCTTTTTCCGAACTGCGGTGCCAAATGGAAATAAATGACAGGCCACGTGACAGTGTCTCACGTAGCGCTTTGATCTTGTTTCTCCTGTACAATTGATTTCGTTATTTTCATCTTGAGAATCCATAGAGCAAGCGAAATCAACAACAATGAAGAAAACCTGCGAACAGCACGGTGCAGGCGTGTTCTATCAATGTTGCTGACAGCGCTCTGAAGCTACTGCAAGCCTTCGCTCTCTCACTTCACCTACGTGGTAGGTCTCCTCCAATGGTTGCAAGCCGAGCTGAACAAGCTCAACACCATTGTCAGAAAGTTGCTCAAGCCTGCCCTAGGTATACCTTACAGAGCGTCGAACGAGAAAGTCATGAACTTAGGCGTGCACAATACTAGGCTAGAAATGGCTAAAGCGCAACCGACAGCGCAGCAGGAAAGACTAACGAGGACACGTTCGGGTAGGCTGTTACTCAGGGCAATCGGTTCAGTCCCCAATAGATCGAAGAATTCGAAGGAGGTTGAGGTCAAACTGAACGCGAAGCTCAGAGATGTGATCAGATCCACCCCCCTGCCGAGAAACATGCATCTGGAACACAATATCAGCAGGCAAAATCGAGAGCGAAACGTTTATTGAAAGAAATCGAACAGGTAGGACAACAGGCGGCCGTCGTGTACGCAGCCTGGGTGAAAGGCCAAGAGGCCTACACGGCTGTGGTGGTCGACAGCCAGGGAGAGGTACGGGACGCCTTGACTATACTCACTAAGGATTCCACGGTTGCGGAACAAGCCGCGATTGCTTTAACCACCAGGAACAGAAAATGGTCATACGTATATAGCGACTCCAAAGCATAAATTACGAGCTTCTACAAGGGCTATGTCGCTAAGAATGTGGTTAAAATTATGAACAAAATCAATCCTATCGATACTGAAATTCGATGGTTTCCTGCTCATATGGGACAAGTGGACGAAACTCGGGTCAACCTCAATGAGGTGACGAATGACCTGGCCCGAGGACTCGCTTGCCTTGCCGTTCAGACCCGATCCGACGCCCACTACCATTCCGGGAGCTATAAAATTAATTTATTCACTTACACCGACATCACAAAATATTATTACTTGGGGCGTAGGGAATTCCCACTGCCCCACGCAAAATTGAACAGGGCTCCGGCAATCACGCTACGTTTACTGCAAACCGGAACTTACCCAACTCCGTATTTTCTACATAAGATTCTCCATGACAGTGAAATTCAAGACAAGTGTGACGCGCGCGATGGCATCATTGGGATAAGACACATGATGGCGGGCTGTCCCGCGACTCTCGTCGACCCCGAAGGACAATCGCTTTACTGGCAGACGATGGTGCGAAACGCGTCTTATCAATACCAACTATGGGCATTCCAGAAGGTCCACGATGACGCAACAAGGCCCGGCCTGGTGGTACCGACGTGGACGCGGCCTGCCTCGGTCAGAAAAGACCGGGCTTCAGGACGCAAATAAAGTTTTGTGAATGAATGAATGATATATCTGTCCGTGCTATAAAAGCAGCTGCTGCTGCGTTTCTGCACCAAAGTAATCTGCGGTTACAAAACTACGATGTGAGGTAACACACGGAAATTATTATACCAGGTGACTTCCTAGATCAGAGCTCTTATATAGATTCATTGCACTCATCGTTTATTACTTTCATGATTGCTTCCTTATCTGTAGGGTGTAAAGCTCAATCCTAGATAGATTGATGAGCAGCCTGTGTAAAACTTGATTAAACAACCCGTCTGTATTGCGTGATAGTACTCGATATTGCCGAACGATGTGCAGTAAGGTCGATTAAACGCTCTGAAGATGGATCAAGTTTGATGTATATCGAGAGATTAACGCTCTCCCATCGTAGAGTACACAGTGCTCTAAATTAGCAAATTTTTGCTACAGACAGTACGTATATATAGTGCTCTAAACCGCTCACGCGAGGCCCACGGCATGGCTTTAAACTATTCCCAAAGTACAGTACTGAGTGCTGTAAATCGTTAACCACTTTTAAATGCGAAGCATTTATTATAAAACTTCGGCGACTTTGAGCGCATCTATCTATCTATCTATCTATCTATCTATCTATCTATCTATCTATCTATCTATCTATCTCTATCTATCTATCTATCTATCTATCCGCCTATGACCTTCAGCTCTCCTGGCCGTTTCGATAGTGGTATCGATGCCAAACTTGGTATGACATAACATGACTGTATGAATAACATGTTTGACTTGTCATAACATGGAAATTGTGACATGTTTGTCATGAATGTTATGATTTACTTTTCATGGTCCTCCAGCTCTTGCGGTGGTATCGTTCGCATGACATGTTGAAAAACAGGTATGGTATGACATGATTGCATGGTGAACACAAGCGACAGACCCTAGCATGTAAATTATGACAAGCGTGTAGCGTAACATCACTACATGCCACGCTCATGATGCGCTCGGGGCCGTTTCGCTAACGTCACATATACCAAATTCGGTATTACGGTACGTGAATGGATGACGAAAGTACGTAACTGGTGCAAACATGGTAATATTGATATGCGTGTCATGTAACAACATTACTACATGCCACGCTTATGATGCGCTGGCGGCCAATTCGCTAGCTTCACGTGTACCGAATTCGGTATTACGCGACGCGAACGGACAACCTATACGTAAATGGCACATCCAAACGTGATAATCACGACTTGCGTGTCATGTAACAACATGACTACATGCCACAGTTCAGGCGCAAATACATTTTGACGTGACGCGGTGAGCGCGCTCGCCGGCGTTCATTTCGTCGTGGCACGCCGGCGTCGCCACGCTAGGCGCCGGTCCTGCCATATAATCGCAGGCACGCGCCGCGCTGCGTTACTTTGATGCATGCGCGTTTCAGCGCCTCCGGCGTCCATCAGTCACGAAAAGAGGAAGACGCAATGGTGTCTGGGTAACGCATCGGCACGAAATGCAGCATGACGCATTTCGCGCCTGTTGCCGTCATGCCGCACCAACGGATGCTGGTCGGGCCCGTCACGTCTGGCGTCACACTATAGGATGTTCATGACGAATAGAATGCTCGCATAGAATTCTCGCGTTTTGCTAACATAGCATCGCTGTGCCCAGCGTGCGTCAAAGCTGCATTGAAGTACATTCGACGCTTAATGATGCACTCGCTGCCGTTTAGGTCGCTCCACATTTACCAAATTTGGTGTCACGTGACGTCAATGAATGACAAAAATATATGACTGGTGAAAACATGATAATGCTGACACGTGTGTCATGTAAGAACATGACAACATACCACGCTCTAAGCGCGCTCGCGGCCGTTTCTCTAGCTCCACATATACTAAATTTGGTATGACGTGACGTGAATAGGCGACAAAGGTAAACGACACATCCAAACATGATAATCACGATGCGGAAGTCATGCAGGGCATTATTAACACTGACATCGTAACGTTGCGCTGATTTTAAAGTGACATATCAATATTTCTCGTTCGTGCTTCGCATATCATAGATTCCCACTGAACGTGAGATCTGTCAAATTTTTCTCAACACCGTCTCTAGTCGAATCAGCGAATGCTCTCCCAAAGTAGAGTACATCGTACACTGAAATGTCAAACATTTTTTTTTCTAAACGCAGTAACTCACAGATGGTGATTATTGAGTATCGGCAAATGTGAAAAAGAGATGACTCTCTGACACCTCGTGGGCTCAATGACCTTATTTGCCATTTGGCAAGCTTGACTCGACAGGTGAGCCTTTAAATCACTGCTACTATAAGCTCGCGTCATCCACACTCTAAAGAGGTTAGGATCTTCCACTCTGAGCAAGCCTCATGAATATCTCTAGTGTATTCACACAGGTTGCCGCAAAGCTTGATTTTGGAAGCGTCTACTGGAGGCTGAGGGGCAACACTCCGTAACTTCATTATATTTTTCATTATCGATAAGTCAAAAATGCCTTTTCCGTACCAGGAAAAAAAAAACGAACGGCTGTGCTCATTCATATACCACACTGCACTTCAAGAACACGATAGGCAAAGTTTGTAGCTTCCAACGTGAACGTAGGAAGGCGTTTTGTTTCCCGCTGGCGTGTTTCCCTTTCCACCTAAGGATGATTACAATAACATCTGGGCGTAATACATGGTGCATTTCTAAATCCCGTCTTCTTTTAGGGCTGTTCTTGCAAAACCTACGCGCGTGATCATTGTGACAGTTACAAGGAAGTCGACAAGGCGGGTCCCTGAAGTGCTACGCACTTATAATTTCCTTGGCGATAGCCAAACAACGCATTCGGGTACACATGAGGCTGTGACTGTAAAATATATAGCGCCCGAAATAAACGCCTACGTGTGAAACCCTTGAAGTTGAAGGGCCAACCCTACTGATACGAAGTTCGTTTTGTCGCGATTTCACCACTGCTTGCTCCTCCAGGTGTGGCCGTCTATACCACACTCTCTCTCTCTATTTCTCTCTCTCTCTATCACACACACACACACACACACACTTCCCTTTGTCTTTCTTTATCATTTCAACTTTCGCGCCTTCTTGTACCTCTCATTTATATCCAGCTCGTTTGAAATGAAAGTTTTAAATAGAACTGTATTGAGCTGCTCCCCGGCTGACAACGCAGCCAGTTTTCCGCATGTCATTGCTGTACACTGTAAACCAAGTTACACCCATATAGGTGTTTTATAGTGTCTATAACTCACACCCTTACACCCCACGAAATGGGTGTATCAAGCAGGACCACACCTATTACCGTGGGCGGACTTCCGAATTTACACCCTATGGCACAAACATCTTTTGGGGTGTAAAAGCAAATGTACACCCAAGTGGCCTTAGGGGAGTGAGGGTGTAAAAGCGAATGTACACCCAAATAATCTTAAGGGCGTAAAGGTGTAACATTGCTGGCACCCTAACACCCTTCAAAAACAAAAGTAGTGTAAGGGTGTAATTCTCCCAAACAGCAAAAAGGGTGTGGGGGTGTTCATGCTGAATAATGCCCCAACACCCATGCGAAAAATACCATGATTCGAATGTTACACCTTTCCAGTAGGCCCCTGTGGAAGCACGTGAAAGCTTACCCTTTACCATTCATGTGCAGATGCCCTATTGTAGTGGCTCCTGCCACAGTGTGGTAATTTTGGCCCTAGCACAGCTTTTATGGTGCATATTGAAGCACGGCATATAAGGCTCTCACATATAACATGTTCTCCTAGCTGAATGCGAAGGCATCACTCAAAATGAGCTGTCACACATAACAGAATGTTCACAAAGTCATGCCATAGTGCAAAATGAAATCAAGCTTTATTTTATTAGACACAGAGCACATACAGGCTTCAGAGACAAATTGTACCTTAATCAAAAGCCTTTTTCAATTGTGCAGAACAGAATGCCATTTGCTACAAAAGACCGAAAATAAGACATGAATGGTACGGCATGGAGCTCTAACTACCGATGCATGCATATCAAAGTACAACAGAAGAGCCTTTATTTACACTTAAAAAAGAAGAACTAATTTTAACATGCCTCAATGCAGCACAAAAGCACAGTGCAGTGAAGCATACAAACAGCTAGAAGAGTAGTGCAATGCAGCATGCCTTATTCCTCCAATATACTGAAATAATATATCAATGCACACTACAATTGCCTCATTGATACGCCACAGTTTGCATGTGTTGTGGCATGCCTAATGCATATTATGCAAGGCTAGTGATATTCTAATGAGTGTAATGACAAAACAGTCTTAAAATCGCATTTTCATTTCACAATAACCCTTGTGTGTTCAGACATTCATAATACTGGAGAAACAATTATACAGGAGTGAAAACAATAGGCAATGTTACAATAGCTTAACAGCGTCACTAGATATTAACCATGCAGAATAATTGATTTAAAGATGTAAAATATCAAGCGCATCACATATGTCTCCCTGAAACAATGCAACATCAAAGAACATAAAATGGACACACAAAAGCAGGGCGAAAGAGTAACCACTTACAACTAGCAGAGGTGGAGCAGCCAAGCTATCATCTGGAGCAATATTTTGGAGCATCATATTTTGCTTTTCCAGGGAGAAAATTTAAATTTGGAGCAGGTTTCAGGAAAAACAAATGCAGCATTTTTGAGCCTATATGTGCAGTTTAGCGTCCTAAAACCACCATACGGTTATGAGAAACGTCGTAGTGGAGGGCTCCGGAAATTTCGACCACCTGGGGTTCTTTCACATGCACCCAAATCTGAGCACACAGGCCTACAGCGTTTCTGCCTCCATCGGAAGTGCAGCCACCGTAGCCGTGATTCGATCCCGCGACCTGGGGGTCAGCAGCCTAGTACCATAGCCCCTAGACCACCGCGGTGGGGCTCCAAATTTACAGTAGTACAACAAATTAGACTGAATCACACAAAAGGAAAAATATATGTAGAACTTATTTGACATCCGCTAATTCATTCAAAATATACAAGAGCGCAGCTATTTCAATAAAAGCACTCTTCAACTGTCCCACAGTGCAAACAATGCTAACCTCCCTATTTACGAACGCTCCTCGACTCGAATCTCGTCCTTATTTGAACAAGCTGAGCACAGCGCCACCGCTTGTCTAAAAATGATGCTGCGTTTCTCGAGAATCGCTGCAGATTATCACTGATATTGGGTGACTTACTCTGCCTAGAGACTGCGCTGGAATCAATTTTCTCAGGTCAAGGCGAAACATTTAGTGAAGGGACGTTCTAAAATACAGGGGTAAAACTCACAGTAGTATTTGCCGAGCTTGTCAGACTGTTTGACAGGCGACCCAGAAATTCTAGATATTCGTAAAGGAGGAGCTCAAGAGGGTGGCGAAAAGAAAAAAGTCGCATAAGATTTTCCTTATTGTCGCTTAAGGCTGCAAAAACCTCATAAATCACTCTGAAAGATGGCCAGCACTCATACTAGTACTCGTTATTGAATGGCATCTGCATAACAAAGTAATATAGGGAGAAAATATTTTGTGCCCTGTGACAGCGAGTATTAGTAGCCACTTCCAAATCATAAAACACTTTTCCGCAGAGCGAAAGCGTACTCTGGCAAAAGCGACTTAAAAAGCGTTATGGACGTCACAGAAAAGGGGGAGAACTTTTTTTTACACCATTCTACTCTTTTCTTTTGCTGTGAGGTTAGAATATACTCAATTAAAAGTTATAACTGCAGTTGGCGCATCTGTATTAGATTGGATGATGATGAACCCGCCTCGATGGTTTAGCCACCAAGGTACTCAGCTGCAGTTTTCATGCAGGCGAAAATGCTGTAGGCCCATTTGCTTAGATTTGGGTGCACAAGAACCCCAGGTGGCCGAAATTTCTGGAGCCCTCCCCCAGGCGTCTCATAATCAAATGGTGGCTTTAGGACATTAAACTGCACACATCAATCAATTAAATGGTGATGCACAAACTTACGTTTAATAATGGATTTTATGTTTCTTGATAAAATTAACAATACTGAAAAAGTTTGAAGCTGGTTGGGCATTTCATAAAGGTTTTGTGCAAAATTAGGAAATTGTATCCAATTGACACAATTGGCGCGGCTGCTGTTCTCTTGAACATGCAAATAGAATACGAAAACAGCATGTAATATTGTGCTACAGACATTAAACATGTGCTGTAAATAGACATGAATGCCTGAATTGAATAGTCCATTTCGCGAGGAAACAACGACCACACAAAGAAAACACATGGGCAGGATGGGTGCTCACTAGCAGCTGTTTGTAGCATATATTCATAATATTGGATATATTCATACACACAACCTTAAAAAGGTGGCGAGTCGGCATGAAGTACTGATGGAGTTCGTGCCCCTAACAAACTAGCAAAGTTGCGCCGGTGCATCGCTGGAAATCATCCTGAGCAGCTGAAAGGCTGTAAAAAGAAGCACGCGTGGCCATTCACGAAGTCTGCCACTGAAGTGGTTTACAAAATACCCCTATCGTGCAGAAAGAGACATGTTAGCCAGACGACGAGGCGCTACGTTAATGATCAGCGAGGAAACAAGCCCTTACGGCAAAGAATAATGACGGTGGCCGTTCAAGAGCGCATGTCACTTCATGTGGATTCACACCAAAGGCAATTTCGAAGGGCTTTCACAAAAGAAAGGGGTTATCAATTGCGTTAGCAAAATTTCACTCATCATGTATGAGCGGGAAGCACGGTATCTAGCGATCATGTGTCCTATAGCATGATTAGGTAAGGGACGGCCCAAGTAGGTTGCACATGCGTTGACGAAAAGTTGGTTTATATCAGCCTGTTCCCTCAAGAAATAAACAATTGCAAATGAGTGCCCATCCCGTTTATGTGTTTTCTTTGTTTAGGTGGTCGTCATTTTGGCGCAAAATTGACTAATGTTTAATGCAAACATGCACCAACTATCCCAACAGCGAGTTCTACAAGATATGAATGCCGCTGCTGCACATGTAAACAACAATAGCACGTGCAGCCGCCTTAGAACTGTGAAAAAAAGCTGCGTTATACAGTGCCTCAGAGGAGGCACTTTCAATATATTTCATGGTAAATAAAGGGCTTAATAAGCATAGGACCTTTTTCTGTGCTCATGACATGCTGTTAGGGTGATTTCATGCCAAACGCCCAGCCATTTTGGCGACCATCTCAAATGCATTAGAAAAATATTGTGCTGATTAACTGTATTGAAAGCAGTGAAACGGTAAGATATTTCGGAGAGAAAAAATGTTCGGTCACGTGGTTGCCTTCGGAATTTTCCGGAATGTCGTTTGGGTGTTTGTGAAAAAAATTTATTTTAAAAGTACGTTCTACAGCAAACTTGTCCTACATGTTGAGTTAAGGTTCTTGTGTAAGGTGTTTGAAGCTCAGTAATATTATTTCAATTATACTGGCACATATTCTTCCAAGAATTAATCCAAAATGTGTTACGTTTGCTATTTTTTATTGCAATACTACAGTTTCTATATGAATATCTGAGTAGTGAATATTTACTCCAGGCAAGGTATATTTTGAGAAAAAAAATATTTGAGACCTCTCAAGCTGGTAAACTTTATGAAAAAAAATCATAAATTTTACAAAATCGTAATTTTTGTCCATATTGAGATGCGATTACGCCATGTGGTGGCTCAACTAAAAATTACCTTTAAACATAAATTGAAAGCAGATAAACAGTTCTTTTTATATACCGTCATTACATTTTTTGTTTTAACGAAGAAAATATTTTTTAGCATTCCCATTGGCGCCTATCTTCCCATTTGGTTATACGACAGCTGCCGCCTTGAAATTCCCTATTTTCATCAATGGGAAAGTTCAAACCTTATTTTCTTCCTTAAAACAAAAATATGTAATGAAAACAATTGGCATATGAAAATACCTTTTTTTTCCTTTCGATTTAGGTTGGAAGGTCATCTTTATTTGGACCACTCGACAGTGCAAATCGCGTCTCAATACAGACGAAAATGACGATTCTGCGAAATTTGTAATTTTTTGTCATAATGTTTAGCAGCTTAAGAGGCCTCATAATATTATTTCCTCAAAATATACCTTTTGTGTAGTTAGTATTCATTACTCAGACATTCATAGAAAGTGCAGTAGTACAGTAGCAAAAAATGCAAACATAACACATTTTGGCTAAGTTGTTATAGGCGTGGTAGATGAAGAAAGTGTTTAACAGCACAAACAACAAGAAGGGAAGGAAGACACGAGAACAGAGCCCTGAACATAAAACCAAAGTTTATTGCAAACCAACTGCAATATATAGAAAACAGAATCTGCACATAACCACGCACCATAAGCAGAATTGCACATACATGCACCATACGGCCTACCTTATCAACAACCGGTCATATAAGTGGACCCCAGATAACTAACTTTACAGCAGTTAAGAAAAATTGAGGGTACGCTAACACAGGGAGCACCAAGTTGTTGAATATAGAAGCCTCACTAATCTCGTGCTCGCGCCGATTTTTATATCCCCCGTGATCAAACACTTGTCAGGAATTGGCTGACAACAAGACGTATTACAATGGTCTGCCAAGTGGCTGGGAAGGAAACCTTTTAGAGAGTTAGCGTGCTCCCTCAACCAATCATTCATGCATCGACCTGTTTGGCCAATGTCCACAAGTAAATAATATCTTGTAGAAAATCGCTAGAACACATTCAACAAGGCACATAGCGTGTTTCTTAGTGCCTGCTTCTTTCTTAGGTCTTTCACTGTTGACCCTGCGACATAGGCCAGCGAGCTTGTCGCGTACGCAGAACGCAACTCTTACACTATTTTGTAGCGTTAGCTACACTGGCCTCCATGAGCCGATTTCGCGTGACACTGGTCTGCACATGCCCAATGATACTCCGCCGCTGCCGCGCATGCCTCGCCGCCGGTGTGTGCGCAATTCGATGCGCTGCGCAGACGATCAGTGGTGTCACACACTGGAGCCGGCACCTTTTCCAGCGACCTTCTTTAGCCTATGAGAAACTTCGTTTACGTAGGGAATAACAGCCTTGCTAGAATGAGGCTTGTTGAGTTAGCTGTTGCTTTGTGTCTTATCAGGCAATCTTAGTGACGTTAGGAGAGTCTTGCCAATAGAAGTTAGCAGGGGTTTAGAAAAGCCTGCTTGTTGAAGGCGGTGAACTTAGAGCGAGAAACTGCACTCTATCTGGCGGTGACAAGAGCCAGTTAGAATTGCCTTTAGGCAGGAAAAAGCGATGCTTCACTTGACTAGCTTAGAATGGGTGGACGTAAAAAGAAGGCTTTTTCTTGAGCAAGGTTCGTACCGCCAATATACATGGTCAACCAAAAAAAGCATTTTCAAGTCTAGACATTGTAACTTGTCATCATGAATTAAACTCCGACTTTACTTCCAGTTGCTTCATTTCACGCTGAAAAACGTCAAATATCTCAGAAGTGCAGATGTGTGCATTGGCTCATGTTTAGCATTGGTTCTTTGTTACCTTTTACTCACGCGGTATGAAAGAAGTCTCATGGCTAACTTCGATCACACGAGTACAGTTAAAGTGTTCGGCTACGTTGACGACTTTTTGGTGTTTTACCGCATCGATCAATCTGACCCTCGGCGAACCACCGATAAGATATTTGACGTTTTCGGGCGTGAAATGAAGAAACTATAAATAACGTTGGAGTTTATTTCTGACGACACCCTACGATGTCTACAATTAGAAATGCTTTTTTTGTTGTTTATCATGTATATTGGCGGTACGAGCCATGCTCAAGACCTGCTTTTTAGGTCCGACCATTCTAAGCTGGTCAAGGGAAGCATCGCTTTTTTCTGCCTAAAGGCAATTCTAACTGGCTCTTGTCACCGCCAGATAGAGTGCAGTTTTTCGCTCCAAGTTCACCGCCTTCAACAAGCAGGCTTTTCTAATCCCGAGCTAACTTCCATTGCCGAGACTCTCCTAACGTCACTAAGAGTGTCTGATAAGAGACAAAGCAACAGCTAACTTAACAAGCCTCATTCTAGCAAGACTGTTATTCCCTACGTACACGAAGTTTCCCGAAGGCTAAAGAAGGTCACTGGCAAAATAGGTGTAAGAGTTGTATTCTGCGCACGCGATAAACTCGCTGGGCTATGTCGTTGGGTCAACAGCAAAGGACCTAAGAAAGAAGCATGCACTAAGAAACACGCTACGTGCCATGTTGAATGTGTTTTAGCGATTCTCTACAAGATATTTTTTTACTTTTGGGCACGGTTACATTGGCCAAACAGGGCAATGCATAAATGATCGGTTGAGGGAGCACGCTAACTCTCTAAAAGGTTCTCTTCCTAGCCACTTGGCAGACCATTGTAATAAGTCTTGTTGTCAGCCAATTCTTGAAAAGTGTTTGATCATGGGGGGATATAAAAATCGGCGCGATCACGAGATTAGTGAAGCCTTCCCCATTCAACAACTTGTGCTTACTGTGTTAGCGTACCCTCAATTTTTCTTAACTGCTATGAAGTTAGTTATCTGGGGTCCGCTTATATGACCGGTTGTTGATAAGGTAGGCTGTATGGTGCATGTATGTGCGATTCTGCTTATGATGCGTGGTTATGCGCAGATTCTGTTTTCTATATATGGCAGTTGGTTTGCAATAAACTTTGGTTGTTTGTTCAGGGCTCAGCTTGTCTCTTCTTTCCCTTCTTGTCGTTTGCGCTGTTAAGCACTTTCTTTGTCTACCATACAGCACCAACCAGCCGTATCAAGCACTTTTAGTCTTGGAGGCGTATGTACCAGCGAAACTGCACTAATATTACTGCGCTTCAAACACTTTACACATGAGCTTGTACTTAACATGTAGACAAATTTGGTATAGAAGCAAGGAGGCAGTACTTTTAAAACAAAATTTTGCACAAACAAGAATAAAACGACATTCCGGTAAGTTCATAAGGCAACAACGTGAACAAAAAATTTTTCTTTCAGAAATATTTTACTGTTTCACTGTTTTCGATGCAGTAAATCGTTACAATTTTTTCGATACATTTGAGATGGTCGCTAAAATAGCTAGGATGTTTGGCATGGAATGACCCATTAGTGAATCAACCTTTTAAGCTGGAGACATCTAGGCCGTCTCCAGTTTATCATACAACTCTAACATTATGCATTGTACACAGTTTTCTACATGCACTGCTGTTAATCTGATGGCAAATTGATACTCATATTGGAAAAGTAAATAGGTATATAGAACACATAGCTTGATATGAAGCCTTCTCATCAGAGGAATGTTCCTAAAATGTACAAGATACTTGGTGCACCCTATGAGTAGCGTCCACCACTGCTGCAACCCTTTGAGTGAGGTCGTGAGCCCGGAAGCAGCTGCTTTCATGTTGTGATGAAGAGTGCACTGCAGTCGTCAGCACCCAGTCCATCGTAGAAGACGTAGTGTGTTTCCTTTCAACATTCTGCATGTAAGAGATGCACAACATTCAACTAAGCATTTAAAAAATACTGGGAACAATCAGAACCTCATTATGATGTGTCGTATAATAAAAAGCTCCAGCTTCCCCACTATTCACTTTTACATACAAGCATCTGTGCATATTAGCGTACGAATGCAAGTGCCATGTTTGAGTCTACACCATGGTGGTGGCGAAAAAGTGCTTCTCTCTTGAATCATGCACCTACCAAGAAGTTAGAAATATACTGGGATGCTCACATTTCAGCGTTTTTACCAAGTTTTCTTGCTTAGCTAGAATACCCGTAACCAATAGGCCACTACAAAGGGCGATACAAAAAATTATATAAACCCATTAAGACAGAAAAGTAGCAATATTTATCATTTACTTTGAAGGATCATTTTGTAGACATGTACTCATCACAGATGTACAATCTACTGTGTGAAACTAGTGTAAAACATCGAGCAAGCCCCAATCTGAAAGGATCAACAGCACTTGTTAAATGACAACTGCTGCTGGAAACACAGCACTGTGTATTTGTGGAAGCTCACCTCTAAATTTCTTCTCCAGTTACATAAATTTGGTGTACTGGATAATTTTATAATATGTCTTTCACAGGTTGCTTATTGGTCAATAAAATGATTACTTTAGCCCTTGAGTAAAACTGACTACATTAAAAAATCAATAAGACGTGCTAATATTATTCTTCGAGTGCATGCGTAAGCAGCTAGTTCGCAGTTGATTTTTTTTAATTCATAAAAACAGCCATGCAACAGATAATGTATCACAAGTTAAATATATGCTCAATAAGCTCTGAACTGCTGGACTATAAATATGTATAACTAAAAAAATGCACGACTCTTCGGAAAAGTAGCTAACAGGAATATATGCACGGAGGGCTTATCAGTTGGATCAGTGTGTTTGCATTCGTAAAGATGAAACCTGCACAGACAAAATGCATGAAACAGACAAGAACTGTTAGGTCTGCCTGCTTTCATTTACAGCCACCTGTGTCGCCATCCTCATTTCGTTTTTCGCGAGCGTGTTCTTTAGTGGCTAACTATGCCTACACCATTATCATCTGTGCTGTATCAGCTTAACTGAAAGTTTTTTGTGGCTGTTTGTTGGTACACTTTGGCTAAGCTTTCATATGTAACCACAGCGCCAAAACCATACACCAAAATACACAGAAATATTCTATTCTACAATATTCTATGTGCCGCACTACAATGGTGCAAAAATGCAAAAAGATGTGTGCAATTGAGTGTGCCTGTTCAGTCCCTTATCAAAACACATCAATATTTCTATATCCTGATTATCTACGATATACTAGTATAAATATAAACAAACCTAACAAGGCATAAAAAGCGCAAATCCCTGACCAAACAAGGTACACCTAAATTTTTTGGTTAGCTGCACAATTTGTAACAAAACACATGTCACGCCACTGCAAAGCGCAAGCATCAAAGGGGTACTGATACATATTTTAAGTATTTTCGGATTCTTGCTTTAAATAGCGTATTTACTCGCATTAGAAACACACCCCTGTCTTCAGTCACTGAAATCTGGATTTTTTTCTCCCGCGTAATAAACGCGTCCTATTTGTCCACTGCAGTCCCGCTGACAACTGACGCCTCCTTTACCGTTTATCTGCTTCGTTTTATTATTATTATTATTATTATTATTATGCCATTTCTTTCGCCCACCTCGGCTCGCTCAGCCCCCCCCCCCCCCCCATTTCTCACCCGCTGCCGCGTGCCGTAAGGTCTATCTGCGCGCGGCACATCCCCCCGTTTTCTTTAACCATGCGCGACAGCGAGGTTCACGAACGCTGCGACTGTTGAGCCATCGCAGCTGATAAGCACACAGCGAGCGAAGGTCCCGACGGCGCCAAGAGACGGTCGCTTCCTGCAATGCCGAGTACCGCGGGCAAATCGGGAGTTGGCATGCAGGCAGGCACGCAATTTTGCACTTCGTTGTTCGCATGCACGAAAGCTTACCTTTTCAGCAATAGCAAGAAATCCAAAAGCGTTCTCCATGTAGCTCCCAGCGTACACTCCGTTGATTGCTTGATCGGAAACACTCTGCTTGCGGCGTGCACAAGCTTCAACGAAAGCCGTTGACAGAGGAGACACACTCCGCCGCACCGAAGTTGTTTTGTACTTGCCGACGCGCCACAGATTGCAGTAACTCGTACTGTACCTACTGGAAGCGCGAGTTGAACCGTGCAAGCCGTATAAGTACACATTCTGGACAAAGCAAGTGAATATTAAAATAATAAACCACCGTCAGCCTGCAGCAAACACGCGTACGACATGTCACCACCCAATTCAATGTCTGCCTGTTGACGATGGCGATGCGCAGTTGCCCCGAGACTTCGAAACCGAAACCGAAATTCATAGCAGCACCGTTTTATGATATAATTTCCAAGCTATGTCAAGCCTCCAAGATATAGTGTAAATTTTATGCTGGACAACATATTTATTTGCTTGCAGAGCTTCGAAGTCGTTTTTTTTTTGCCACTGACGTGTGCAGGTGGCAAGTGAGTAGCCTTCGTAATGCTCATTTTTCTTTTCCCGAGGGAGGCGTGATTGTGGCGTTGTTTCGACATTTTGGAGTCAAAATTTGTTATTTGTGGAACATAGATATAAATAAAAAGTTAGGGATGGGTGGCGGGGAGGTTGTTTCATATTTGACACATCTCCAGCCCTTTTTTATGTTCGTTTGAGGAGCTTTTTTTATTCAAAATGGGGCAAATCTAGAACCGCAAAAAGCTAAACTAACGCTTACTTGGCATATACATGCTATCAAAGTTTTACTAGAACAGTGATAAGTATAAAGAATGTTTTAATTTTACTGTTTTAGAGGAAAGGTGAACGTATGTATGAGCCAATTGAGTGTCATTGGTGCTACTTTCGGGTCAGGATTTGGCCCATTTCGCACAAAGAAATGAAAGCTCCCGATTTGGTTTCTTTTAGTATGCAGCCACAGGCAAAAATGTACATGCAAATGGGTCAGGCCCCCTTTTTTTTCTCTTTCTATCCCCCTGCATGCATAAATCCTAGCAACACCCCCGCTGTGCTATTAGCTTCTTTTAAATAACACTCTGCCATTCAGCAAGAACCTGGGGACTAGGCTTTTTTTACCGACAAAGTATGAATGACGCTTGCTTTTATTTCAAGTCTTAAATTGTGTGCGCGCATAGCAATGTGCGATTATCAGTGCATTGTAACGCCACAGTAACAGCTATCAATTACAATGCTGCAACTAGTCAACTATTCTCCATTCTTGTGGCACGGGTACATTGCGCTAGTGTTGTCTACGATTGTTCACGTGTATATTAAGTGACGCGCAAGCGTTGATATCAAGGATATAAAAAAGAACAGTAAGTGCCCACAGAGTGGTGCATACCATTGTATGAGTTCACCCGTGCTTAGCGAATGTGCGCTAAGCTTGTCCTGCGGCGCGGCATGCGTGCACAACAGCTGCATTAGAGTAAGCTTAACCTGTTATTTGTAAACATGCCTAGTTCCATGGCAATGCGAATGCTGCAAACATTCAATTCGAACTCATCCATGTTCATGGATCTAAATATAACTCACTGAATAAATCAGGGACTTGTGTATTGATGCGAAATACTTCAGTGTGAGGAAATATGTGGAAACCCATTAATAAATTGGCCCCGTATCTGCATGTTTCTGCAAATGTCGTCGAAAGACGATAGTCTTGCGTGTGGAGAGAGTGAAGTGGACATTTATTTGGTGTTCTGTGCAAGAAAATCGGTGAGTGGTATTCTGGAGGCACTGCGCTTGAGTGCCTCGAGCATGCAGCGGAGGCGAACGAGCGCATCAAGTCACGTCACACATGAGACATGAGCGTCATCTGGCAGTTTTCTGAAAAAAAAAACAAAGCGCATGGCTCTGAGACGGGTGTGCGCGCCCATCTCAGAGGTGATATGGTGCAGAACGCAAGGCGACGGTAGGTGCCACCTCCGTAACGTCTTAGAAAAGCGTTGGAAACACTCCCCGTTCCGTGCAATAATTGCATGGTCAGCGCAGCGTGATAAGTGCTACGGTCCTTAAAATTAGTTATGTATGCTTTTTCTAGTGAAATATGCACATGCAGAATATATACGTGTTGTTATGGTGCCTCAGACATGCGCAATAACTGCTTTTTAATTGACGATTGCACAGACATGAACGCTTAATCTTGAGCAACATTGGTGGGCGCTGCGGATGAGGTCGGCCGTTTCAAGTACCAGATGCCGTATAGAGTGGACAAACAGACAAATGTGCAAACGGACAGACAGACCAAAATTTTTGCGTCGAAGGTCCCCAAGAAAGAGTATCATTTTTAATAAACCAGGAGCTCTTGTACGAAAAACTTAGTGTGATTTCAAATGAGAAAGCGCGCACGATAGCCTGTCGGAAACCATGTGTAATCGTTTCATGTTATGTTTAAGCGCAACATAATCTCTTTTACCGATGTCTCTGTGAGAAGTAGGAAAGAATGGACATGAGCGGCAGCAAAATATTTTTAGTAAGAATCCCAAAACGTAACCCATGAATTAAGTCGTTGAACATGTGAGAAATGTTCTGAATAATGTAAATAGGCGGTGGTATAAGAGATATAATACATAGCACGATATATTTTGGCGAATGATACAGGAATTGAAAACAAAGGCCAAAACATCAATATTTTCACCAGAACTTCGGCATGCGGATTGATTGCATCCGTTGAGATGTGATATGTATTGATGCTCTAAACTATATGCATATATGATAGGTGTAACATTCAAGGAAACACGCTTGGGTGTAATTTGCGAACATACACCTATAGTACACCTAAAAATGACAAATGGGTGTACAAAAGGTGGAATTGCAGAAATTACACCCGTGCGGATAAGTTTGGCAGAAATAATAGGTGTAAGACGGGTGATTTATTGAAAAATCCACCCTTAAGGGTGTGAAATGATTTGCAGTGTATGATTATGAAAGACGCGGTAGTGTAGTGCTCTGGAAATTTCGACCACGTGGGATTCTTTAGGTGCACTCCAATCTGAGCACACGGGCCTCCATCATTTCTGCCTCCATCGGAAATGCAGCCGCCATAGCTGACCGGGTTTCGATCCCGTGACCTATGGGTCAGCAGCCCAGTACCTTAGTCATTAGACCACCGCTGCGGGGCATGCACTCAGAAGCAAAGCAAAAGTAGCAATGGAAGAAGTGATGTGCGTGGGGCCCGATTACGTCATCGTGTTGAACCCTTGATCGCGATGCTCAGGTGTCTTTAAATTTTTTAGAATGTTAGGGATTGTCAAATTTCAAGTGCGTTAGAAGAAAGAGGTTTTGTCTTGCGGAGAGTTTTTCGAAATAAATTTTCGCGAGATAAGCTGTGTTATCCATGAAGCTGTGATACTCTGTTCTGTGAAACGGGCCGAAGTAGCTTGTGGTCGCGAATCAAGAACGACGAATCTAAATTTGGCACAACTGCAGTCCTGCCAAAACGAATAGGTGTACCTGAAAATTCCGAGCAAGAAGTATTGCCTATTTTCACCTCATCTGGATGACTGCCCCGCCACAGTGGATTAATGGCTAAGGCTGCTGACGCGCAGGTCGCGGAATTGAATCACTCCTGCGGCGGCTACGCTTAGATGGAGGCGAAAATGCTGTAGGCCCTCGTGCTCAGATATGGGTGGTCGTTAAACACCCTCTAGTGATAGAAATTTTTGTAGCTGTCCACTACGGAGTCTCTCAATCATATTGTAGTTTTGGGACGTTTAACGCCACATAAAAATCAATCAAAGCCCCCTGGATGACTGACAAACAAACATATTTTACAGTATGCGTCAAACTGCAAGTTTCTGAGAGATAGGAGCCATGTACGGCCACATCAAGTTGATAAAAGAAAGCAGAAATATAGGATATGTTGGTGCTTGTCACGATCCGGCTGCAATACCTGGTTAATACTACCAACAGTCTAAGAAACTTCAAACGTGACACGATTATAGAAATGGCAGTTCGCTTAGAATTGAGAAAGTTCTTGTAATATATATTGTTGTTGGGGTTTAATGCACCAAAGCAGCGATATCATTACAAGAGATGTCATAGACGAGAGCTTCGGAAATTGCTACTTGTTTTTTTTTTACACGGGCTTCAAGGATTTTCGTTTCCAACAAATATGCGAACACCGCAGCAATGATTCAATACAGCGACCTTGCGGGTCAGCACTCCAGCTGCATAATCAGTGAACCGCCACGGCTGTTAGGTTATAGATTAATGATGCCCCGTTAACAGGGCAAACGTAAGGTTAGTACGTTTCACCCCTTATTACTTCAGAGCATCATAAAGTGTCGAAATATGAGACCGGCGGCGGCGGTAGCGGACAACTGCGCATGACCCGAGTCGTGATCTGATAGCAGCTTTCGCTGTAAAACACAGGGATGCCCCTTCTTTGCTGGCCAGAGGCGTAGCCAGTGGCACAGGTTGGCTTTTCATCCGCCTTTGGTGGGAGTACCACTCCTAAAGTCCAAAGCGGCGCGAGAGGAATTGAAGCAGGACTGATTACCGAGTGCGTTGTGGACGTCACGCTATGGGCGCCTCTGATCGTCCTACGATTCAGCTAGTCGTCGTTGATCAACTTGGCACACACCATGGGTACCACGGGCTTTCGTTGTTAGACAGTTATAGTATACTTGGCTTACCGGGATACCTGGCTTACCGGGAGCTTAGCGGGGTCGAAGTGCGCGTGTCCAGATACGTGCGTTACACGTGCCGCTTGCCGTACGCGCGCTATTTTCCTGATTTAACGTTACTGTGGTAACGTAAATGTACGTGTACGTGCAACATGGCGGCGCTCTCGGACGCCCGCTTCGAAGTGATTTTGGCGTAGCCGCTGAAAGATTCACTGTGTTCGCTGGAAACGACTGTTTAAATTGGCGTCGCTTTCCTTCAATTAGCTTCGATAACCAAGATTTTAAGATAGCTTTACGTTTAGAACGTGTCTAGGCTTAACTACAAGATCCATGTTTATAAATCGGCCACATAAATGTTTTCACGTTTACTTCATGGTTCTTATTTATTTCCTTTTATGGATACTAAAATAAACTTGCAACAATGCTTCGCGAAAACATTCTCGTTTTCTTTTCCTTTTCACTGTTCTTTAACTTATTAACAATCCAATAGGTGGCCCCACCGTACGAGTGTGGGCACTGAAACACGTAAACGCTGTCCGGCCAAACTATAAAAGGTGGTCCACAACGAACGTTTGCTGCATACTAACGCCATTCCAGTAACCTCCGCTATCACGCTAGCGATAAACTAAAACTCATTTTTGCTTCCTGAGCGCTCTCTGACGTGTAACTTAGCCCGATCGGAGGGAGCGTGTAGAAAGTCACCACAGGATCGCGGCCCAAACACAGAAAAGAGAGATAGAGAGAGAGAGAGAGAAGCGAGCCGAATTTTGTCGAGAGGAATTACAGGTGAATGTCACAATATTGTGGTGCAATTTTTACCCCTAGTGGCACCTTCTACATGTGACATGAAGTGCACATTCTTTGTTTCGCTATTGACAACCACACGGAGGAAGGAAAGGTAAGGAGAAGGCATGACCAGCCGGCACAGGGCGTAAAAAATGTGGCGGAAATTACCTCACGCGCGGCCATATTCACTGGACACAATGGCGGCGTTTTGTTATTATTGATGTAGTGCGGTGCGGCACCGTTCAGGCGGTCCAGGGGCGATTAGCGTTTTCATGGGCCTCGCACTTAACCGTGGCGTACTGCAGGTGTTCGACCGCATCCATTCTTTGTGCCGCATTGTTAGCTACGCGATTTGCCTCCATGGTGTCTGTAACCATGGTGTCTGAACTAGAAACCACGGAACGAACTCCAATTTTGCAGCGTCCATCAAAATTATACTGAAAAGCCATCATAGAAGATAACGACTGTGCTCAAGAATTCGTTCAATGAATGCCTTGCAGGTTAGTGACAGTTATGCGGTGTTGCTTCTTATGACAGCGGACGATGCATTTGCAGACCATTGGCCCTTATTAAGACTCTAATCTAATCTTGGTTTTCATGTTCCTCTACAGTTACCGGTTGGCTGTTGGCGCTGACCTGTGCTCCAGATAAGGAAGACAGAAACAAGCGTCTTCTCTTTATTTTCCTTTAATGACTAGCCACTTAACCCGGAGACATCTTCTCTCGCATTTGGCTGGCTTTCCCTGCCGTCCTTGGCGGCTGTGTCGATGCGTGAAGCTTCCCGCAGACTTTTTCTCACGCATTCCTTCAGCTAACTTTGCCACCTTTCGCCCTTACGCGATTCTGGTCTCCGTTCTCCGTAGCTACAGTGCGCGTCAATCACATTGGAGACGTGTTCCCACGCACTTTCGGGTGCTCTTCGCTACTTTCGTCCTAACGAAATCATGGCCTTTGGTATATCAATAGGAACGAGTGCGCGTCGGACAAAAGAGGGGCGAAAACAAAGAGGCCGGCGCAAAATTAACGGGCCGCCACGCACACAAGCTCCACCGACGCCGACTTTACTGGCATAATTACGGACCTCCAGGTTTATTGCAGGGAAGACATTTTTTCTTTTTTATCGTTGTGTCTAGCGCACAGCACGACCGAAAATTTCATAAAGCCCAAAGAGAAGCGCAAAAGGGGAAAAAGTGATCCGAAAGAAGCTGTACGAATTTCGGTGCCTTGTTCTTCGTGTGGCAATGTTCGAAGTTACATCTTTATTCTCACAAAGAACACATAAAAAAAGCTTAACGTGCAACTTGCCGTGTTTATCGTAAACGCCGGCAGTGCACGACTACAACAGCCATAAGCAGAGATTTCGTCAACCGTATCGCAGCAAGATAGCGTGTTGAAATCCGTTCCGTTGGTTTCGGATAGCACCGGCGCACGCGGCGCGCAGGCCACGTGCTTTGTGAGACAGAGAGGGAGTCGCACCTTCTGCTTCGCATTCATATGTAAACAAGAGAGGAGAATTTACTTAGTCAATAGGGCCGACTTCCGGCTTCATCGCGGCTTCACAACGAGTGACGTCAGGGCCTCCTCCTTTCCTTCCTTCGTGGACAACCACAAGGCCGCCATGTTGATCCAGAACTAACGTTGCTGTATTATCTTATTCCAGCTGCAATGATCAAATTTACAAGTCAGTGGGTAAACGCCCCGAAGGAAAAAAGAAGAAGTTCTGTTGCAAACACTCACATTTAGCATTTTCTCAACTCGTAACAACGGCAACCATGTATTCAGAGGTGCACCGTGTGCGCCGAGGTGATTTCGACCGGCGGCGGCGTGGGGGTCGTTCAGAGTCGGCGGAGGCGGCGTTGTCGGCGCACGCCGGGTAATTCATCGGCGGCGGCGGTGGCGCCGAAGTCGAAACTAAAAATTCAAAAGGTTCTTTTGGCACAGGTTACTGAATTAGTTGAAATTCAGGGATTTTCATCCAAATAGCACTAATGACACTACGCAGATGTGTCGACATCACGACGAATGCAAAGCGTTTTGTAAAATAGTTTTCATTTCGCTTTCATAATAGAATATGCGTATTTCAATATTTGTCCATGTTCTACCACGAGTGTGCAGAACTTTGCTTGTTTTTTATTTAGGATGCAGCAGTTTGTTTTTGTTATTGGCTACGTCATACTTCATAAAACCTTCTTTCATTGAACATTGAGCCAGCACCGACGCACGTCACTCAGTTCGCTTTTTCCGAATTGGATCTCACTTTTACATTATACGCTGCACAAAAAAAGAAGCACCTCTGCTATGAGTTTTCTTGTTGTGATTGCAGAAAACCGCTCTTTTCAGTATCTGTCATGCCTTGAATGTTACTTTCCTTCAAACTAATCGAAATACCTACTTTTCACAATATGAAAATGTTTTATGTAGCGGTATAAGGCGCGGAAGAAAACAAATCTGCGCATTTAGTCAACTAGTCCTCACCGCAGTTTTCAATTAATGAACTCTAGACATGGGAGTGGGCGAGGCAGGTGGTGCAAAAGGGGCACTTGACCCCTTCAAGCCGCACCAGCACTTGCTAACCACTCTAGCGACAGCAACATGACCCCCTCCCTCAGCCATGATGCAAGTTAAAAGAAGGGTTTGCTTACCCCCAAGGCAAAAACCTGTCGATGGCCATATGTGCAGATGAGAGCAAATGCAATATTTGCTCAGATACGCAGTCCACACTGGTCACGACCCGGAGGCCCGTTGACCACGCCCGCAGAGAACGTTGACTCCCCGACCCCTTTGTGCTCGGTCAGGGGAGGGGAACACCCCTTGCAAGTGGGCCCCATTGAAATTTCTCTTAAAAACGTCACAAATAAGAATGCTTGATAAGTATGTATAAACATTCAACTTTTTAATGCTTTTTTGTAGCGTGTACACGTGCTAAATACCCATCAGGTGTGTGAGACAATTGAAATCGCAACTGCCACTCTCGACTGGTTCCGGAAAAGACTAATAGAAAAATGCAATTACGAGTGCTGGGAACGCACGTTCGTTTGTCAATTTGATTTCTAAGCATGATTTCAATTCCTATATAAACAAAAACAAAACCTGCAAAATAATAAAACAAAATGGCTGCCACTGCAAGATGTGTGTCGCCCTTCGTGATTTTTCTAGACTTACGCGTCTGCAAGCCACATCTGGTGTCACAAACTTGCATAGTGCCCTCCCCCCTCCTCCCCACGACTTCTCCCAATACCCTCCTCCCCAATAAAAAGGCACCAATGTAGGCCTCCGTGATTGCCTACTGGCGCACGGCGGGCCATTTCGGTTGCTAGGACCAACAGTACCGATTTCGACATGCTTAATTGAAGGTGCTGAAGGATGAAAAAAAAGGCCGATTGTTGTAAATTCGTGAGAGTTTAATGATAGCTTCTTTGTGAATACCGTAGACAATTGAAACTCACTTTGTGTATAATGCTCCAATGAAAAAAAATTGTTTCACCCTGTGTCACTGCAAATCAGAAGCCATCACATGGGCAGGCGTCATTAAGCCTCTAGATAACATTTCTAAGGTTATGCACACTTGTGCAAATAATTCTCGTTAATTGAACATTGAGTATAATCCTTGCTTGGGTTAGTATGTGTGCAAACATAAATTTGAAATTTAAAAATTCTGAATATGGGTTTCTGCAGCAAAGACACATTGATTAAAACTGATGATTCCGGAGCTACGGCAGAGGTAACATTCATTATGTTTTTTCGGTTGTATGGTAATGCGTTACCTTATATATATATATATATATATATATATATATATATATATATATATATATATAACATGGAGCCGTGAAACGTTCCCTTTTTTATTAGAGTAACGAGTAGCGTATTTAGTTCCTTTTTACTATAATGGATACAACCCTAAATATATAGACTTACAGGAGTGATGTCGGCCCACACCATCAGTTGTGGTTGCGGTCTATAGGCTGGCTGTAAACATTACATAGATATATTCCTTTCATCTAGCACGTGAGAGTGAAGGTTTGCTCGACCATTGATGATCTCGACCTTTGAGGAACACACAACAGCTTCTTAATAATATGCATATAATCCAACCGAAGCGTGCACTTTGTTTCGCAAAAATTTACAGTCAACGTGAGTGCTGTCGTCACGCCGTATGTTTTAGGTAGAAACTTCGCCTACTCAAAATACCCAAAGACGTCGATCCACCTAGCAACGCGTGGCTACCCGCTGACGGTTCTGTATGAAAATAGCATCCACAGTGGAACCTGTCGCATCTGCTGAAATTTTATCGCAACAATATTATACCGCCACTTCGCTTGTATTTTTATGTCACTGCCTAGTGCAAAGGCACCGCCATTGTGGTTCAGTAGCTAAGGTACTCGGCTGTTGATCCGCAGGTCGCGCGATCGAATCCCGCCTTTGGCGGCTGCATTTTCGATACAGGCGAAAATGCTGTAGGCCCATGTGTTCAGATTTGGGTGCAAGTTAAAGAACCACAGGTTGCCATAATTTCTGGAGTCCTCCACTTCGGCATCTCTCATAATCATATGGTGGCTGTGAAACCTTAAACACCACATATTAATCAATTGCCTTGCGCAAAGCACGCTTGGCTGTCTGCGAAAATTCTAGCTTATTTTAGAATCTTCTAATAAGCTTGAGACACCTACAATACTGATGATGTTCGATGCCATGGGTATATATAGCGACGTACCTTCCCGCAGATCATCACGCAGATCATCTATCTGCGTAAAGCGTGAATTCTAGTACTTTGTACTTTTCTAGGCACACGTTCACGAAATAAGAAGTGTCGTCTTGAGCAACCCAAGTACCATATTCTTTGCCGTCGCAACCACGTGGCAATGTGGTGAGATGAGAACGGTGAAATGATTGATACAAAACAGTGAGATGGGGCGTAAGTACACGGCCAAGTTTTATTTAGGATGCGTATACCACAAGCTATTTTCTTCTATAGAACCAATATAATGCGGATTTGTTAAATTACTGTGAAGTTGAATATCAAGAAAGGAAGAACACGAACTTGGAAAGAGACAATAGAGACGAAAAGTGATAGGTATCGACGTAAAGTTTGATCGGTCATTCCACGCCAAACGTCCAAGGCGATTTGGTGACTACCTCAGGTGTATTCAAAAAATGTCGGGCTGATTTACTCCATGAAAGCAGTCTATTGCGAAAATGTTTTGCAGAGAAAAATGTTTTTGGTCACCTATATATGTGACCAATACCGGCTACAGGCTCGGTCCTATATCGAGTCCTAAGATAAAAGCACATTTACTGAGTGAGTCTATATAGGCTCCATTTATTTTGCCAACCTATGGTTCCGAATATTTAAAACCTCCTACTATGGCGTGCCTTGTTGTCATATTGACGTTCCGGCTTGTAAAGCCGAAAACTTTATTTTTCAAATGATAAAACTGTTCATATCTCCCTCCCCGGAACTCATTCTAGGTCCTTTGATAAACAGCAGTCATATATCTTTAAAAAATGCTTGGATATCAACTATTCATAACTCTCATTTAAGGATGTGGAAATGCAGTGACCGTCACTAAATGACCAATGAGGTGAAATTTTAACATTCAAAAGCATAGTAAACAGGACTAAAAAGCTCATTCTACGCTAAAACACTGTAACCTGAACTAATGATGTTAGCACACCTCTAAAACCTCATGCAATGTATATTGCATACCTGGAAGGTGCAGTTATTCGAGCGCTTTTTGCAGTGAAATTAGGCCATGGAGTTAATCCCGTTCATGGTGGTGCTATTTTTAAATTTGACGTTTGAATATATAACAAAGCATTAGGAAATTCTTTCCGTGAAACCCGTATTTCTTTGGCGATGTAATTGAGGATTGTATGCATTGTGTTGGCACGAAGTTTAATGTAGGTGATGTGTTTGTAGAGTACACCGTTCGCTCACTGTGGTGAAATAGAAACAGCACTTTATGTTAATTCATGCCACAAAACTCACGTGATCTGCTCCCAGAGAACAGAAGAATACATAACGAAGTGCGTTACTATCGAATGGAGGAACTAAATATTTCTCGCTCTTTTAATGTTGTTTCTACATGTAATCCAATCTACAAACATTTGTATTAAACGAGCATGGCGGTACGAAGACATCGAAATGGGTTTTGCAGCTTGTTGTGGCACATGTGCCACTCCAGGTCAACTTTATCACATGACATCGGAGTTTACACTGAGCTTGATCTATGATTATGTATCTAATCAACGGAGAATAAGTGCTAAGCTCCAGATTCATTATTATTGAGGCTTCAAAGACGAGAAAGCAGCATGATTCTGGAGCAATTGAGCACCCGTTCTCTCTCTCTATTGCGTTAAACTGCTTGTGCCCTCATATGCCACTTCAGTTTTTTCTTGAATAAATGTGGCGATTCGGAAAGTTGTGAGCACTAAACAAGACGTTAAGAAGAACGAGAGAGACAGGATGGGGACTTGTGAACGTCGTGAGGAAGCATTAGTTTGCGCTAAAAATTTCCCGATAACAATGTGCCATCTGGCTGGATTTCAAGTTTTGTTAAAATGTACGATGACACAGACCATGGGCTTTTGTCATGTCATTCGCTACCGGTTAAACAGCGGCTGCGTTGTTTAGGGTACCATGAAAACTCTCGCGGCCATATTTCAAGAAGGAAGGAGGCAGAAACGCACCGTTCATGCCGTACGTGATCCTTCGTCACTCGCGGAAATAAATTTATTCAAGCTTAAACGTGGTCGAAGGATTCTTTTACCTCTCAGCCATCAGAGAGGCTTTTAATTCTCGAGTCTCTTTATGAGATATTGCTGCCATCTTTTTCCAAACGGCCCGCAGTTCTGTTGTACCGACACAACATAGCAATGCCCTTGTTTTTGTAGATTTTTTATCATTCTCATTTACACTTTTCCATTCATAGTCATCTTTGAAGCGCGTAAGAAGTTCCTGTCGTCCCTCACCCATCATTGCGTTTTTCCAGTCCACACTGCAAAAGGCTTGATGGCAAAGTCGTTTTTCACGCTCAAGTTTCTCGTACCCAATCTTTCGCGCTCTTTGTGCTCTTCAAGGAATGCAGAAAGACTACAAAACGCAACGAGCTCTACACCGTGCCTTCGGGACTGGTATGGGGCAAACATGTTGCGAGTGGTGGCGCAGTGTTCTGCCATTGTGCTCCGTTCGCTGTTCCCTGCGCTCAAGTTGGGTCGACATGCGGCGTCGTTGCGGCGCCATTGGTGTAGTGTTTCCCGTGTCTTTTCTTATACACAGTGTTCTGCGAATAAATGCCTGTGTGTAGACGCTCGTGCCGAGGTCACGGATTACGTTTTTCCTTCCTTCCGCAGCTGCGGTGACAATCCGTGGTTGGATTATCGGTTGTTTATTTATTTCAGTTTTCTTGTTTAGCAAGTTTTCTGTATTCTTCCCCAAGAAAGGTAATCTAGGACATTTCTTTCTTGTGGGAATGGCCATAGGTATGTGCGTACGTGATTGCAGCTCCACATTTGTTGTTGTTGTTGTTAGTGGTTCATGAGGAAAAGAAAGAAGGCACCTAATTTCTGTCTGCTTACAGGCGACATGGCGCAGTGTCTTTGGGGTGGGGTGGAGGGGGACGAAAGAGGATAGAAGAAATAGTGTGTGGTTTGTAAGGAGGGATGTCCGGTCCGTTTCAGCGCGAGCAGCAGGCCGTCGGCGAGGGCAAGGGCAGCATGGCTCCTGGGATCAGCGGTAGGCAGCGATTCCTGACACGTCCACGAACTCCGCCAGGCTGCGGAGTGCTGCTGGATGTGAACGAGTCGGGAACAGCAGGTGTTCCAAGGTGGAGACGGGCAGACCCTGTTTCCTGTAGGCCGCATAGGCCCTCAAGCGTTCCTGTGCGAAGCCAGGGCAGGCACAGTGGAGGTTTTGGAGGGTCTCTGGGTCTGCGCAACGGCTGCAGGCCGGGGAGGGACAGAGGCCCTTGGCGTGGCGGTGGGCTGCCGTCCACATGCAGCCGGTCCGCAGTCGCAACAGGGAGGCCCGTTTTCTCCTGGTGAGGCCCATCTCTGGGAGAGGCTTTGGTCCTCGCCCGCTGGCCACCCTCGGGTCTGGGTGGACTGTGACGAGGAGCCTCTTGAGACGGGTCTGCGAATAGTCCCTGGCCGCCACGGCACAGGAGTAAGGGGTACCAGGCTGGTGGGCAGCCTTGGCGAGTGTGTCCGCCTTCTCGTTTCCAGCGATGCCCACGTGGGGGGCAGCCTGTGGAAGGAGACGGACACCCCGGCGTCGGTGAGGGCCCGAACCTTGGCTGTCAGGAGGCAGGCCGTCAGTCCGGCACGGCGGAAGTTGGCCAGGGTCTGTAGGGCCGCCTTGCTTTCACACAGGACCGCGGCCGGCTCAAGGGGGATGTTCTCAGCCAACAGGTCTACCGCGAGATGGAGTCCAGCCAGTTCCGCAGCCATGGAGCTCGCCGGGAAGGGTAGCCTGCACTGCCTGCTGTTGGCTCTTGACGGGATTACGCATGCGGCCGCTGCGGTTCCGTCCGGCATCACAGATCCGTCCGTGAACACCTGCAGCCGTCCCTTTAGTTGTTCCTTGAGCTTGCAGGAGGCCGCCTGTTGCAGTGCGGCCGCAGGCGTCCGTCGCTTGGTTGCCCCTCCCAAGCAGAGGTGGACCTCTGGTGGCTGGTGGTGAGGCGGCGGAGAGGTAACCGGGACTGGCGGATCCGGGACCATCTGGTGGTACAGCAGGCAGAGGCCTCCCATCCGTAATCCTGGCTGACTGCGGAGACGCTCCAGGAGGGCGGTGGCGTGGTGAAGGCGGTCGATGTGGCCCAGCGCAGTTGAAGCATACGCAACATCAGGGGCCACTCTCCCGCCTCCGCGAGAGTCGCTGCCAGCGGCGAGCTTTTGGGAAGCCCAGGATGGCCCTCATTGCACCCCTGTGGAGTCCCTCCAGCAGGCTTCTCCTGCCCGGTGTCAGGTTCACCAGCGGGAAGGCGTACAGGAGGACCGAGGACGCCGTAGCCTGGTTGAGCCGAAGGGCCCACTTGGTGGAGCAGCCGCGGCCACGCAGCTGCAGCCTGCTGATGGCACCCTGGACGCGCCGCACCTTGGTGGCAGCAGCCTTGGCAGCCGGGATCCACGTGAGCCGGTGGTCGATGGTCAGCCCCAGGTACTTCACCATCAACCTCCAAGGCAGGCTGCGGTTGCCAACCCCCAGCCGTCTCACGTGGGTGCGAGCTGCCGCCAGCGAGTGAATCAGCAGGGCCTCGGTCTTGGTGGCAGAGACCTTAAGCCCGATGCCCCCGAGGTAGGTTATCACTGCATCGAGGGCCGCCTGCAGTGATCTCCTGATGACTGGGATGGACCGCCTTGGTACACGGACCCAGAGTGCCACGTCATCTGCATAGATGGAGGAGCGGGCCGGGAACCTGATGTTTGTTGGGAGGGACGCCGGAAGTCCTGCTAGTGCCATGTTAAAGAGGAAGGGGCTCTGTACTGAACCCTGGGGAACACCAGCAGCGATGTTCCTGGGTTGGCTGGTTGCCCCTCCAACACGAACATGGAAGGTCCTCCCGGACAGGAAGTAGGTCTCGAAGCCTCAGAGGCTCCCGTTGATGCCGAGACGGTCCAGGGCCGCCTCGACCGCCACGTGTGGCAGTCCGTCGAAGGCACTCTCCACGTCCAGCAGCAGCAGCATGGCCACGTCCCCGCTGCTCCTGGCGTCCTTGAGGGTAGTGACGACGTCCGAGATCGAATCTGCCGTGCACCGGTGTCGCCTGAAGCCCGTCTGCTGCTCCAGGAAGAAGCCCAAGTGGTCGGCAATCCACTCCAGTCTCTCTAGAGCCACCCTCTCCATCACCTTGCAGGGCGCGGAGGTGAGAGACTGGCCGGTACGATGAGAGAGCCGTGGCCTTCCTCCGGGGCTTCAGGATTGGCGCCCCCACCGCAGTTCGCCAGGGCTCGGGTAAGACTGCGGTGCACCAGACGTCGTTGTAGTACCCCAGGAGCCGTTGACGGCCACCTACAACCAGGTTGCGGAGCATTTGGATGGTGATGCCGTCGGCTCCTGGAGCACTTCGTTGCTTAGCTCTCTCGAGGGCCGCTACCAGCTCGTGTATCCCTATGGGCTCTTCACACAGCTCCCGCACCTGCGCGGACACCCATCTGGGATGATGGCAGGAGGTAGGGCAACGAAGGGCAGCAGGGGGTGGTGCAGCAGGCAGTGGGGCTATGTCTCTGGCAGCAAACTGGTCAGCCAGCCATTCTGAAGGTTCGCAGCTGAGATGGACAGGTGAACAGCCAGGGACAGTCCCTGGTTCAAGGCCCGGGGCGCCATCAGCAGGCACTTCAGCAGGCGCCAGGCCTTGGCCCCATCACGCGAGCGGTTGATTGAGACGCACACGCCCTGCCAGCCCTGGTTCCGGCGCCTGCGTGGCCACCCTCCGTGGCCACGCTGAGATCTATGGCAGTGCTGGTGGCCTGGTTCCCACGACGGAGGAAGGTGTTGGCACCCGAGTTCAGGAGATCGCCAGCCCAAGCTGCTGGAAGATATCGCGCACCTCTCTGCCTCGAGCGTCAGTCCTGCGGCCGCCCCAGGCTGGGTGTTTGGCATTGACGTCCCCGCAAAGCAGGAACTCCCTGCCCAGGCGATGCGCCAGCTGACGGAGGCATCTGTAGTCCCAGGGCTGGCCCGGCCGAACGTAGATGCTGCCCACAGTGGTGTCGTGCCCCCGATATAGATGCGGACGGCGCAGCATTCAAAGAGACCTCCAACCACGTCAGCCACGTTCACCTCTGCCTACGGGAGCTCCCGCTTGGCGTAGACAGCACACCGGGAACGCCCTTGCTGGTGGCCGTCGTTCAGGCAGGGGCATCATGGCAGGTCACCAGGGTGCAGCCAGTCCTGCTGCTGTATCCAACATACCCCGGCAGGCGAAGGTCCTCCGCCCGGGCATACACCTCCTGCAGTGCAAGCACGTCGTAATCGCTCCGCAGAAGGTGCTTTGCCAGGTCGTCTCTCCGCTGCCCCAGCCAGTTGACGTTTTACTGAAGAACGCTTGGACGGCGGCCTCGGCTCGTTCCGGGCGGGGAGCTAGCCATGATTGGCTGTGAGGAGCCGAGAGCGTCCCATCTGTAAACAGATGGCTCGAAGGGGGTGGTCCAGAGGAAGTTACTCTCCCAAAGACTGCAGGGTGTGCAGCAGGGTGGCGATGATTTGGTAGGCCGGGTCCACTGGAGGCAACGCTACTGTGGCAGCAGGCGGGGCCACAGGAGCCGTGGGCACAGAAGGCCGGCCTCCGGGGACAATAGCAGCAGGCTGGGCCGTGACAGTGGCAGCTGCAGCTGGCGGGGCCTCAGGAACAGCAGTCGCCGCCGGCAGGGCTATAGGGGCAGCAGTGCCAGTGGACTGCTGTCCCTGGAGTGGCTGGCGACGATATTCGCGAGGCGCCGGGATAGGTCTGGCTGGAGGGGGGGCAGCTAAGGGTGGCCCTTCACCACGCTTGCAAAGGTCCGCGCCTCCTGAATCTCCTCTCACACCGCCGCTGCCACTGCATGCCTCGAGAGGATGGTTGGGGAAGATACCATGATAGTGGCAACCTTCCGCTGCTCCTGCCACCGGGGGCACTCCGAGGTGTCTGCAGAGTGTGGGCCCCCGCAGTTGACACACGGGGCCGGGTCTGTTTGCAGCTGTCTCCCGAGTGGGTGCGGCCACATCTGATGCAGGTGCCTGGCCAGCTGCAGCTCTCCTTGACATGGCCGATCCGACCGCATTGCCGGCACTGCAGGGGTCGGGGTCTGCCCGGTAACACTGGGAAGCGTACCAAGAAGAGTGACACATGCTCCGTTGGCACATGGCCGGCGAAGCGGAGCGTCACGGTTCCCCCTCCCTGGCAGCAGAGAGCACCGGGACGGCCGACTGGATCCCAGGCCGCAGGCTGTCCGCCGCAGCCTTCCCGTCGACACCGTGTAGGAACCCCATGCTGGTCGTGTGGTCAGCGGGTTCCTTGGCAGGGACAGGGATCCCCTTCAGCTTCTTAATGGTCAGGAGCTGCTCCAGGCACTCTCGCGTGGTGGCGTCAGCAGCCGCAATGTTGCGTTTTTGATTTAGCGAATTGCGGCTACGCCGGGCCTTGCAGAGAGCGCCTGTGCGAGGATCAGGCGTGGGGATCCACTGAAGGTACCTCCGGGGCCGACGGCCGGAAGACAACTGTGCCCACAATGGCAGGGTCGATCGCGAGGGCCGCAGCAGCAGCAAGGTCCCTGGCACGGCGTCGGGCACTTCTGGTAGTGACAACCTGGAAGCCCTCTGTGTCTGGGGGACTCCCCGCTGCACTGCTGTGCCTTCTTGTGGTGTCCACTGCTGTGGGGGCCTTGCCGAAAGGTTGGGGGAGGTTGGAAGCCGTGCCCTCCGATGCAGTAACCGGGGGTTGCTTCTTGGTCGGCTTCTTCTTTCCCTTCTTTCTGCGGTTGGTAGGTGCGGCCCCCGCTGACGGCATAAGGAGAAAGTCTTTCGCCGTATAAGGGGCTTTCTTTCGGGTGTTGCCCCCTGTAGCGGTACTGGTAAGAACTTCCTCCACCACCTCCATGGCAGCTGAAGCGTCAGGAGGTGGGTTGTCGAGAGATTCGGTGGTCCCTTCTGCTGCAGGGGCAGGTAGGGTGCTCTCTGCTTCTTGGGGAGAGGTTGCTGAAGAGGGCAGTCCTTCTGTGTTGGGGGAGAAAGGGCAGGGGTCCCCAAGAGCCGATAGGTCGTCAGTTGAGGCGGTAGTAGGGAGTTGGCAAGTGCCTGCACCATCCGAGCTCGTGGAGTTCGTGCCGCCTGTTGTGGCAGATGATGTCATGTCCGCTGTGGTGGACACCACTTCGGAATCCACCGTGGTTCTGCACTCGCTCCCGGACAGCTCCTCTGAGCCCTGAGAAGTGTGTGATTCCTCATCAGAGGATTCGGAGGGTTTAGTGGCCGTTTGCTTTTATGGTGCGTGGTCGTCCTCGTCCCCACTCTCTTACCGCAGCCTCTTCCGTGAGTTTGAGAAGTCCATTGCCTCGTCGTCCTCATCAGAGGTGAGAGGTGTAGGGGAACGCCAGCAGGCCCCTGTGTCTGCCCAGGAGCTTCGGTCTGCATGGGGCTTTGTGGCAGCTCCTCTGCAGTTCCGGTGGCACAGTCGCCACTGGTGGCAGGTGCGGCACCGCTGGCGCACTGGGAGGCCGGCATGGGGGCCTGTGTGGGCGCGACAGGATTGGCCTGCAGCCACTTTTCCATGGCTTGAATGCTGTCGGTTGCAATCTTTTCGAAGAACAGATGGCAGTGTGCCTGGACCTTGTTGGTCGGGAGGCTCTCCGATCTTCGGTGGCAGAAAGGGCGCCTCGTGGGCTCCTCAGAAGTTGAAGCAGGAACTGGAGCTCTCTCTGCTGATGGGGATGCCGCGATGGGTGAGCGGGCGTCGGGAACAGAGTTGTGCCTTGGCGAGTGCATTGTCACACTCGCGAACGTGTTCACAGGGATGCACGACACCGCTCAAGAAAACACTTCGCAATTAGTGCGAAAAAAACGGAAAGCGGGTCTATGCTAGCGCTAGGAGCCGTGCCCCTACACCACGACACACGCCGCTCGGCCGCGTACAACACGCGAAGTGAAAGAGAATTAAATCACTAACCAGCAGTGTGAAGTGTGGGGGGTTCCGGGGCACTCCATGGCAGGTTAATTCGACAGGAGTTCAGGGTAGAAGCCCGTAACTGACGCCGGAGCGAACGCATTGCTGCGGAAGAGCCGTACTCCTGACGAGCGCGGCCCGCGAGCGACCGCACTCAGCGAGAGTTGGGGAGCCGGTCCTGATGAGAATCGCTGAGCTCGAGACTCCGTTGGCGACAGAGCAAGAGAAAAACGGCCCACATTTCAGAGTCGTACGACTGGGACTGCCCTGCCAACGGCCCCTATTCTCTTTCTGCTCTGGCACTCATGGCAGTCACGTTCTTCCAAACCTTCTCCTCCTTCCTACTTCTTAACTCTTTTCTCCACTCCCCCCCCCCCATTCAGGCCACTCAGCCCTGCCCTGGCAAGAAAAGATAGCGTCTTTTTCCCTCTTCTTCAACCACAGATGCATCCATTCAGGGGAAGCTTGCATGCAGTAACTGGTTTGGAAGGCAGGTAAGGTTCGCGGAAACTCACCTCACCCTGAGCTACCGAGCACAATACAAAGCTTAGCCGAGAGTCATGAGAAGGCTAGATTACACAGCAAGTTAAAAAGAGAAGATATTTTGCCTAATGAAGTATAGCGAAATCCACAGGGGCAACCCTTACCTTTACTACCATTTCCACTTCTATTCGTACATTGAAGTAATGAGAAAAGTCCAACCAAAACATATTAAAAAAACGACGTTTCGAAGCCAATCTTTCACCCCTGAAAAAGAAGCCGGACCAGCTTCGAAACATCGGGTTTTTTTTCTTAAATATATTTTGGTTGGAGTTCTCATTCCTTCAGTTTCTGTCCAAAACAGACAGGCTTATGTCTAATGTTCACCTTTGATTCCTGTCGTACATTATATCCTCGCTGCTCCGACAAACCTCCTAACACCGAAACATTTAGAGAAGCAATGACAGGTGCGCAAACGTAAACAGCCGCTCTTCCTTCTTGGGCGCTTATAGCTCTGGTGTGCGTGTGTGTGCGGGGGGGGGGGGGTAGAAAGAGGAGTAGTGAAAGAAAAAAAAATGTTGCATCTTGTTTTTTAATTTTTTGCAGCAGGTAGCTAACGACCTAGTCATTATTTTCCTTTTGAGGAAGCAGCATACAGTACAACACAATCTTGCATACTCAAAAAGACGCAAACACAGGCGCTGTATTGCAGCTCATGAGTCATTGTCGAAAGACTCAACTTATGTAGGATAACACGTACATGTGCACTAACACCAGTGCATCCAATGAAGACAAGTTTTTCTTGTAGTGTTTTGCAAGAAGACTTGATGAATAATGAACCATGAATGCACCTTACCTTATACGAAACTCGGGACAAGTAACATACGTTTTAAAGAACGCGACCCTGTCAAGTCATGGTTCTCAGATTTTCTGCTGTCAAAAACTTTATATTACAGCATTCTGTACAATGACCAAATTACAAGCGTGGGCGAATGTATATACCAGCATAGTATAACAAAATTTCAATATAGCACAGGTATTTACAGCAGCCAATTCATATGGTATTTATTGTATTTAGTGCTATCAGCGCGCATGTGCCTGTCGCGGAAATTGCATGTAATGTCAAGTTTCTCTTTAATATGAATATTTAGAGGCAGTGGAAATAACTTGTTTTTGTGTGTTGAAAGCTATTATATATATATATATATATATATATATATATATATATATATATATATATATATATATATATAGTGGGAGTAATAATTCAATGGGCCAGTTAGTCTTCTTGAAGGTATGTGATATGGCACAACGGGAGCGTTGTCAACAAGGATAAATATATTTATTTCCCAACAGTTTCGGGAGGGGTCCTCCCTTCATCAAGGGAGGACCCCTCCCGAAACTGTTGGGAAATAAATATATTTATCCTTGTTGACAACGCTCCCGTTGTGCCATATCCCATATATATATATATATATATATATATATATATATATATATATATATATATATATATATATATATATATATATGTAGGTTGCTTGGCAACTGCAATTCTTCCACATGAGTTTTTTAATGGTGCTCCTTCGACGTTTATTGTATGAGCCAGACCAAGTCGAATAACGCTCATTTTCAGTCCAAGTGCGTTTGTTGTAGCTAGTCTATGAGTCCGGGTAAGTCCGCTGGAGGAACGTTTTGATAAGTCTGCGTATGAGTGGGTATACTTGAGGAAAATATTAGTGGATCCGGCTGACAAAAACATCGGTGAGTCTGAGTCTGAATGAGTTTAAATAGAGAGAAATTTTGTTAGTCTCAGTCCGAGTGAGTCCAAAGCAAAATATTTTTATATATAGTTATTGAGTTAGTCTGACTGAGTTCTATTTATTTTGCCAACCTATGCCGTACGTGGGATCTTTCCGTATTTCGCAGAGTGTAGTCTGAGTGTTGTTTGCGAAATTTATTAAAACCTTGCTCGTTTGAATGGCGAATTTGGTTTTCATGTTAAGCAAAATTGTTTGTGCCAGTTTTTAAAAGCTGAACAATATTGCTACTATTTTTTTGCCATACAAGCATCCGGAAATCTTGCCGAAATGTTCTGTTTGCATTTTTTCCAAGTAGCGGCGCGAGGTGTGGGTACGGGAGAGCTGGAGCTACCCCCCCCTCCTCAATTTTCACTCGCCCCCCACTGCCCCCCCCTCCAAGAGAGAACATAGTCACAACACAATGGCTAAGTTCCCTGCCTCCTTGCTCACCCTTACGAAACTCGCTTATCATGAGTGCCCCACCAGTGAAATAATCCTGATGTTGCCCCTGATTTATTTCTTTGTGTTGTTGCGCTATGCATAAATACTTGAGTAAGAATGAGTAAGAAAATGCTTGCTCTGGGGAGAGTATATTATGCCTATATTTTTAGAAGACTTAAGTTTTTTTTGTGATAAAAATACGCGCTTAAGAAAATCGTAATTTGAGTCCACATTGAGACAAATTTACACGACATGAGGCTCGAAGTGAAAATTAACTTTATACCTCATTCTAGAGCAAACAAACAGCTTTAAGTGTTATCACTGGGCTATTCCACGCCATCTCTCAAAACCTTGGCGCTCGACCATTAGAGATTAGCTTTAAAAAATTGAGGATCATTTATTTATAGAGCAAGGGATTTTCCCCTGAAATGTTTCTTGACATACACTTTTCAGTACTGTAAGACGCAAGCGAATTGTTTTCGGAAAGCTTGAAGCTTGACTCGTAAAATGTATTGCCAAAAAATCTGTTCTACATTCTTAATAATATTTTGACTAACTCACTCCAATATTAAAATAAAGAAAAGTTTGTCCAATTGAACAGGGGTGTCCTTTTAACTTCAAATAATTTTTACGAACCCTTTCATGGATGTTTATTGCTGCCCTAAGGAAGAGAAATATGGCCCATATTGGAGATTTTTCCCATAGACAGTGACATGAAATAGTGACATGAAATAGATTGTATTAACAAATTGTCAAGTAGTTTTCCTGTAGGCAAAAAATAATTTTAAACGTACGTAATGCAAAATAGTGTCGACAACTGGCGTCAAATTTTGCTAAAAAATCTTTTTGTTTTGCTCATAAGTAGTCGTAAGTTTAACATTGACGTGTTCCAGGTAAAATACACTGAACAGTCGATTTAGTAGTAATTTTCATTGCGTACTGACTGAAAGTTTTTGTTTACTTTTTGTTTTAGGTGACAAAATTATTCACTAGTTATCTTCGGCTTATCTAAGTTATCTGTGTGCTTGCACGTGTAACAATAGATCCTAGCATGAAATACAAGCTGTGTGGAAGCGAGGAGCATTTAGAGAACAGATTAAGATTTGTTCAGACTTATTGAAGTGGTTTATTAGGAAGTATTAACTTGGGTCCCTATCAAAATTTCGAAAATCAAGATGCCGATTTATTAAAAGGTCGAATGTCAAAAAGGTGAAAAATTTAAATGCCATAGAATCAAAACACCTAAAACAACAAATGCTGGAAAATTAAAATGCTGAAAAGACGTATTGCCGAAAATTCCTTGAACCATGCACGCGAATACCCCCGATTCGGAGAGAAATGGACGAAGATGTGGCGGGGTGTGTTACCAAAAAGGAAAACCAATACTGTCTTGCAGTTGTGGTTATGTTTATGTTGTTGACAAGAAGGTGTATTCTAGGCACTATTGCAGGTGCGAGAACTGAAGAGACTGTAAGGCCAGAGTGACTACCGACCTTCCTGTAGAAGGTACTCGCATGACAATCTCGAAGAAAGTGATCTACGACAGCCATGCAATTTAGGTTTATTGCTACCATGAAGAGGAAGCAAGCCAGACTTGACGACATCGTCAAGCGAGCGACAACCCACTGCTTACAGAGCAAACTGTTTGCGATAAGCAAGAAATCACTCTGATGTGCGATTGGAGGTGGAAAAATTCAGTTTGCTATTTTTATGAAGGCTTGAGATAAATGTAAAGGGACATCTGGAAATGAGGGCGAACGAGTGTGCTGGCGTAACCTCTAATTTAGCTAGATACTTCATCTTCCGGTATAGCTAGATGACGCAGACATTTTCATATTTCGGCGTCTGGATAGTTAGGTGGTATGATTTTTTGACATTTTACACTTTCGGTATCTTGTATAATTGGCTTTTTTGATTTTTCGGTGTTATGAATTTCGGCATTCCAAAAGTTCTTCCTTTTAACTTTCAGCATTTCGAGTGCCACATTATTATAGCTTTAGTCATCAATAAATGCGAACCCTACCCAGGTGCATTTAAACCACGTGCACCTCTCCGCTTACCGGGAAGTGATACCAACCTGTGCGACAAAAGCAAAGAATCCATAAAATAATAAAAAAAATGTTGCATGACAAAGAAGTCACAGTTATGAACTAACTGAATAGTATTTGAGGGATTATGTTTAATTAACCAGTAATCATGTGTTGGTTTATAATTGCAACTTATCCGCCGCGAAGCATACCTTTTTTTAAGGGCGAAGCTCCTTATGGCGTGGCTTGTGCGTCCCTCGTAGTACGTAACCACCAGTGGCACATATTCGAAATAGTGGTATATCATTTTGACCTCCAAGGTGGTGCCGGTGAGAGACTTCTTCTGTGCGTTGTTGAACAATAAAAAATACTGCTCAATGTACATGTCAATGGCTGCTAATGGGGAATGAGAGACAGGGGAATTCGGCTCTTAGTTAACGCGCAGGCTGCGATCACCATTAGCAGCCATTGGCATGTACATTGAGCACTATCTGACAAGAAAGGGTTGCTACGTTATACTCGCTGGGTGTAACCTCCTTAGCTTTAGAAAGGTTTAACGAACGTTGAGCCGCAGTGCCATGAATACAATGAACTTGTATATACCATGAATGAACTCGAGGTGGTTAAAAATGGGAAGTAGATACGAAGCGCAAGCCGTAAGAAAGTAAAAGCCAAATTCTCCGCCTCTCATTTCCCGTTAGCAGCCATTGGCATGTACATTGAGCACTATCTGACTCAAAAAGTTTGCTACGTCATACTCGCTGGGCGTAACCTCCTTGGTTTTCGAAAGGTTTAGCGAGCGTTCGGCCGCAGTTGCATGAATACAGTGAGCTAGTATATACCATGAACTCGAGGTGGTTAAAGGTGGGAAGTGGACCCGAAGCGCAAACCGTAAGAAAGTGTGCGTGTGCCACATCTCGTTTAGTCCTTAGAATGTCCGCTGGATGGCGGTGCTTCTATATGGGGAATATATGATGAAAAGATGCGAGATGGTAGTACTTGGAGTGTTGAATAGATGGACGAACGGACACATAGACAGATGCATGGATGGACGCATGAACGGATGCAGGGGCGGCTGCATGGACGAATGCAGGTACGGACGCACGAACAGACGCACGCACGGACGGTCACACTGACGGACGCATGGACGGACGGAAGCAAGAACGAATGAACGGACGAATTCTTCGCCCCACTCTCCATCATTCCCTCAGTGGATATGCTGCCATTTTTTTATTTTCGCGGATTCTTTGCATGATCGTTGTGCTGTATCAATTTATAAATCTTCGGGTGTAATTAACGAGGAGCTTGACACGTCGTTATCCTTTCAGAGTGTCACAAGATGCCCACGTGGTGCACTCTAAAAGTATTCGAATTCCTCGTTGACTAAAGCTAATACTTGCACGGAAATAATTTGAATAAGTACTTAGAGAGCTAAATATGCTGTCTAGATGTTTCTCGCATCTGCTGAGCTTGCAAATAATGCTAGGGCGCATTGCTCAAGGTATAAACCAACCACCTTCACTTAAACACATCCGAGGACTGGGATCAGTAGAACGCCAATTCAAAATTATTTAACTCACTAAAAACAAAAAAAAGCTTTTTTCAAAAAAAAAACGTACAGTCGGTACACAGGGCAGGCTGCTAGCAAATGCGCTGAGTATATTTCTGTCTGGACACATCAATGTTAAATTTAGAACCTAATGCGGCGCGTCATTGTCTGAACATCTCTCTGCAGAACAACACAGTCCAGATGATGATGGTCTATAAGTCCTTCAATTAGCAGAAGTGGTCTCTTATAATGTGTTTTACTTTTCCAAGTGTGTCAGGCGTATATTCTTCTATGCAGCCCCCTAGAATAGGGTTAATTGAAGGACTCATTGAAGAAGAGATACAAGCTAGTTTTATCTTTGTGCCAGCACCAAATAGCACATCGGCACTACTGCCGCGTGCTCCACATAGCACAACTAAAAAGTTTTATTCAGAAACGCCATGATGGAAAATAGCAATGGGCAAAGTGCATGGTTTAACCCAACACTCTCAAGACTAGAGGTTTTCGTTACACCGGACGCACAGACAATAGCATAGAGGCTCTTACTTGCCGTCTTCGCACTCGCCATAATCAAGAGTTGCAACATGCAACATCTGTGCACCGGGCCTCAGTGCATAAATCGGGTTTTCAGCAAAAATATGTCGCTTCTTTTAATCAAAATATGCAGGAGGGAAAATTCCTGGTGATCCTATGCTTGGTAGTCTGTAGAAAGTCCTGTAACTGCGTTGGTACGGCTTATTGTACACCATTCTATAGAAGCGGCAGCGGGGCTTAACACTCATGAACCATAGAAAACCGCAGACAGAGAACAAGTACTCCCTCGAGCAAACTCAGTTTTGAAAATGTTGGAGAGATTTCCTTTTTTTCGAGTATCATTTCTAGAAGTCATGCGCGGGGAATAAATATTTGTAGTACTTTAACCCAAATATATGCGAGTAACAACCACCTCATACCTCGGCTATATAATGAAAATATACTAGAATTACAAGGCTTTCGAAAAAAAAGCTATCGCATACACTGCACGCCTTTTTATAGTAGATGCACGTTACGTACGTCAATGTGACCATTACCGATTCCTTTTCGGTGTGAAACTGTGCGTGCTTGTGTGCGTGTGTCTGTATAACATGTTAAGATCGGCCTCCCTGGCTAGGCGCCGCTTGGACGCGGGGGACGATTGAAGCTAAGCCTACCTGGATTTGTTCCGTATCAACGCTTTTTAGGTGCGCCAAAAGCGGCGACAACACGAAAGTCATACTTCGAATTCTTTAGGGCTGTTGGCTCCCCTCGTCAAAAACTCTTAGGACACGCCTGACTGACTGATGGCTTAGGAAGAGCTGTTTGAAATCGAGGCTGCTTGATTTGTTCGATGTGCCACGAGACGCACTGAACAATTAGCCGAGAGCTTGGGATCCCTGGTCAGGTATGTTTCCCACAATCTGTGGTGCTTGCAAGTCTTCCATTCTCACAAGCCCTAGCCTGCCTAGCGCTGCAGACCCTATTATGCGTATGCGATGCAATGTTATTGCACTGTGATGTGTTGTGCGTATTATTGCACTGTGACCTACGTTGTGTTTCTCTCTCGCCGTGTGATGAACTGAATGTGCACCTTCTCTCTTTCCTGGGTTGAAAAAAAGGCAGTGTTTGACTTCCTCTCTCTCTCGATTTTTTAATGCTTAGTCTCTGCGCCCGGCGCTCCCTGCTGGGCTGCAGAAATTAGGCGCCTTCTTCTAACCACTACCCCCCCCCCCCCCCCATTTGGTGGACAGAGATGAAGACGACAATTTCTTCGGACTGCCCTGAACTGAATGAACATGCAGTCTGTCAGTTTACCGTGATCTGCAATGCGGCTTTCCTGTAAGGTTTGTTTTCTAACCAAAAACTCTCGTTCACAGACTGCTTTTATTTCTCATTTTGAGCACGCGAGTACAACAAAATGTCACCTCTCCAAATTCCAGCGAAGGCACGCGAGCACAACAAGATCTCAAAAAAAAAAGGAATGGCAAAAACGAAATGAGTGAGAAAAGCTGCCTGTGAACGAGAGTTCTTGGTTGAAAAACTAACCTTACAGAAAAGCTGCCTAGCAGATTATTGCAAACTGTCCATTGTTTTCTCCTGCAGAGAATTTTTGGAAGACCAGGGCGTAAAGCGCGAGCACCGAGACGCTTTGAACCAGCTCTCAGAAGCTTCTATCAAGCTTCCATGATGCTACTATCAATGTATATATAATATTCATATGGATGTAAAACGGCATCATTATCAGTCCAAGATGGCAGCCTATGATTTTGCCCGAAACAGGGCGTATACACAGAATAAATGAAGTGGTAGCAGTGCAGCACGAATGCAGTGCGTTAGGTGAAGAACTACACAATATTACATTTATTTTTTGTCAATTTGTCCAATATGTCATTTCATGCAGCGGCCGCCGAACTTGTGCCGCTGTTCATAGTGGTACTCTCGGTCTCTGAAGCTGGGTGAAGATAACTAAGAAGCCTTTTTTTTTACTGGCTACATAATTGTGAAACGAAGCTAGAAATCAAGATGAAAAAGAAAAAGACAAATCTGTGAAAAGTCAGTACTGGCGCATAAATCACGCGCCGATTTCGCTGATGAAAAATGTCGGCGGCGGCGGTGGCGGCGGCGCGCCGATCAGTTCGCGTCGGTGGCGGCGGCGCGGCGAGAACTCTCGGCGGCGGCGCGCCAACCAGTCGGCGCACACCTCTATGTAAGCTCAAGGTAGTGCTGCCATCTGTGAACGTAAAAGTAAAACAATCACATGCACACACATTCAATCGGATAGTTGCGTTCCCGCCATTTGCTCAAGCTGTGTTTTTTCGTCCTCTAAAGGTAAGACTTTTGTTTTGTATTCGTGTTGAACAGCTCTACCTTAGAACTGGGGTGCTGTGCCGTCATTTAGCAATACATTCATGGGGTGAATACTGTTGAGCAGATGCCGGAGAGCCTTGCGGATTGCCGTAAGGTCGCCGAGAAAATCGCGCTTTTTGTTCGCGTTTGAAGTGAGCTCATACGTTACTTTGAGAGGTTATATTTTCACGTTTCCACGCCGCACTTGAATTCCCTGGTGCATCAATATGACGCCACAAGACGGTATAATTGATGTTTTAGGTAGCTTGTTCTGTTGATAACGTCTTCCATGCTTCTTTTCTACCGGGAAGTCATGTCGCTCACTCGTTTCATGCGTTCCCTTACTCGACATCTTACATCAATTTAATTAACAGAGTCGCTGAGTTCGTTGCATTGCATCTGCCTTATCGAGCCTACAACTTCCGAATGGTATTGGCCGCAACACAAGTGGTGTGAGCTGAGACAAATCCCCGCTCTGAAGAAAATATAAAACAGTGAAGTTTGTAGGAAATAACTGCGTCACTGCTGTATGCGCATAGGTAATGAGGCTTCTTAGAAAAAAAAGGCTGGCCACCACATTGGCTGACTGAATGAAACCTGACTGGCTTCAACACTCAACGACTCACTCTTACACTGACTTACCGAAATGCACTGATAGCACTTGCGTGCGCCCGTTCCATTAAATTCACGAGTCCGGGTTGCGCGGACCAATTCGCAAATTCTGATGAATCACCAACGCGCATAGCTGGAGGGTAGCAATGAGAGCGGGTAGGGGGCTCAACTTTTCCTGCCGAAGATCTTAAAGTTTCATTGGGTATATAGGCGGGCACACATTCATACTCGCGCACGAACATACAAAAATTGAGTTTGCCTGACTCCCCCCTCCCCTCCCAGAAAATATTTCTGGCTACACCCTTGTCTTTGAGCATGTGGATTTAACTTTTTCTTTTCTCTCTCTGAACACGCAGCCATTGATAGAGCGGGAACGTGAGAACGTTGGACACGGTAGTTACACTGGAGATGGAAGTGACGCTGGAACAGGAGCTTCCAACACTGACAAGATGGGGTGAGCTCTTACGTTTCAAAAAGAGCACTTACTAAACTATGTCACCTGATGAAAAGAAAACTTGAAAGGAACACAAATATTTGCGCTTTATCCCCAAGGTTGTAGCCAAAGGAACATAAACTGCGAATCTCTTTTGTGTGCTGTTTATCTGTGCCATTTGCAACTTCATATGAGAAAACGCGTCATAATAAGGGACTAATTAGGCTAGGAGCAACGCAAAAACAAAAGTGCGTATGGCGCTTGTAAGAATGGCATCAATAAAAGTTAGGTTCTATTCTCGGGTTCAGTGACACACTATTATTATTATCATTGCGGTAGCATTTATATGGACACTCTTCGCTGCAGTTGCCGCTGGCGGCGACGTGGGCATCGCATTCAGTATATATATATATATATATATATATATATATATATATATATATATATATATATATATATATATATATATATATATATATATATATATATTATAACGCAAATGCAAGGTCAAAAGCGGTATCAGCGTCGGTACAGAAGCAGCAAGAGCTATCCGGATGTACGGGCAGCGTCGCAGCAGCAACCAGGCAGTCTTAGCTCGTGCCTCGCGCCAACGTGTCGATGTCGCTGCAGTAGTGGGCATTCCTCTTTACTACATTATATATATAAACGCAAGAAAAATCTAGAAAAATACTCCGGCGTGCAGAATTGAATGTAGAACTTCTGAATCGTGAATGCGAGGTGTTAACCACTGAGCCACCGAGGAGCACTTCCTTTAACATTAAACAGCTGGCTATATATATCTACCACTCACCGCTGTTGGCGAACATTTCGGTGGGGGGGGGGCACTATCGTGCTTTCCGAATTATCAACAAGATGGCGCAATGAGCGCGTGGCGGCTCTCATCTCCCATGCGTAATTAGGCCCGCGGAGGGAAGGTGGTGAACGATCTCTCGCGCACCCTTATCTCCTGGTGGGGGGGAAGATACGTCTTGACTGACGTTGGGCTTTTACTGAAAAGGTTCTATTGTAGTTACCGGCCGCAGAAAGGTCGCTGTAATCGTTGCACAGTCTCCGTTCGCGAAAAGGGCACACTTTTCAGACACAGTGAAGTAACAACTGAGACGCTTATTCGCGTTCATAGGTACCTGTGAGTACGTTTCATGTGTCATTTCTGCTTGAAAAAGGTGGGGCGCGTTTCGCTGTGTTTGCCATTCTGCGCATGACTTCCAATATCTTGCTATCGCGTTTATTGCTTCGCCCTTGCGGCAAGCTGCGACTTAATATTTGATCTGGATACGCAGAGAGAGGGAAAATAGAAGGAAAACAGACAAGAAAAACAAAAAAAGAACGCAGCAGTAAACACAAATAAATAGGCAAGTTAATGGATATCCATATACGCGGGGCCAAACGTGTCTTGTTCAAGAAAGCTAAAAACACCAGGTATCAGGCGATACTCATCGTTGAATATTTGAGAACTTTATAATGTCTATACGTCACCGTGAAAGCAGACCTCGACGCCGCGATGGTATGCCTTATAATGTTTCTTTTACCCGCAGGTGTTGTGCCAACGAAAGTGTGGTGCAGGAAGAGCCAGAACGGAAGCACACTATCGCCAGGAACCACAAGTGCGAAGTGTGGGACAAGGTTTTAAACAGCCACGCGAGGCTCCAACGTCATCTAGCGACACATTCCGGGAAAAAGTCGCATGTCTGTCAGTGCTGCTCGGCGACTTCCGCGCGAAAATGCAGCGTCTATAAAAAGCACTTCTTCACTCACAACAGAGAAAAACATCACGGCTGTCCTACATGTGGCAAAATGTTCGCCAGGAAATGGATTGTCACCCGCCACCTCCGCGTACACACGGGCGAAAAGCCATTTTCATGTGACTTGTGTCCGGCCAAGTTCTCCCTGAAGCAAACGTTGGCCAGACACCAGCTTACACACTCCGGGGAAAAGCCCTGGCAGTGCGACCTGTGCCAGAAGACGTTCAAACACAAGTTCCACCTGAGGCGCCACTCACGGGTGCATACCGGCGAGCGGCCGTACGAATGCAACCTCTGTCCAGCCACATTTTCCAGGAAGTCCTGCGTAAATAGACACATGCGGACGCACACCGGAGAAAAGCCCTACCAGTGTGGCGTGTGCGGCTTGAGATATCGTGAGAGAGGACACGCCAAGGCTCACCTGACCAGAAGCCATGGCCAACCAAGAGCTCTTGCGGGTGGCGTTGCCCACCAGGATCCTCTCATTACGGAGGTGAAACCTGAAGGGGCCGTCGGAAAGCTTCAACGGGTGGAGCCCGGAAAGAAGGTGACTGCGCAAGCCAAGAGATCTCCGCGTTAAAGGATATATTCGGGCGTGATCGAGTAGCAGCGATTCTCAAATGTCTTCGTTTCAGTCTGACGGAGAAACATGCTTCCCGGTGACCCTAAGACATGTTTGAACGACGCACACAGCGTGTTTTTGTTTTTTTTTTGTTTTGAAGGCGAGCATTAAATAAAGTGCGCATGAAGTCATTCACCTGCGATTGTGTCACTGCATTGTATATTATATCCCATAATTCATGAAACTTCAATGCACTCCCTTCGCTCACAGTTGAGGGAGTCTTCCTTTTCATATCCAAACGTGCTTCAGTATATGAGGATCCTCTTTCAAAAAGCTGGCATTGGTCAGCAATGGCACCCTAACTATACAGGCCATGTCCTCGGATATATGGAGCACAAGCTTAGTATTCCCCCTTCATCTTGTATGCTTCTTTGTCATCGTCGTGGTGGCGTTTCTCTGGCGCGGCCGTCAGAAAGTCTCGCAGGACGAAGTGAGAACGCATGAAACGGGTCTTTTGCATATTGCAGTGAGGCGTGGATAGTTACCGAACGAACGCCAATTCCGTCGAGGCTGGCCGTGGTTTGAACGAAGTTGCTCACAAGTTATGACAATCGAATTGGCGACTGCAAACTGGGGAAGTATTTTGTACTGCGCCAACGAAAAATGGGAATGAATATGCCTCATCAAAGACAGAACATCGACCATCGCCGGTGTCAACACGAATGATGCCGGAAAAAATAATCACATGATGACGTCACCATGAAGTCACGGATGCCAAAACTTTTGACTTCATCAAGACGTCGTCATAGGTTTTGCAGTGAGTCACGAAAACCCTTGTACCGGCAGAATATAGTTGTCACTCCGTCTTAATCTGTGCCATCCTCAACTACGCTTCCTTGTCCAGATTAGCTTCTCTAGCATACCACTAAAATGTCATGTTCAATAAGTGTGTTAAGGTGACACTGAAGTCAGAATAAAACAAGCTTTCGCTGATAAATTGTAGTTTGAAAACTCTGCTTTCGACTATTTTAACAACTGCAGGTTTCTTCACAGAAAAAAAATTGGCAGATTTCACGTACAGTGATAATCGATGATATGCAAAGCACGAGTAAGAAAGGTTGACATACCACTTTAAAATCAGCACAACGTTAAGAGGTGCAGGTAAATGATGTCGTACATGGCTTCGGTGTAATTATTATCATGTTGGATGTGTCGTTTACCTTCGCATCTATTCAGGTCACGTGATACCAAATTTTGTATATGTGGAGCTAGCGAAACGACCACGAGCACGCTATGAGCGTGGAATGGTATCATGTTCTTACATGACACGCGTGTCAGCAATATCCTGTGTTCACCAGTCATATACTTTCATCAACTATTGACGTCACATAATAGCAAATTTGGCATATGTAAAGCTAGCGAAACGGTCGTGAGCGCATCATGAGGGTGGCATGTAGTCATGTTGTTACATGACACGGATGGCGCGATTATCATGTTTGTAAGTGTCATTTACCTGTGTCGTCCATTCGCGTCGTGTAATGCGAGCTTGGCATATGTGAAGCTATAGCAACGGCCGCGAGCGCGTCACGTGCATAGCATGTAGTCGCGTTGTTACATGACACGCATCTCATGTTTATCATGTTTGCACTAGTATAATGCCTTCATCATCGATTGGCGTCCCGTAATACCAAATTTGGTATAAGTGAAGCTAGCGAAGCGGCCGCCAGGACATATGGAGGTGGCATGCGGTGATGTTGCTACATGACACGCATCTCATGATTAACATGTTTGCACCATTCAGAAACCTTCGTCATCCGTTCACGAGGTGTAATACCAAATTTGGTATATGTGACGCTAGCGAAACGCCCGCGAGCGCACCATGAGCTTGGCATGTAGTCATGTTGTTACATGACAAGCATGTAATGATTTTCATGTTAGGGCCTGTCGCTTGTGTTCGCCGTGCAATCATGTCATACCATACCAGATTTGCAACATGCCATTTGAACGAAACCAGCGCAAGAGCTGCAGGATCACGAATTGTAAATCATCACATTCATATTATGATTTTCATGTTATGACTAGACAAATATGTTCTTCATAGTCATGTTATGCCATACCAAGTTTGGTATCGATACCATTATCGAAACGGCTAGGAGATTAAAAATTGTAGGTGGCTAGATAGATAGATAGATAATTAAATAGATAGATAGATAGTTAGATTAGATTGACAGACAGACAGATAGATAGATAGATAGATAGATAGATAGATAGATAGATACGCGCAAGGTCACCGGAGTTCGCTAAGAAAAGCTTCGCATTAAAAAAATGGCAGCATATCCACTGGGTGAATGATGGAGAGTGGGGCGAAGCATCCGTCCGTCCATTTGTTCTTTATTTCCATCCGTCCATGCGTCCGTGTGTGTGACCATCCGTGCGTCCATCCACCCATCCGTGCGTGCGTATTTTCATGCGTCCGCACGTCCATTCGTGCATCCATCCCTGCTTTCGTCCATGCATCCGCCCCTGCGTCCGTTGATGCGTCCATACATCGATGCGTTTATCCATGTATCGGTCTGTGTGTCCGCTCGTACATCTAGTCAACACTCCAAGTACCACCATCTCGCATCTTTTCATCATAGATTCCGCATACAGAAGAACCACCATCCAGCGGACATTCCAAGGACTAATCGAGGCGTGGCACACGCACACTTTCTTTCTGCTCTCGCTTCGTGTCTAATTCATACATTTAACCACCTCGAGTTCATGGTATATACTAGTTCACCGTATTCATGGCACTGTGGCTCAACGCTCGCTAATTCTTTCTAAAACCAAGGAGGTTACGCCCAGCGAGTATAAGGTAGCAACACTTTCTTGTCAGATAGTGTCAAAGTACATGCCAATGGCTGTAATGGGGAATGATAGACAGGAGAATTCGGCTTCTAGTTAACGCGCACACGCTACGAATTTTTCATTGTTCAACAACGCACAGGGAAAATCTCCCACCGGCACCACTTTGCAGGTCAAAGCGTAAGACATGTTACGCATTACTACGAGGGACGAACGGGGGCCGCTTTAAAGAGCTTCGCCCCTAAAAATTCGGCAGATGCCACGTACCTGGGGATCGGCATTATGCGAAGCATGCAGATGGAGTGTGACCGTGTTAAAATTTTTTATTGAGTGACACGTCATGAAATGACGCTAAATATATGTACAAATGTTGCACGCGCAGACATATGTTGAAGAGTTGCAGATGTTTATATGACCAGTTGTTTGCACTTGCGCAATGATGTCAACTAGAACATGCGTATTAGCAACACCAGAAGCTTATAGGAAGTGCTCATGCTCATGAAGAGGCTGGCCTTAACCAAACCTCAGCGCATGGTAAATAACCACAATAGACGTTAACCCAACGTGACGGCTGTATCAAAGGAGTACATTTGTGTAACGTTTATAAAGTTGGGTAGACAGCATTGCAAGCACTGTGACGTTTAACGATGATTAGCGTCTATTTGAATAGAAGTTCTGCAGGACCTGGTGTAGCTCTCTGGTGGAATGCTTGACTTCCACGCAGAAAGTTTGTGCGCGATTCCTGCTGTGACCCCAAAAATTGCTTATTTGCATTCGTCGGGTGGTCAATGCTGCCTATGTCGGGTTTTTCTTAACACTGTCATTTATTACACGGCTCCGTAGGGTTGACACTACCGATGGAGCGTGCTGCTTAACGCTCACGTCTTTAAATTGTCATGTGTGTTCTCGTCGCTCCTGTGTAGACATTAGGTGTCAGTCCTCTGGGGCACATACCCGCATTCAGCGGCACATACCCGCCCGTGAATATGCGCCACTGTTTGACGGAAAGTGTTTAACGACGCACGCGACGGGATTGTGACATTATTCATGTCTTGCCCAGCGCGTCAGAATCGTCAAACAATCTTACCCTCCCATGCTAATTTTCTTTCACGCCAAGTTAAGGGGGTGAGCACGAGACGACACAAACGTAAGCGGCTAGATAGATAGATAGATAGATAGATAGAACGATAGATAGATAGATAGATAGATAGACAGACAGACAGACATACAGACAAACAGACAGACAGACAGACAGATAGATAGATAGATAGATAGATAGATAGATAGATAGATAGATAGATAGATAGATAGATCGAACGCTCAAACCCGCCAAAGTTTGCTAAGAAATTAAGAAATGCTTCGCATTTAAAAACTAAGATGAAAGTTTCAGTTTCTGCGCCCAAATTTCTCGCGTTCGATTCCTTATGAAGCGAAGCTTTAAACGGTGAAGAAGACGTCTGCGTCCCTTGGCGTAGCGGTGGTCACAGGATTTCGCGGTGTTGCAAGATCGGAACTCGTAGAAGTTTAAGCTCCCTTAAATCTAGGTACCTTAGACATGAGCTGAGGAGCTGCGCCACACAAAGTGAGGGAAGGTGAGCCTTGGTGGAAGGGAGAACTGATGAGAAATGCGCTGAGAAGGGATTGTCCATGCTTGGTGGCAGGAAAAAATAATGAGAGGCGCACCAATACGGGCGAGGCTGAGCCGGATGACGACGGCATCAGCTACGCTGTTTCGACAGCGCTCGCGAAGTGGAACTGGCGGTGCTTTTACGGGCCACAAAAAGCCTACTGATTTAATAAATGCACTTCTTAGCGAACTTCGGCGACTTTGAGCGTATTTACCTATCTAGCAGCCTACCACTTTTAGTTTTCCCGGCCGTTTCGATAATGGTATCAATACTAAATTTGGTATGGCATAACATGACTGTAATGCGAGCATAACTGACCAATTATAACATGAATGTCATGACATGTATGTTATGAATGTCATGACTTACATTTCATGGTCCTGATGCTCTTGCGGTGGTTTCGCTCACATGATATCTTGCAAAACTTGTATGGTATGACATGACTGCATGGCGAACACAAGTGACAGACCCAAACGTGGAAATCATGAAATGCATGTCTTGTAAGTCATTAGTTATGACTACTCGTCACGCCCATAATGCGCTCGCAGCCGTCTCGCTAGCTTCACATATACCTGATTCGGCATTACGTGACGCGAAGGGATGGCGAAGGTATGTGACTGGTGCAAATATAATAATCATGAGATGGGCGTCATGTGACAACATGACTACATGCCACACTCAAAGTGCCAATACACTTGAGACGTGACCCGGTGCGCGTGTGCTCCAGCGTTCATTTAGTCGCGTCATGACGGCGATGCCATGCCGGGCGCCGGTCTGCCTGGCATATACTCGCAGGCACGCGCCGCACTGCGTTGCTTTGACGCATGCGCGTTTCAGCACGCCCGGCGGCGCTCTGTCACGAAGCTAGGCAGACGCGGTGCATTCTGGGTAACGTCGTTGGTGCGAAATGCAGCATGTCACATTTCATGTCGGTTGCCGTCAGGCTGCGCCGACCGACGCTGGTTGCGCCTGGCATCAGACTATAGAGTGTTCGCGTCTTGGTAGCGTATTGGTTGATTGGTTGACTGATACGTGGGGTTTAAGGTCCCAAAACAACCATATGATTATGAGAGACGCCATAGTGAAGGGCTCCGGAAAGTTCGACCACCTGGGGTTCTTTAACGTGCACCCAAATCTGAGGACTCGGGCCTACAACATTTCCGCCTCCGTCGGAAATGCAGCCGCCGCAGCCGGGATTCGAACCCGCGACCTGCGGGTCAGCAGTTGAGTACCTTAGCCACTAGACCACCGCGGCGGGGCGTGTTGGTAGCGTAGCGTCGCTGCGTCTAGAGTGCGCGTGTCAAAGTTACGTCGCAGTATATTAAGCCCTCCATAATGCTGTCCCCGCCGTTTCACTAGCTTCACATGTACGAAGTTTGGTATTACGGGACGTTAATGGACGACGAAGGTAGTGGACTAGTCAAACATAACAATCATGAGATGCCTGTCATGTAACAATGCGCCCACATGCTACGCTCAGAGTGCGCTCGCGGCCGTTTCACTAGTTCCCCACATACCTAATTGGGTATTACGGGACGTGAATGAATGACGAATGTAAATGACACGTCCAAACATGATAATCATGACATGCATGTCATGTAGAACTTGACTACATACTACGCCCATAGCACGCTCGTGGCCGTCTCGCTATCTCCACATATATCAAATTTGGTAACAGGTGGCGTGAATAGATGATGAAGGTAAATGGCACGTTCAAACATGGTAATTATGACATAGAAGTCATTTACGGCATAATTTACCTCCGCCTCGTAACGCTGTGCTGATTTTAACCTGACATATGAAAATTCCTCATTCGTGCTTCGCATATCATCAATGCCCACTGCAAGTGGAACCTGTCGATTTTTTTTTCACCCTAGACTAAAAAAAAAACGAGCGAGCGAGACCAAATGGAAAGTACCACCGAAAGACGCACATGACCCACCAACTCTCTCAGTTGAATAGATGTCCATTAACCGTGCTATATGCGTTGCATGGGGGTTGCCGCAGTAAATGTAGTTTAGCTTACTAATCAGAAAAGAAAACGCAAAGGTGGCACCAATAATCAATACAAGAAAAAGGGAAATAGAGAAGGAAATGGGAAGCGGTACACCCGACCGTCTTCGCTGATGGACGGCGGACACCGAACCAGTAGTCTCGCCGCTCAGGGACCAGCAAGGGTCATGAATTCCAGTTGCGCTAACCTGATTGCGTGAGTGCGCGCGAAGGTTGCTGCTGGCCTTTCTATAACTTTCGCCAAGCTCTGTTCCCCCTCCTCGAAAGAAAAAAAGAAACGGTGAGGCCGACAGAGAGGAGAACATGAAACGCAGGAATCTTGTGCGTTGATGATAGTGTCGGCTTGCACTCGAGAAATAGGTAGGAAGTCGTTTTCTTGTGGCTGAGAAAGCGGATGCTTCAGGGTGAACTGGGATTCTGGCGAGGGCGCCAACGCATGCAGACCGAATCACATCTGGCTATGCTTATGCGTCCTCAAGAGCCAGGATTTTCTGAACATAGGCACAACATCGCTCAACCATCGCTACAGGCAAGTCACTACATTTCGTCGGGCACCTCGGTTCCTTTTGCAACCTGAAACGGATGCTTGAAAACCGTAAGTGTTGGTCATAGCATTAAGCATAGACGCGCACCCGCGGCAGCAGGTCGGCGGACGCGCCAGCCGCGTCGGTGCCCGATGCGCTTTGCGACGCACCCTGCAACGCGCCTCGCGACGCAGCAAACTGGGCAGGGGCCCGATTCGCGGAGACGACCACCATCAATTCTGACTCACTAGACCAACTGGACTGCATGGATGCTGACGATTTCGAGCCCGTGGACAACGTCGGGCCCAGTGACTCCACCCCCGGTCCGAGCGGTGTTACCAAAGCGTCCAACAATACATACCTGCGGCCATTCGTACCTCACACTCCATCGTTTCGGGTGAACGACGCTCGCCGAAAGAAGATTGTTGCCGAGGAGGCTTCCGCGACGCCACTGGCTACATTACATCAACGCGAGCACAGACATGGAGCTGGCTGGCCCCACCTGCCCCACCTTTCTATAGAGCACCACAAGGTGATCTTTCGTATAAGAGGAGGCATATCTCTGCAACAAGAAGTGGTCTCACTCTTGCGTGCTGCAATACAAGTCGCACTCCGAGTCCCTTTGCTTCTGAATGCACGGATACGAGTACGCAAGGAGTAGAACATCGCCCTAATCAGCAACTCAGACCAAGACCTTGCTGAACAGCTGTGCCATGTGCAGACGCTCACGCTCGGCAGCAGATCTTATGAAGTGTCTGCTTAAGTGGCTTCCCCAGATAATTCCTGCCAGTGAGTAATCACAGAAGCCTTCCTTATACCCACAGAGAATGCCCTCATGAGCGACACCTTCACTTATCCTCAAGGTATCAATATTGTCACGGGGTCGTGATGTGGATGAATGGAGCACACTGCGAGTCGAATAATAAATTGTTTATTTGGGTGAACCTGTGCCCAGTAAACGGAAAGTCGGACTACAGTAGCAGTCTTGGAGTCATAGCGGCAATCGGAGTGTCGGCGTCGATCATCAACTGACAAGGGGTGAAGCGCGTTGGCATATATACACTTGCCATCGAACCTTTTAGTGTTATCGCAAGCGGTGACGTTGTTTCCAGAATAATCTGGAAAAAGCCGTCTGGTGTGATAAAGGCAGTCTTCCCTCGATCTCTCTCGTCGACTTCAATTTGCCAATGGCTGGTCTTAAAGTCCATCGATTGATTGATATGTGGGGTTTAACGTCCCAAAACCACTATATGATTATGAGAGACGCCGTAGTGGAGGGCTCCGGAAATTTAGACCACCTGGGGTTCTTTAACGTGCACCCAAATCTGAGCACACGGGCCTACAACATTTCCGCCTCCATCAGAAATGCAGCCGCCGCAGCCGCGATTCGAACCCGCGCCCTGCGGGTCAGCAGCCGAGTACCTTAGCCACTAGACCACCGCGGCGGGGCTTAAAGTCCATCGACGAAAAGTGCTTCGCGTTTTGCAGAAGATCCAGAGCGTCGTCTATACGTGGAAGAGGGTACACATCGTTTTTGGTCATCTTGTTCAGGCGGTGGTAATCAACGCAAAAGCGTAGGGTCCCGTCCCTCTTCTTCACTAAGACCACGGGTGACGCCCACGGACTCTTGGACGGCTGAATTATATCATCTCGTATCATTTCGTCGAAATGTTTCTTCACGGCCTCGCGTTCACGCGTTGAAACTCGGTACGGGCTCTGCTGAACTGGTCGAGCACTTTCTTATATTATAATGCCATGTTTCACGACTGGGGTTTGCCTAATTCTGTAGAATGACGAGAAGCGGTCCTTGAATTGTAGAAGCAGGGTTTTGAGATGGTTTTGCTGATACTTCGAAAGTCCCGGGTTCACGTCGAAATCTGTTTGGGGACAACAATTCGTAGAAGAATCTTTGACAGTATCGAGGGTGGTAAAAGCGTTGCTGGCGTCCATGAATTCGTCAAAGTAGGCGACTGTCGTACCAACACTGAGATGCCTATATTCTTGGCTGAAGTTTGTCAGCAATAACTTTGTTTTGCCCACACGAAGCTCGGCTATGCCTCTTGCAACGCAAATCTGACGCTTTAGAAGTAGGTGCTGATCACCCTCGATGACGCCGTCAATGTTTGTGTGTTCTTCGGCGCTGACAGAAATGATTACGCTGGAGAAAGGTGGAACGGTGACGTGCTCTTCTATCACAAAGCATGGGTCGGGTGCGTCATGAGGTGCCGCAGTGCTTCTTCTGAGGTTAGTGGGATCGACTCAGACCTCAAGTCGATTACAGCACCGTGTTTACAAAGGAAGCACATCCCGAGTATAACACATCCCGAGTATAACTTCGTGGTAGGTCGTTTCTCCTGTACTTCTTTCCGTGCTGTGTTTCTGTACCATGTTGACGCCACCGCCTGCAGTTAGTGAGTGTGGAGCTTGCATGCCACGAGCGTCTTCGGTCGCTTTTCCAGAAGCAAAGACAAATTATTCGGCTTCTTCTCGAGTCAATTTCTTGCAGCCCAGCAAGCACCGGCGCGCTTCATTGTCCCGAATACCGCAAATGATTCGGTCCCGCAACAGACGGTCCAGCGTCGTTCCGAAATTAAAATTTACGGCGTCTTCTCAAGTCAGCAATGTAGTCCAGAACGCTTTCTTGCTCTTCTTGCCTTCGCGTGAAGAAGGTATAGCTTGAGGCTATTTATTTTGCTTGAGGGTTGAAAAGGTCTTTCAGGCATTTGACAACGTCGTCATGCGTCAAAGAGTTTATGGGGACCCCCGGGTGGCGCCCTTGCAAAATACGGACGACACTGTCGCTCAAGGACTAAACCAGTAGGTCACGGCGTTTGGCTGTGTCGGTAATCTCGTGGCCCTCAAAGTAGGCTTCCAAGTGTACACAATACGTACTCCAGCTACTCACAGCGTCGTCGAAAGCCGGAGGTGGAGATCCCATTACTCTGGTGTCAGAATCGAAGTGCGATCAAGATCCCATCCTCGTCGCCGCTGTAGTATTGTACGTAGGTTCGAGGAAACGAAACTTCATGTCAGGAACAAGACTGAATGTTTAAGAGGCTGCTTTTATACCCTGGCCAGAGAGCCGGAGCTTGCGTCATGACGAGGAGTGAAGGCACGTGTGGTCGGCATGCTTCTCGCGTTTACATCTGATGATCAACTGTATATCACTATTAACAGTCTAAAAAAACTTCAGACGTAACTCGATTATGAAAATGTCACTTCGCTTACACCCGAGAAAGTTATTGGATAATAATTGTTATTGGTATTCAACATAGAAAAGCCACAATATGATTATGAGAGAGGTCGTAGACGAGAGCTTCGGAAATTTTGACCACCTGGGTGTTTTTTCACGCGCCCCTATGTCCAAGGACACGGGCATCGAGCCTTTCTGCCTCCAACAAATATGCGGCTGTCGTAGCCGGGTTTCGATACCACGACCTGCGGGTCGACACTCCAGCACCTTAACTACTGAAACCCCACAGAAGTTGTAGGAAATTGATGATTCATTTTCAGGGCAAACGTACGGTTATTTTCATTTATTATACAATCGGAGCATCATAAAGTGCCGAATTATTAGCATTTTTGAAAATACACAGCTTCACTACACGGACACAATTTTGAACCAATTTAGCGGCGTTACTCGACAAACTGTCCACGTGTAAAACACAGCAAGCATCTGCTTAATACAGACAGTAACTTTACGTTGAGGATCTCAACGGAAAGTTACGGAAAGACACATTAGCTGAAAAAGCAAGTCATAGCTGCAGTTCTTGAAACAAGCGGAATTGAACGCTTTCAAAAGGGATGCTAGATTTAGACAATAAGTGAACGCGGTGTCTTAACATCTGCCTTCCAAAGATTATGTTCAGCTAAGTGTACGCCACGCATCGAATGCGCAAGTAGATATTATTCGTCTGATGTATTATGAAGCAAAATTTAGATTTAATCTTTGCAGATCACATTCAATAGTAGAATACAGGTTAATGCAAATGTCCTTAAAATGGTCGGACAGTGTTTCATTATGTGAAGTGTTCGCATGAATTACGGCAAGCAGTCGCTACATTTCTCAGCAGTTGCTTTTTTTAATGCGCTACCACCTACTCTAATATTTTTAAATGCTCACATTTCCGATCTGTACTTAGACATTTTCTATTTGATTTGTCTGATTGCGGCTTTTCACTGCTTTAGGTGTTCTCATTCGGTAGTTTTTTGTCTATCTTCTCATCTTTCCTCATTCTTCTATTTCGTTTCGATGATTTCCCTTGTTTGTCTTTATATTTTGTTTATTGGTTTGAGCTTTACTATGTTTTATACTGCTTTACTATTTACACCTTTGAAATGTCCCCGCACTGTCCTTACTCTCATCGACTATGGCACATTACTTGTTAAATGCTTTTTGTTAACGCTGTACATAACTTACTTTCCTACTTGATTATTATTATTGTTATTATAAAATTCATGAATTGCCAATTTATTTGTGTTATTCACTATGTTATAATGCACAGGAGGTCCCCATTCAGTTCGTAACTATAGGACATCCTTTTGTATAAAATAATCATGTATTCTCTCCTTTGTTCGACGTAAAAAATAAAATGATTCTGATTCTGAAGTATGTTGTCTCTTGTACTGCGGTATTGTATGCAAATGTCGCATACGGCAAAATACGGTCCAATGTACAGTGTTACGTTCACATACATGGGGATTACGTCCGCGAGCGTTCTGTTGAGTCTTTCGGTTAATATGTTTGTTTGAAGATGGTAGGCTGTAGTGCTTCTGTTGTCGGTATGCACGAGTTTCATTAGAGGCTGCACTAAACGGGCAGTTAGCACTGCTCCTTTTCCAGTAATGCCAACCTCCGGTGCGCCATGTCGTAGTATATTCTGGGTGACAAAAAAGTGGGTTACAACATTCGCGGTTCCTTTTACGAGAGGTCACGTCTTAGCATATCGATCTAAGAATTTGGTTGCTGCAGCAATACAGCGCTTTCCCAATGATGAGAGAGGAAATCGACCAAGCGATTTCATTCCTACTTTTTGCAATGGCTCCTTTGGTGGCCCTATTGGTTTAAGTTTTGCATTCTTGAATATACCCGCATGACTCGACATACGGTGCACTAACACATTACTTCGGTCAATAATACTTCCGGTTGGTTCTTGTCAAAGTCCTACTAATACCCATATGGCCGGCTGATGGGTCAACATGACACGCTTCTAAGATCGCGGCATGACTTAACACAGAGTGTACTAGAACAGGGGAGTGACCGGATCGAACTCCGAAAAGTGAAGCTCAAACAAAGTCAATCCGCTTGTTTCGCTGCGATCGGTAGTCTGCAATGTGTCGTCTATTTAGAAGCTGCGCGTGGCTCCGTAGAAGTGGGCAAGGGGTAACTGATTGGCGATGGTCTCCAGAGTTCTCGCTGATAACGAGATCCGGACGTGACTGTGCTGTTTTGCGACTTCCGGTCGCTCGCATTCAGCATCTACTGGTGTGAACATCAGTCGCTTCTTGGTCGCCAGTCGCAAATGGTCGCGCGACCGCTGCTAGTCACCGGTATGCACCAGCCTTTACGCTTCCTGTGGCGACGACATTGACGTTCGCGCTCATCGCGGCGTTGCGCAGGACAGTAACCTGGTGTGGCGCAAAGCACGCGAAGATGGACCGGTGTTTCTTGCTGGAAGATGTATATCGCTGTTAATGGGCAATGAGAGATAGAAGGCGCAGATTGAACAGAGAGACCTAGCTATTCGTAATGGGAGATGTACGACATGTGATATTTACCATGTACGGCCGAAAAACACAGTCTGTGCCTAATACCTTCTTTCCAGCATCGGTAAGTCGCACTCTTGTGCTTCCCGGACATGTCGTTTTTCATCCTCGACTACTCAAACGCACACGGAGGTTGATAGACCATAGCAAGTATAATCCCAACCCAGAATGAAAATGGAGTCGCTTATTTGAAGGCTCAAAAGAGAACTTAAGCAGGCGTCTGGGGCACCAATCATAAATGGTTATAAAAATCGCAACGTATCGACGGACTGAATGAAGATGAGTATAGGCGAAGCGTCCGTCACTCCGTCGGCGCTTCCGTCTGTCCTTTCGTGCGTCCGCCCGTTTGTGCATCCGCCTGTGTGTCCATTCATGTGTCCATCCGTCCGTCCGTGCATACATTCATCCGTCCATCTGTCCTTCCGTGCACCCGCCCATGCATCCGTCCGTCCATCCATCCGTTCGTTCATCTGTCTGCCTGACCGTCCACGCGTCTGTCCATCCGTTCGTCTGCTTCTTCGTCCATCCGTCTGTTCATCCATCTAGTGAACACTTCAAGGGCTGCCATCTCGCATTTTTTCATCATATATTCATCATATAGCAGTCCCATTCAGCCGACATTCCAAGGACTGAACGGGAGGCGGCTACCTACTACTACTACTACTACTACTACTACTACTACTACTACCCCTACAGACACCGCGGACGCCCAAACCATTGCATAAGGAGCTTTGCCCCTAGAAGTGATTAACGATCTACAGTACTCTACTATGGGAGAGCAAGAAGCTGTCACGTGAGCCTCCCATTTCATGAGGCCGCGTCATGTGTAGTACTTCGTACTCAAATTATGGAAGTGCACTGAGCCGTACCGCTAAAATATGTGAATGTTGGCAGCACTAAAAGCACTTTTTGCAATGTACTAAATTTTGTCTACGAAAGCAAACGGGCAATGGTGCAATTAGCATAAGTGATGCCGAGAAGCCTCCATGCTGGATCTGGTTATACGGCAGAGTTCTTTGACCTATCGAGAAAGTTTTTCTTACAACCTGCGATACAAAATACTTCAAAAAACTAATTAAATTTCCTTTTTGTCTTTTTATTTAAACAACATAAATATTATGAAAATGCTTGGAATGGTGGAGTTTCAATGTCTACTACGAAGTCCAAACGAAAGAAAAAGCAGGCAAGGTCAAAAGAAACACTGAATGCTTCTTACCAGAACACAGCAAGACCAGTGCGTGCTGCCATATAGAAGAGCGCGTCGCGCCATGTGTTGCTACCGTGGCGAAGCAAAACCCTGCAATGCCACGTAAGCGGACGCTCTGCAAATCAAACGCGAAACTTCACAACCTAGTCTGGCTGCAAGCATGTTTCGCTCTCTTTCCGTCCTGGAATTTAGAGCTGATTTCTTGAGAAACGTTGAGGGAATATTAGGGGGGAAGCTCCTTATAGCGGCACCCGTTCGTCCCTCGAGGCTGTTGTGGTATGTAACAAGTATAACATCTTGACCTCCAAGGTGGGGCCGGTGAGAGATTTCTTCTGTGCGTGGTTGAACAATAAAAAATTGTGCTAAATGTACATGCCAATGGCTGCTAAAAAAGAATGAGGACCGGAGCATTCGACTTTTAGTTAACACGCACGCTGTGATCTCCATTAGCAGCCGTTCGCATGTACATTGAGCACTATCTGGCAAGAAAGGGTTTCTACGTTATACCCGCTAGGTGTAACCTCCTTAGTTTTGGAAAAATTTAGCGAGCGTTGAGCCGCAGTGCCGTGAATACAATGAACTAGTTTATACCATGAATGAACTTGAGGTGGTTAAAGGTGGGAAGTAGATACGAAGCGCAAGCCGTAAGAACGTAAAAGCCGAATTCTCCTGTTTCTCATTTCCCGTTAGCAGCCACTGGCATGTACATTGAGCACTATCTGACAAAAAAGGGTTGCTACGTTATACTCGCTGGGCGTAACCTCCTTGGCTTTAGAAAGCTTTAGCGAGCGTTGATCCACAGTGCTTTGAATACAGCGAACTAGTATATACCATGAATGAGCTCGAGGTGGTTAAAGGTGGGAAGTAGATACGAAGCGCAAGCCGTAAGAAAGTAAAAGCCGAATTCTCCTGTCTCTCATTCCCCAATAGCGGCCATTGGCATGTACATTGAGCACTATCTGACAGCAAAAGGTTGCTACGTTATACTCGCTGGGCGTAACCTCCTTGGTTTTAGAAAGGTTTAGCGAGCGTTGGGCCGCAGTGCCATGAATACCGTGAACTAGTATATACCATCAACTCGAGGTGGTAAAAGGTGGGAAGTAGACCCGAAGCACGAGCCGTAAGAAAGTGTGCGTGTGCCACCTCTCGTTTAGTCCTTGGAATGTCCGCTGGATGGCGGTGCTTCTATGTGGGGAATATATGATACAAAGACGCGAAATGGTGGTAATTGGAGTGTTGAATAGATGGACGAACGGACACACTGACAGGTGCATGTATAGACGCATGAACGGACGCAGGGGTGGATGCATGGACGAACGCAGGGATGGACGCACGAACAGATGCACGCACGGACGGGCTGATGGACGCATGGACGGTCACACAGATGGACGCATGGATGGACGGAAGCAAGAACGAATGGACGGACGAATGCTTCGCCCCACTCTCCATCATTCACTCCGTGAATATGCTGCCAATTTTTTTTCTAGACAGTCGAGGATGTATGCAGCACGTGCATTGCAGACTGCGGAAGCAACTTCATCAGAAACAGTGAGTCAAATCGTTAGCTGTCGTTTGTAAGTGCCGGTTTTAGCCGCGCAGCTCTTTTTGGTCTAACTTTGTCCTGTGTCAGGCGTAACCGCCAGTATCAGACAAACAGACAGACAGAAAAACAGATAGACGGGCGGACGGACAGACGGACGCACGGATGTACGGAGAGCGCAAGCATGGAAGGAAGCATCGAGGACGTTTGAACAGACGCACAGTCGAATGAACGGACGGACTGATGCACGGACGGACGGGCGCACAGACGGACGCGCAGATAGACGCACAGACAGATAGGAAAAGCCGCTGGGAAGGCTGGGGAAATAAATCACCGAAAAAGAAGACGATGAGCCGAAGAGGCGCCTAAAATGACGGGGGAAGCACTTGGATGAGCACGTAGCCCAAGAAAAAAAACACAAATGTTTCAGTTCAACGAGAGGAAAAAAGTTCAATTGAACTCACAGATTAGTGTCTTGTTGGCCTCGATAAATTAATCCAGCTGGTGCACAGAACACTGGCCAGGGCACATAGCCCAGCACCGGGAAAGAAGTTCAGTTCAGCAAAAAAAGAGTAGAAAGTAAGGAGAAAACGTAGAAGGAAAGTTGAGCTGAACTCACAGATGAGAGTCCCGATGAACTCGATGTGGTAATCTAGTCGCCTTAATTCGCCGGAAAAGTTCGGACATCCTAGTCATGTCTACGGGTGTCTATAGTTTGAATTCAACTTCTCTGCGCTGATAACCTACGTACAAGTTTATGGGTTGCTTTGGTGTAAATTGAACGTATCTGCGCTGATACTACGAAAAAACTACCTTGCGTCATCTATCGAAAGCCTAGGAACGACATAGAAGCAACCTAGATGAAAATTGCTTAACTTCATTCTTTTCAAGTGTATTTCTCTATGGTACTTAGTAATTCTGTCAAAAATTTCTCCTTGCATTTATATATATATATATATATATATATATATATATATATATATATATATATATATATATATATATATTTTATATTGGTACTGCAAATTGATGATGACTGTAATGTGTTAATTAAAAACGTATGTGTCGACGGCTGTTATACTTGCTGAGTTTGAATTTTGTGTCCCCTCATTGAAAGGCAGAATGAAATTTGTATCCTGTGTTCCACTTCACCTGAGCAAATGCATGGGTGGAGGGACTTTAGTCAGGCAGAGGTAATCTGCTTTTAGTCCCTTCCACCTTGGCAATAATTGTTTTTGTCTGAAGAAACAGTGGAATGGGTGCCGCTATGAGGAGCTTCGCCCTGTGCTCGCGTTCTCTCGTTTTAGTCGTTAGCGTCTCAGGGCGTCCCTGGGCTAGCGGATGCCCGTAATGGCAAGCCAGCCCCCGAAGAAGGCGCTAGCCTTCGACGTAGTCGTCCCCGAGGGGACTAGTCCCGAAGACGTCGTTGACGCGACGTCTTCAATAGTAGGAATCGAAGAAGTGTACTGCGTTCAGCACTTCGGAGGCCGGAACTACCAAGTTACCGTCAACAGTGAGGCCGCACTGGCCCAAATCGTAGACGCGTCGCACCTTATCATCCGAGGAGAGCGCGTCGCCATCGTACCCCTGGGACCCCAAGTGACCCAAGTGACCGTCCTGTTCCTGCCGTGCCGCGTACCCAGCGAAGTCCTCGCACAAGCACTCTCTCCCTACGGGAAGGTGCTGCACATCACCAGAGGACTCATGGGATCGCGACCAACCGTGACCACTGGGACGCGATACGTCCGCATGAAAATGAAGGCTTCGTCACCGGTGCCCAACTACCTCAAGGTCGCGGGCCATCGAGTAACCTGTGACTATAAAGGCATCCAGCGAGTGTGCCGTCAATGTGGAGACAGTGGGCACTTCCGCATGAACTGCACAGCTCCGTTTTGTGGAAGGTGCGGCGTTTATGGCCACGACGGGAAAGGCTGCTCGCTGCCGTGTCGCCGTTGTGGGGACCCGCATGCCACCGTGGCCTGCACCATCAGGCCATCGTGTTCCGAGGCGGCATCCAAGGATTTCCCTCCACTTCAACCAGGAACGCCATCTAAGAACAAGTGCGACGATTCGTCAACGCGAGCCGTGGTAACCGACCACGACCAAGGTGTGCCAATCGCGACGCTGCACCAGACGCCCACTGCGTCCCCAACGATTCCGGGCCTGGTACTCCCTCCAGGTACTGAAAACTTAAGTTCCCCGCGTCCCGTGGCCATTTCTGAGGAATCGCAGGCCAAGCCTTCGTCAGACGAAGCGCCTCGTGAGGACGGCGTCTCGGATGGGAATATTGCAACTGAGGCTCCTCGCGTTGCTGCTCTGTCGACAAGAAGTTCAGGTGTCATCGAGGAGTCTACACCTCAAGACGACGACGCCTGCATTAACGAGGACTCCAACAGCACCGCGAGTGAGGCGCCCCTACAAATTGACGAAGACACCAGCCCCAGTGACTTAAGCCAGGACAGTGGAGACGTCTTTGTACCATCCTCGCTCAAAAACCCGGACACCAAACGCCACCGGATAACTACTCGTGACTTAGAAGCCCCCACCAGAGACAGAAGTCCCCTGCGGACTTCGACGCGATCCCGTAGGCCCCGAGCCTCCGGTGGATCGCCTGGCCGGAAAAAATGACTCAGCCACTTGCGGGGCATTGGCTCCCGCACCTGATAAAGGTACCCCTGCGTTTGCGTGATTCTGTACTATGTTTTCATTTTCCCCATGGCTCTTACTCTAAAAGTTATTACTTTTAACGTTCAAGGTTTCCGAAATCCACAAAAACAGGCTGAGGTATTGGCTTTTGCACGTTCAGTGCACTGTGATTTGCTGTTCCTGCAAGAAACAAATTTTTTCAAGCTTTCTGATGTACTCGCTTTCAAGCGCGCGTTCAATTTTGATTGTTTCTTTTCGTACGCCAGCACGCATTCGACTGGCGTCAGAGTCGTTATTTTTAACCGAGGTCTTTTACGTGACTATCATGTTTCCTTCGATGCCTTCGGACGCGTGCTGGCGTTCGACTGCACCTTTTTTTTCGTTAAGAATAAGATTTGTTGCCGTGTATGCCCCAGCGGCACGCGAGAACTCAAACGCGTTCTTCCAATTTCTTGATGCGTTTCTTTTAAATTCCCGACATGTGGTACTTTTAGGGGATTTCAATTGTGTCTTAGACTCACACGCAGACGTTAGAGGTCCGGGTCGCGGCCGGTCAAACTGGAATGCTAGAGAACTCGAACGTCTAGTGCAGCATTTGGCATTGAGTGACATTCATCAAAGTGTGCATGGCAGTAATTATGTCTATACTTGGCGTCGAGCAGCGTCGAGCAGCCGAATTGATCGCGTGTATGCATCCCCCAATCTCATTACCTACGTTCACGACACCGGGGTAATGTCATTGCCACCGACACCAGTATACATTAGCGACCATCGGCCGGTTATGTTCTCTCTCCACCTGCCGGCGGGGACGCCAACGGTTCACAGACCATGGCGTCTCGATTGCCGCGTCCTCCAGGACTCTCAGGCTACGGAGAAATTATCCCGAGCGTTACGCGCATCGCTTATTGGGGCCGATGTAGCTGATTGGGATCGCCTCAAAGAACAGTGGCGGCATCATTGCAGTGCGTCGGGCAGAGGACTTTGCACCCGTATGTCGAAAGATGCGTCATTGTTAATCCAGAAGATACGCATTGCCAACCGAGATCCCAGTCCTTCCACTGTAATGCGGGCATGGCAGGAGGAGCTCGTTGAACGGTACCAGCGTATTATGCGCGCTTCTTCACTCTCGGCTGCAGCTTGGCGCTGTAGACGTGCACCCTGTGCGCACCCTGTGCGCACCCTGAGGTGCTAAGGTATGCACGCAGAGCTCTGCTTCGTCCACCAGGCTCGCCTGCCCACTCGCTGAACTCTATCACTCCAGCTGCTGCGGGTACGCGCGACTTTCAGGAATTCACTCAAAACTTTGAGTCAATAGCTAAATCTGGTGCTAATGTCTCTTACCCAGGATCCATTTCTTCGCATCCTCTGCTAACAGATTTAACTCATGATTCCAACATGTCAAATGACGTCCTCCTATCACCGCCATCCGATGACGAAATCAAAGGCGCATTAGACGCAATGAAAAAGGGATCTGCCCCTGGGCCTGACGGACTCCCTGCAGAGTTTTATGTACAGTTCTGGCCTATCATTGGTCCAACTATGTCACGCGTCATTCGCAAGTGTTTTCAAGATATTACACTTCCAACTTCTTTCCACAAAGGCCGTATAACACTAGTTCCCAAAAAGACCCAATGTCCACGCGACCAGAAGATTGGCGCCCTATTACCCTGCTCAATGTAGATTACAAGCTCTTGGCTAACATTTTGGTGCGCCGAATCAGTCCATTTCTTGCAACATTAATCGCTCCCCACCAGGTCTGTTCTGTTCCGGGCCGAGAAATACACACCCATACGTGGTTAACGCGTGACATCATTCAATACACCATTAGCCGATGTGCGCAAGGACTGTTGGTTTCATTAGATCAAGAGAAAGCTTTTGATTTCATAGGACATGGCTACATACTAAATGTTTTACATACATACGGATTCCCGGATAAGTTCATTGACCTTATCAACGCGATGTACACTAATTTAGAAAGTACCCTTTACTTAGATTCCCGTGAGAGTAACGCATTTAGAGTCATGCGTGGGGTCCGTCAAGGGTGTCCGCTCTCCCCAGTGTTATTTATCCTTGCATTAGAGCCCTTCTTAAAGGCCGTTGAACATCACCCGCAGATTCGTGGCTTACCTCTACCCGGTAACACTCAAGTAAAGATTGCTGCATATGCAGATGATATCACTCTATATGTACATAATGAACAGTCGCTGCAGCATGCTCTTGATACATTCCATGATTTCGGTATTATCTCCGGTGCAATGTTAAATTTTTCTAAAAGCCAGTATTTTTTCATTGGCAACCCCAGCGGTCGTATCAACATCACGTCGCCTTTACAGTGGTCTCCTGAGATTTCAATACTCGGAGTTACTTTCACTGTATTTGGTATACAGGATAGTATCTGGTCATCCGTTGTACAAACTCTTCTAAATGATATCAAAGCAGCCAGGCACTTCGAATTCCCCCTCTTGGAACGCCGATACTTAACTCAAACGGTGTACCTAGGAAAATTTTGGTACCTTTGCAATTCTGTTAAACTACCGCTCCACGTCTGCAGGAAAGTGCAAACCTGCATCAGTTCATTTTTTTGGTCTGGTGGCACAGAATTGTTATCGCGTCCAGCGTTATCTCAACCGCGAGATCAAGGCGGTTTTGCATTCCCTGACGTTTCCGTCACGGCTTCTACATTGTGCCTCCGCACTCTATTGCGAATACTAAGCAACGATGACATGCCCGCTCAGACACTGGCTCGCTACCATCTGGGGCCATCACTACGTGTCTTCTTGCCGGATAGCCAAACAAACAAAGGTTCCCAATCAACTGAATTACCACCTTTGTATCGAGCCCTTCTGGCATTTCACCGACGTTTGGAAGCTACGTGCCCAGAGATAGAGGTGGCCGATTCTAAAGTGGTGGACACAATGGCCGCCCTTCTACGGCCCTTGGTGCCCCAGCATCATCAATCTGTATTGAACCGCGCTTGGAAACCAATAACTGCCGCAGTGTTGCCAGGGCATCTCAGAGACTTTGTCTGGAGGCAGGGCTGGGGCTTGCTCCCCACGCAAGATCGGTTGCAGCGATGGCAGGTAGTTCGCACTTCCACTTGCCCCAACTGCGTCATGGTAGAGACCAATCGACATGCGACGTTTGAATGTGTGGTTTCCCGCCTTTTTTGGCGTGCGGTTAATGCTGGTTTTCGGGGACAGGGTGTGCGGACTTTCGTGTCCAACGGCCGATTTCCGCGTAGCCGCTTTTCCGCTCTCCTAATAGTTGCGGGGCTGTTCAGCCTTTGGAGAAACCGATGTGAGGCCGTAGCTGCCAATTGCCGCCGGCGTGCTTTGTGGCCGATACTGGGGAGAATGAGACGAGAGATCCTCGCGTTCCTCTCCGAAGAGCTTTTCTTTCTCGGGGAGCAAGAGTTTCTGCGGCATTGGTCGTGCCCTTTCGTGAAGGTGGAACACGAAAGGATACAACTCATTTTTCGACCGACTTGGTGCAAAGCAGCGCCCGTTGAGTTCTTATATATGATTTCATTTGTTACAAATTGTGTTTCATTTGGATCTATTGTATCGTTATACCCCTGTATCGTGATATCACATTGAATTTTTGTGTACATGTATGCCAACATAATCATGTATATTAGAGCAAATGTCTTCACTGTAACGTAGTGATGTTAGTCGTGGAATATAGATGTGCCGAAGTGTATGTACCCTGTTACTGGAATGGTATGAAGCCTTTGTGTTCTGTACATGCTGTAAATAAACTTTTTCTAAACAAGAAATAGTGGAATGGGTGCCGCTATAAGGAGCTTCGCCCTGAGCTCGTGTTCTCTCGTTTTAGTCGTTAGCGTCTCAGCGCGTCCCTGGGCTGGCGAACGCCCGTAATGGCAAGCCAGCTCCCGAAGAAGGCGCTAGCCTTCGACGTAGTCGTCCCCGAGGGGACTAGTCCCGAAGACGTCGTTGACGCGACGTCTTCAATAGTAGGAATCGAAGAGGTCTACTGTGTACAGCACTTTGGAGGCCGGAATTACCAAGTCACCGTTAACAGTGAGGCCGCTCTGGCTCAAATCGTCGACGCGTCCCACCTCATCATCAGAGGAGAGCAAATTGCTGTCGTACCCTTGGGACCCCAAGTCACTCAAGTCACCGTTATGTTCCTGCCGTGCCGCGTCCCCAGCGAGGCCCTCGCGCAAGCATTGTCTCCCTATGGGAAGGTGCTGCACATCAGCAGGGGACTCATGGGATCGCGCCCAACCGTGACCACTGGGACGCGATTCGTCCGGATGGAAATGAAGACATCGTCGCCGGTGCCCAACTACCTCAAGGTCACTGGCCATCGAGTGACCTGTGACTATAAAGGGGTCCAGCGAGTGTGTCGTCGATGTGGAGACAGCGGGCACTTCCGCATGAATTGCACAGCTCCGTTTTGTGGAAGGTACGGCGTTTACGGCCACGACGGGAAGGGCTGCTCGCTGCCGTGTCGCCGTTGTGGTGACCCGCATGCCACCGTCGCCTGCACCATCGGGCCGTCGTATTCCGAGACGGCCTTCAAGAATTACCCGCCACTTCAATCAGGCAAGAATAAGGACGTCGTATCATTGACGCTAGGCCGGGATGTTTGCCAGGACGAAGTTGGGTGCATCACAATGCCACACCAGACGCCACACCAAACGCCCACAGCGTCTCCAGCCAGCCCCTGACCAGGCAGCCCCTCAAGGTGCGGATGATCCATCTAGCGGCCCGCGACCAGTGGTGGTTCCCACAGAACCACAGTTAGAGCCCTCACCAGAGGAGGCGCCACTCGGCGAGCGCGTCGCAGATGCTGACGTGATATCTGTTGCTCACCCCATGGCTGCCCAGTCGTCTGTTAGTCCTCCTTTCATTGAACAGACTTTGTCCCAAGGCGACGAGGTTTCCATCAACGAGGACACGAGCAGTACTAGGAGCGACACGGCCCTACAGATAGACACCGACAGCACTCCAAGCGAGATCAGTCGAGGCAGTTTTGACGTATTTGTGCCATCTTCACTCAAGAGCCTCGGCACCAAGCGCCACCGAATATCCAGCAGCGACTCGGAGGCCCCCAGCAGAGACAGAAGTCCCCTGCGGACTTCGATGCGGCCCCGGAAGCCCCGCGCTTCCGGTGGGTCGCCTGGTCGTAAGAAGTGATTGAGCTGTTTGCGGAGCACCCGCTCCCGCGTCTGTCAGAACTGTGAGTCTAGTATCCAAATTTGTCTTTATTGTTTACGATGGCTACCGCATTGAATATTATTTCCTTCAACGTAAAAGGTTTTCGCAGTCCGGTAAAGCAGGCTGAGGTGATTAGTGTAGCCCGTGCTGCAAATGGTGATGTTTTATGCCTGCAGGAAACTAATTTCTGTTCACTATCCGACGTTAGGACTTTTAAACAAAAGTTTAACTTAGATTGCTATTTTTCTTTCGCTACAACTCGTTTTACGGGAGTAGGCATCATTATATTTAAACGGGCTTTATTGAGAGGTCACCACGTTGTTTATGACGGCGTTGGTAGAATTATTGCTCTAGATTGTACCTACTTTACATTTCGAATGAGGATACTATGCGTGTATGCGCCTGCACAAACTGGACAGTCTCATGATTTTTTTCGAAATTTGGATGTTTTTTTCCTAGACGGTCGTCATGTAATTCTAATTGGAGACTTTAACTGTGTGCTAAATACGCGATGCGATGTACAAGGTCCTGGCTGGAGTTGGTCTGCTTGGAATTCACGTGAGCTGCGACGCCTTGTCCAGCATTTTTCATTGCTGGATGCGCATAATGTCATACACGGGAATACTTTTGTCTGGACATGGCGCCGCGGGCACTCCTCCAGCAGGCTCAACCGGGCTTTTATTCCACATGCTTTAGAGACGTTTGTCTCCGACTTACGTGTTCCGCCCATCCCACCTTCGCCTGTGTACATCTCTGACCATCGTCCGATTCTATTAGAACTAAAATTCCATTTCTTTTTCGGAGAAACCATGGCGTATTGATGTTCGCGTCCTCCAGGACGTGCGCTCTCGCTCAAATATGTCCCGTGCAATACGCGTGTCACTCTCTGCGTCTGATTTATTTGATTGGGATGCGCTTAAAACGCAGTGGCGCCTGCACTGCCCAGTTGAAGCTTCACGGTTGAAGGGCGTTCCCTTCGTCGTCGCGTTTCTGAGGAGCTGGCCGATACTGCAGCGAAGTTACGCATTGCATTGCGCGGCGACATGAATTACGTGAACGCTTCCAGCGCTTGATTGCCACCTCGTCTCGGGCGGCGGCTGCATGGCGTTGTAGGCACAACCCTTGTGCCCACCCCGAGGTGTTACGCTATGCGAGGCAATCGTGTTTTGGGCAGTCACAATCACCTGTTTTTACGACCATGCAGACACCACCTACACAGCCGCTTCCTAAGCGTGATCGAGCTCTCTTTCTGGCGCATTTTGAAGAGATGTCATGTTCGACCATGAGGACAAACTGTGATATAATACCGCCTATGCTTAGAGGTTTGCCTTGCGTTCCTCGACAAGCTGCTGATTCTCTGCACGTCCCTCCATCAGTTGAAGAGGTAAAGGCAGCACTACAATCTATAAAACGGGGGACAGCCCCTGGGCCAGACGGTTTTCCAGTTGAATTTTACTTATCATTTTGGAATGAGCTTGGTACTGCATTAACCGCGGTTATCCGGCGATGTTTCAAGGATGGTGTCTTTCCATCAAGTTTTCGAGATGGACGCATTGTGCTTATTCCAAAAAGTGATGCTTCTTCTGTTAATCCTGAAGATTGGAGACCTATCACGCTTCTTAACGTTGACTATAAGATATTCGCGACGGTGATCGTTCAACGTTTGAAGGCTCTGTTAAACACTCTGGTGGGTCATCACCAGGCTTCATCTATGCCTGAACGGGAAATACACAGTTTTTCCTTTACTACCAGGGATATCATAGCCTATACTCTGTCGCGATCTGCGCGTGGTCTTCTTGTGTCTTTAGACCAAGAGAAAGCATTTGACCGACTAGAGCACACGTATATCTTCAAAGTGCTCACAGCCCTTGGTTTTCCCGGCACTTTTGTTGCATTAATTAGACATACCTACTCTGGTATAAAAAGCACACTAGTTCTAGACGGTTGGGAAAGTGCTGCCTTTTCTATTACACGTGGGGTTTGTGAAGGATGCCCCTTGTCTCCTGTTCTATTTGTCCTCAGCCTTGAGCCATTTTTGTGCGCTCTAGAGGCAGATTCGCATATCCGGGGTCTTGCGCTTCCCGGCAGCAGTACCGTAAAAGTCACAGCTTTTGCTGACGACATAACCCTGTACCTTTCAGATGAAGATAGTCTTTCTCATAGCCTGCGTTTATTCTCCCAGTATGGGGACATTTCAAGTGCCGCGCTAAACCTCTCTAAATCCCGGTATTTGTTCATCGGCTATCCCAACTCCACACTTAGGTCCACATCTCTTCTTCAGCCGGCTGCGTCTCTTCGCATTTTAGGAATTCTATACAACCACTACGGCATTTGTAACTCCGTTTGGTCAAACGCCCTCGATGAAGTAAAACAAGAAATTGAGAACGCCCGGGAATTCGACTTCCCGCTTCTTGAGCGGAGGTATCTTGCGCAGACTGTGTTCTGCGGTCGCATTTGGTACCTTTCTCACGTGGAACAGCCGCCTTTACGCATCGTGAGGTCATTGCAGTCTGCTTTGTTTTCCTTCTTTCGGTCTGGCGGCACTGAGTTGGTTTCTCGAGCAGCGTTGGAACAGCAGCGTTCCCAGGGAGGTTTTGCTTTCCCTTCGGTATCAATACGCTGCTGGCTATTGGCCCTGCGCTTCCTGTTGCTCCTCGTACAAGGAGAGGAATCCCCCGCGCGAACTTTGGCATATTATTTTCTAGGCACTCACCTTCGGTATTTATTGCCTAATGTGTGCCTTAATCAGGGCCCACAATCATTAGTACTTCCTTCGTTTTATGCAACAGCTGTTGCGTTTTTTCGTCATATCCAGTCGACTTGCCCTGATTTAGATGTGTTAGACAATTCTATCGTTGACACAACAGCCGCGTTGTTGCTCCCGTGAGTTCCTCCAGCACGCCGCACCCGCTCTAGTCGTGTGTCTTGGAGCACGCTGACGGCATCATTTCTACCTGGCCACCTCCGGGACTTCATGTGGCGGCTTGGGTGGGGCGTTGTTCCTACCCTTGACCGCCTAGAAAGGTGGAGAATGGTCCAGTCATCAACATGTCCGAACTGCTCCCTACGGGAAACAAATCAGCATGTGCTAAGACAATGTGTCGTTGCTCGTGTTTTCTGGAGAGTTGTGCATTCAGGATTTCGTGGCCTCGGAGTAAACCGCTTTGTTTCTTCTGGACGTTGTTCTCGAGGCCGCTTTGCTTGCCTTCTTATTGTTGCTGGTGCCTACTGTCTTTGGCGTAACCGTTGTGAAGCTGTTCCAGCAGGTCGTCGCCGCCGTGCTCTCTTCCCGATTTTGGAGCGACTGTACAAAGAAATAATATCTGTGTTGTCGGAAGAACTCTTCTTTCTGGGTGAGGAGGAATTCCTTCGACACTGGTCCTGCCGTTTTGTGTTCATCTGTGAGAGACGTGTAAGGCTTGTTTTCAGGCTTGCCTGGTATTGGTAGGTTAATCTTTGTTTAGTACTCATACAAATACCTTGTAAATACTATGTAAATATCTGACGTATTGATCTCTACATTTCATTTGTGTGTTCTTCGTTTACCATGTATTGTGCATATGTAGACATTGTTTTTGTAACAATTCCCGTTTAGTTGGGTAAGTTGTATATGTTGTGTTCCGTTTACATATGTACACATATGTTTTTGTAACAACTTTTGGTGTGTCTGTAGATGTTGTGTTCTGTCGCAATGTTCTGTTGGATTGTAATTGATGTTCACTGTCTGTGAGAATAAATTTCTCTAAACAGAAACAGTGAAAGACTGAGCGTCTCTTCTACTGTGAGGCCCGCGGGACGGCTTTAGGCTCTCCCATAGTCGAGTACTAAGTACTCGAAATTGTTACCCACATTTTCTAAACACAGTCAATGAATGAATGATTGAATGAACCTGTAAGCAAACTGCATCAGCCAGCTAACGCCGAGAAATGACATAAAAGCAATAGAATTGGGATCCAACATTTGTACAGTTGCAACATTAAAAGCATTGCGCGGCTGAGTGCAAACTTGGGAATTTTTGTCATAATTTACTGGTATACTCTTCTCTGGCAATTTTTTACCGTGTTATCAATTATGCCTTACCAAGTGAGCAAAACATAAACAAAAAAACATTTTCGTAAAGAAAAAGCTCATCTGACTTTACTCGTGTGAAACGTCTGCCACATATATAAATGAACAGAAAAGGATCAGCAGCACCTGATTATTACGCCGATTGGCGGGGGCATTCCTCAAGTACTAGTCCGATTTTATTTATTAAATGCGAAGCATTTATTAGCGAACTTCGGCGACTTCGGGGGTATCTATCTATCTATCTATCTATCTATCTATCTATCTATCTATCTATCTATCTATCTATCTATCTATCTATCTATCTATCTATCTATCTATCTATCTATCTATCTAGCCGCCTACGACTTTTAGCTCTCTTGGCCGTATCGATAATGGTATCGATACCAAACTTGGTATGGCATGAAGAACATGTTTGACTATTCATAACATGAAAATCATGACATGGACGTCATGAATGTCATGATATACATTTCATGATCTTGCAGTTCTTGCGGTAGATTCGTTCACATGGCATGTTACAAAACTGGGACGGTATGACATTATTGCATGGCAAACACAAGCGGCAGACCCTAACATTAAAATCGTTACTTGCGTGTTATGTACCAACATGTCTATAAGGCAAGCTCATAATGCGCTATTGGCTGTTTTGCTGCCGTCACATGTAGCAAATTTGGTATTAGGCACGTGAATGTATGACGAAGGTATGTGACAGGTGAAATGATAATCATGAGATGAGTGTCATATAACAACACGACTATGTACCACGCTAATGATGCGCCGGCGGTCGTTTCGCTAGCTTAACTTATACAAAATTTGGTATTTCAGTACGTGAATGAATGACGAAGGTACGTCACTGGTGCAAACATGATTATCATGACATGCGTGTCATTTAACAACATGACTACATGCTACGCTCATGATGCACTCGCAGCCGTTTCACTAGCTTCACATGTACCAAACTCGGTATTACACGACGCCAACGGACGACATAGGTAAATGACACATTCAAACATTAAAATCACGACATGCGTCTCATGTAACGTAATGACTACATGCCACACTGATGATGCGCTCGCGGCCGTTTCGCCAGCTTCACGTATGCCAAATTTGGTATTACGTGATGCCAATGGATAACGAAGGTATGCTACTGGTGCAAACATGATAATCATGATATGCGTGTCATGTGAGAACATGACTACATGCCACAGTCAAGGCCCTAATACATTTTGACGAGACGCGGTGCGCGTGCTCGCTGGCGTTCATTTCGTCGCGTCACGCCGGCGTTGCCACGCCAGGCGTCGGTCCTACTATATACTCGCAGGTACGCGCTGCGTTGCTTTGACTCATGCGCGTTTCAGCGCGTCCGGCATCCCCTCTCTCGAAGAGAGGCAGACGCAGTGCTGTCTGGGTAAAGCGCGAGACAGACGTGCGATTTTCCGTGCGATGTGGCGTGCGGCGTCACATAGTGCGGCGTGCCGCATGCGACGTTTCGGGACACACGAGGTCAAAGGAGCTATCAGCGGCAGGCTCCGCCCCCATGCGGCGCCTCGGCATGCAGGGTCCTCGTAATGAGGCTCGAAACTTGGTATCCTCGTAATGAGGCTCAAAACAAACAACATTGCACAGCCACGCTTCGTTCTATAAAAATAATTAATAAATCGCATTCGTGAACGACAAGCAAGTCGTAACCACGGCAAGAGCTGATTTCACGACTCCAACAGGTAGGCCTAGCATCGCGGGCGCCGGTCGTCGCCTACGCCGTTCACATGCGAGCTCGCCATCGAGCGCTTGTTTTGACAACACTATCAAGCATTGCGCTCGTATGTAATGCGTTAGCATACATTATTACCTTATCTATACCATCGATGTTCACTGAAGAGCAAATGTGGAAGCGAAGCGAGCCAGCGCAGATACGCCTGTAGCTGTGTTTACCTGCGAAATGACCTTGCATCGCTGCTTACTATCTCCGATCTCGCTAGCAGTTTCAAAACGGGCGTTGTCGTGCAGAAAAGGCACACTTCAAGCATCACTTTATTCAATCCGGAATAATACCACGTCATCAGGGAAATGTACTCGATGTTTGTCACGCGGCCGCAGTCAGCGATGGAAGCAAATCCGCGCTCGCACCGCTCCATCGACGGTAGATGGGAGCGGCGACAGGGAGATGGCGCCACTAGCATCATGACGCCACTCGTATGCTAGCGCTGTGATTGGCTGCTGCCATGCGGCGGTACGATGCTGCGACGAAAATATCTGGCCGGTTTGATGTTCGCCGCACCGGCTACGCTGCGGTGCGACGCGATGATACGTCACGAAACGTCAGCACTCCGGCAGTCGCATCGTCGCACCGCACGCCGAATCGCAGAGAAAATCGCACGTCTGTCACGCGCTTAACGCATCGGTGCTAAATGCAGTATGTCGCATTTGGCGCCGGTGGCCGTCCGGCCACGATGACGGACGCTGGTCGCGCTGGTCGCACTTGGCGTCAGACTATAGAGTGCTCGCGTTTTGCTAGCGTAGCTTCGCTGTACCCAGCGTTCGCGCACATCAACGTTACGTTGTAGCATGCTGGGCCCTTCATGATGCACTGGAGGCCGTTTCGCTAGCTCCACATATACATAATTTGGTGTTGCCCCACCGCGGTGGTCTAGTGACTAAGGTACTCGGCTGCTGACCCGCAGGTCGCGGGATCAAATCCCAGCTGTGGCGGCTGCATTTCCGATGGAGGCGGAAATGTCGTAGGCCCGTGTGATCAGATTTGTGTGCACGTTAAAGAACCCCAGGTGGTCGAAACTTCCGGAGCCCTCTTCTACGGCGTCTCTAATAATCAGGTGGTTTCGGGACGTTATACCCCACCTATCAATCAATCGAATTTGGTGTTACGTGACGTCAATGGATGACGAAGGTATATGACTGGTGCAAACATGATAATCATGAGACGCGTGTTATTTAAGAACGTGACAACAAACCACGCTCATAGCGTGCTAGTGGGCGTTTCGCTAGCTCCACATACACTAAATTTGGCATCACGTGACGTGAATAGTTGACGAAGGTAAACGACTCATCCAGACATGATAATCATGACACCAAAGTCGTGTGCGGCATAATTTACCTGCACCTCTTGACGTTGTTCTGATTCGAAAGTGGCATATCAACTTTCCTCATCCGTGCTTCGCATATCATTGATTCTCACTGTACGTGGGATCTGCCATTTTTTTTATCCAGCAGCGATAGTTATACCATGTTGTACTTGCTAATGTAGCTGACCACCAATGGGAGAGCGGTAGCCGCTTTTGCGACGTGGCCACCAGTAAGGAGCCACCACCGAACGGTGTGCCCAGCGTGCGTAATTTGAATTTACATTGCAACACGTTCTGCAGCTCTTGAGTAAAATAGTTACATCACACAAAAATAGTTACATCACACACAGATCGAAACACACCCAACACATAAACAGGCAATAAAGAGATAAATAATGCTGCTTCTGCGTTGTCGAGCTCGCAAAATTCGTATCGTGGAATAGGGAGCGACATCGTCTGCTTGCTTACTGTTTTGCTTTCAAGAAGCACACAAAAGCACATCACTACTCCATTCATTCATATGTATCCCTGCCTAGCCATCACAGTAATTTGAAGTCATGCGATGAAAGAAACGAGGTGGTCCTGAAGAATTACGTTATGATTGCGTTAGTTTCATGACCACCACTTACCTGTATGAGCCAGGAAAGTAGGCAGTTGCGATGGTAAAAAACGAAAAAACAATGCTTAATCACGGATACTGCTATACTTTTTTATGAATGTTACTAATAATTTTTACACACTTTACGACCAGCACGGCAACTACAACTACAGATATTCAAGGCGTTGTATCTCAGCTTCTCATGAGGGGCCGCGGACAGGTGCCGCTACAATAGTACGGTGTGCTATGGCAGTGCTGGCCGTCATCGCAAAAAGAGCCATGTTTTCATTTCCAGACGGCACACTTCCCCATTCCAGCAAACCATAGTTATACTACAAATGACCATGCGATACCTAGATGGATATGCTATGATTTACGTTCTAAGTAGGTTCTTGAGCCTTTAACCCTCAGCACACCAGAAATTTTCTGCACTAATAAGAAACTTGCAGGGCCTAGCCCACCGACGCGTTACTCATCGAATCATCATCATCATCATCAGCCTGACTACGTCCACTGCAGGACAAAGGCCTCTCCCATGTTCCGCCAGTTAACCCGGTCCTGTGCTTGCTGCTGCCAATTTATACCCGCAAACTTCTTAATCTCATCTGCCCACCTAACCTTCTGTCTCCCCCTAACCCGCTTCCCTTCTCTGGGAATCCAGTCAGTTACCCTTAATGACCAGCGGGTATCCTGTCTACGCGCTACATGCCCTGCCCATGTCCTTTTCTTCTTCTTGATTTCAGCTATGATATCCTTAACCCCCGTTTGTTCCCTAATCCACTCTGCTCTCTTCTTGTCTCTTAAGGTTACACCTACCATTTTTCTTTCCATTGCTCACTGCGTCGTCCTCAATTTAAGCTGAACCCTCTTTGTAAGTCTCCAGGTTTCTGCTCCGTAGCCAAGTACCGGCAAGATACAGCTGTTATATACCTTCCTCTTGAGGGATAGTGGCAATCTACCTGTCATAATTTGAGAGTGCTTGCCGAATGTGCTCCACCCCATTCTTATTCTTCTAGTTACTTCAATCTCGTGGTTAGGCTCTGCGGTTATTACCTGCCCTAAGTAGACATAGTGTTTTACAACTTCAAGTGCACTATTACCTATCGCAAAGCGCTGCTCCTTTCCGAGGTTGTTGTACATTACTTTCGTTTTCTGCAGATTAATTTTAAGACCCACCTTTCTGCTCTCCTTGTCTAACTCCGTAATCATGAGTTGCAATTCGTCCCCTGAGTTACTCAGCAATGCAATGTCATCGGCGAAGCGCAGGTTACTGAGGTACTCTCCATTAACTCTTATTCCTAACTGTTCCCATTCTAGGCTTCTGAAAACGTCCTGTAAGCACGCAGTGAATAGCATTGGGGAGATTGTGTCCCCCTGCCTTACACCCTTCTTTATTGGTATTCTGTTGCTTTTTTTATGAAGCACTATGGTAGCAGTTGATCCCCTGTAGATTTCTTCCAGGATGTTTATATATATTTCATCTACGCCCTGATTCCGCAGTGTCTGCATGACGGCTGATATTTCCACTGAATCAAACGCCTTCTCGTAATCTATGAAGGCTATGTATAGTGGTTGGTTATACTCTGAGCATTTCTCTATAACCTGATTGATAGTATGAATGTGGTCAATTGTTGAGTAGCCTGTTCTAAATCCTGCTTGTTCTTTTGGTTGATAGAATTCTAATGTTTTCTTTACTCTGCTAGCAATTACCTTTGTAAATAGCTTGTATACTACAGAGAGCAAGCTGATCGGCCTGTAATTCTTCAAGTCCTTGTCATCTCCTTTCTTATGTATTAAGATGATGTTAGCGTTCTTCCAAGACTCTGGTACTTTTCCCGTCAGGAGACACCTCGTAAATAGAGTGGCTAGTTTTTCTAACACAATCTGTCCTCCATCTTTCAGCGGATCTGATGTTACTTGATCCTCACCAGCAGCTTTGCCTCTGTGCATGCTCTTCAAAGCTTTTCTGACTTCTTCTATCATTACCGGTGGGGTGTCGTCTGGGTTACTGCTAGTTCTTATAGTATTAAGGTCGTGGTTGTCTCGGCTACTGTACAGATCTCTGTAAAACTCCTCCGCTATTTTAACTATCCTATCCATATTGGTAGTTAATTTGCCTTCGTTGTCCCTTAGTGCATACATCCGCCTTTTGCCTATCCCAAGTTTCCTCTTCACTGCTTTGACGCTTCCTCCGTTTTTCAGAGCGTGCTCATTTCTCTCCATGTTATACCTTCTTACATCGCATACTTTACGTCTATTAATCAGCTTCGAAAGCTCTGCCAGTTCTATTTTGTTTGTTGTACTTGACACTTTCATGATTTGAAGCTTCTTAATTAGTTTCTTCGTTTCCTGGGAAAGCTTGCCGGTGTCCTGTCTAGCTACCCTGCCTCCAACTTCCACTGCACACTCCGTGATGATACTCGTCAGATTATCATTCATTGTATCTACGCTAAAGTTGGTTTCCTCGCTAAGAGCAGAGTACCTGTTCTGCAGTGACACTCTGAATTCCTGTAATTTCCCTCTCAGTGCTAGCTCATTGATTTGCTTCTTGCGTATCAGTTTCTGTCGTTCCTTCTTCAAGTCTAGGCGGATTCGAGCCCGTACCATTCTATGGTCACTGCATCTTACCTTGCCAACCACTTCCACATCCTGCACGACTCCTGGGTGTGCAGTCATTATAAAGTCTATTTCGTTCTTATTTTCGCCATTAGGGCTCCTCCATGTCCACTTGCGGTTTGCTCGTTTTCGGTAGAAGGTATTCAAAATCCGTAAATTATTGCGTTCTGCGAATTCTACTAGTAGCTCTCCTCGGGCGTTTCTAGTACCGATGCCATAATCTCCTACTGCCTGGTCTCCAGCCTGCTTCTTCCCTACCTTTGCATTAAAGTCGCCCATCACTATAGTATACTGTGTTTTTACCTTACTCATTGCCGATTCCACGTCTTCATAGAAGCTTTCAACTGAAGCGTCATCATGGCTGGATGTAGGCGCGTAAGCCTGTACTACCTTAATCTTGTATTTTTATTCAGTTTAATTACGATACCTACCACCCTTTCATAAATGCTATAGTATTCGTATATGTTGCCAGCTATGTTTCTGTGAATTAGGAACCCCACTCCCAGTTCTCTTCTGTCTGCCAAGCCCCTGTAGCAAAGGACGTGCCCATTCTGTAGCACCGTATAGGCCTCACCTGTCCTCCTAACCTCACTGAGCCCTATTATATCCCATTTAACACCCTCTAGCTCCTCGAATAGTACAGCTAGACTTCCCTCATTAGATAAGGTTCTAGCGTTAAACGTTGCCAAGTTCAGGTTCCAATGGCGGCCTGTCCGGATCCAGAGATTCTTAGCACCCTCTGCTGCGTTGCAGATCTGACCGCCGCCGTGGTCAATTGCTTCGCATCTGCTGGGGACTGAGGGCCGTGAGTTATTTGACGTAAGCATGTGGGAGGTAGTGGCCAGATACTGCACCAGGGTGGCCAATCCTTCTCTGGTGAGGGAGTGCGTTCTCGGCGGTGTTTGCCGGTGAGGCCGCACCCCAGGCCTCTTAATGCAGTTCCATCAACAAGCGGATTTTTTTTAATCCGGTTGGGAACTGCGCGGTACCGGGATTTGAACCACGGACCTCTTGCATGCGAGGCGGATGCTCTAACCATTACGCCATCGCCGTATAACTCATCGAATATTTCGACACAAAATGTGGCCCCTGTTTGGGAGAAGTGGTGCATGGTTGATGAAGGCCATTTCACTCGCCGCGTGAAGGGGCTCCCCGCAGGAATGACAGTTGGTTTACAAGATCGGCGTCCAGATCTTAACTCACTCTGGTGGAACTCGTTATCGGAATCCTCCAGGAATTTTTAAACCCACCTTCCATCAGAAAAGAAACAAGAGAAACGCCTTTTTTGATATGGCTACGTTCGTTTACATTTTCTTGTTCACTCCCACTTTAGAAGGTTTAGGCAGTCCACTATGGCAGGGAAGTAGGCAGGTTCCAGGACAAGCGCCTGCGGGAAACAGACCCCAGTATGACTTTTCGTCTTCCAGATAAAATCAGCCGAAGACATGCTAATATACTACACCGGATTCGCCTGGGCGTCGCCTTCACTCGTCACTACACCCACCTAATCGGCCGTGCGGACAGCCCAAATTGTGAACGCTGCCAAGTGCGCGAAACGATAGCTCACATATTTTGTGACTGTGCATTATACGTGGTACAAAGAGAAATGCTAGCTGCAACGTTGGCAAGCATTGGACGAACACCATTAAGTGAAAGCCACATATTATCAGCAATGAGCGACCAAACAGTGTCAAAAACTGCTACAAAGGCTGTTCTAGACTTTATAAAAAGCACTGGACTAGAAACTAGACTGTAGGGTACTATACAAAGTGGCTACTGTACATACGCACCACCTCTTCTTGTCCCCATCATCACCCTTCATCCCTCTTTCTTTCCCCTTTCCCTTATCCCCTGTGTAGAGTAGCAGGCTAGAGCGAACTAGCTCAGGCCGACCTCTCTGCCTTCTAATAAATTCTCACTCACACACACCAGTAGTATTTGGGTATTAAGAACAAGTGTGTACCGATTGCGACTACTTGATCATCTACTATGAGAGAGCAAAAAGCCGCCTCAATTAAAATGAGACGAATGTGTTTAGAACAAATGTTGGACGATTTAGAGCCCAATGAACTCTACTATGGCAGAGCATTCAGCTGTCAAGAAAGTGTTTAGAAAAACTGGATAACAATTTAGAGCACTACGAGGTACTCTACTATGGGGGAGCATGAAGCTATCCTGTGTTTAAGAGAACTCTATTTCTGAAAAAAGCATACATATACAAAACACGTTCATATGTTACACTTGTAGTTCTCTAGACACTGCTAATATATCCTAATATACATTGAAATGCACAACAGGAACTGTTTCTACCTGCAAACAGAAATTTTAACGTGCCCAAGTACACTATGCGCAGGGGTACGTACACTTCATGAAAAGGAACAAAGAACAACAATAACAACGCGCATATGAATAAGTAAATACTTATACAATACCAAATGCAAGTTCTGTGAAATCTTAAACACTAGCCTACCTTCTCAGTAAAGAGGGCAAGGCATGAACACTTAACACTTTGTTTTTTCTGAGAAGAATAAATCGTGTTGACCACCGCAGGAGGACAGCTTCCTCCCCTAGGATGAATAACTGTTCGTTTAGATGTGTTAACGTTATGGTTCTTAGGCGATGTAGCAGAGGCCCTCTGATGGCGTCCCCGCCGGCATGCCAGTTCCCTCCGCTTTCACAATCAACTCACATCATCAACTCAACGAAAATGTCTCTGTGCCGCGACTGCCATTGCATGCTGACTTGAAACATGCTGGTCAACAAACGGCAGAAAGTGCGTGCCACAAGACATTATAGATGAATGTGATGTAGAGTTTCCGTCCAGCCGCATTGCGGACATGAGGCGGAGGGCGCCACACCCCACGCCGCAAGGCCGTCGGCCGTTGGCAACGCCTGTCATTCCCTTAACCAACTAAAGTCTCGGACTTCAGCGGGTAGGGTCGTGGTTTTCATGAACCAGCGTCGACTTTTGTGGCATTTCTCGCACTGATCATCGTTTAAATTTTTTCACAGCAATACATTCACATATTTCAGTGGGTGAAATATTTATCAATTCGCAATCTGCTAGGGCATTTTGCAATAAATACAGATATTTCACCACGTACGCACAGTAGGTCAGCGGCCGCTCTGCCGGCGGACCCGTCTCGTCTGCTAATGCAAAGAAACGAAGGGAAGTTCCCAGCAGGTACTTTGTGAGCTCTTGGCCTCGGTATGTCGTATATGAGATGAGTTCCCATGTGGTTTTCAAGGCCAGCACACGACACATAACTTCAAAGTTGGGAATGCTAAAACCTGCCATTTTTGTTGGTAAGCGGACTAGTGCTCTGGCAACGCTTTCCGCATGGCCATCCCAAAAGAAGGAGCCACATGCGGTTGTTACTCTTAGCAAAGCTCGTCGAGGTGCTGTGCAATTTTCGCTACATAGAAAAGGGAAGCTGCTATGCTTGTCTTGATGAGATACGGGGACTCGCTCGCTGGATTTCGTGCCGACTGGTTGTGCCCTCGCGATCTCCGATGTCAGTGTAGCTCTGGCCGACTGGGCTGGCACTACGCGATCTCCTGATGCCGATCTTCGAAGACAGCGTAGCTCTGGCCTACTGGACTTGCCCTAAGCGATCTCCTGATGCCGACAAGAGCTCTCGCCAGTGGAGCCTCATCCTCGGACTCCTGCAACCGTGTCCATCTTTCCTGTCGTCTCCTTACTTACGTCGTTCGCTATCCCTGCGCCTCGCTCTCTCCTTCCTCACTCTCTACCTCTTTACCTTTTAATCATATCCTTTTAATTACTTCTCTACCCCCTCCCTCGTGAGCTACTGTTGAGGCGTCCTCCCCCTGAGAGACAGTTACGACGCTCACTTTTCTCTTCTTTTCATTTAAAATCACTTCCCCTTGATGAGATATGCACGTTCAGTAAAAGGTAAATGAAAATTCCTCCCGATCTCAATACGTTTATCCGCTTCGCACTTAATTTCAGTCCAGGTGGTACGGGCTACTTCACCGGATGCAAGGAAGGTCACCCCCAGAACCTTTACTCCATGTACACAGTGGCCTCCATCTGGCAACTGTTCAGCGAAGGTACCAAAGCACATTGCTCTACTCTTATATGGATTGAGTTGTGCTCCCGAGAGGCTGCTGTAGGTGTGAAAGAGTTGCAAGTAAGACCTGTAGCTATCTGTATTCCTGAAAAAAGTGAAATATCGTTGGCATAGGCTGCCACATTCACTTCACTTAGGCAAGGAAGAGGGAATCCACGTATTGAACTACATCTGTTGATCTGTTCTAGCAGTGGTTATACAAAGTACAGAAATCCAGAGAGTGGGCAGCCTTATTGTATACCACGACTGACGGTGATAGTTCAGTTGTGTGACCATTCGCCACTAAGGGAGCTTCCAGGTCAGTATAAAGCAGACGAAGAACCTCGACAAGACGAGCAGGAAAACCAAAGCATTCCACCACGACAAAAAGATAATTGTGCTCAACCCTGTCAAAGGTTTCTTCTTGGTCTAGGGAAACGAAAACCCCAACCACTTGTGCTCTCGTAGCAAACGTAAACAGATCACGGGTCAAAGCAAGTGAAGAAAAAATTATACGACTTAGAACAGAACATGTTTGCACATTACTGATTACTTCAGGTAGTATGGATGATATGCAATGGGCTAAAATAGGGGTTAATACCTTATCGTCAGAGTTCAGTAAATAAATGGGTCTCCATGCCTTTCGGTCTGACACTTCACCACCCCTCTTTAATAGAAGGATGACTCTGCTCTCACGAAACGTTTCCGGTCGAATGCGATCAGCAAGAACCCAGTTAAGAATCGACAGAAGGTAAACATGTATCTCCCCCAAATTGTGTTTTAAAATATCTGTGGTGGTCCATCAGGGCGTACTGCGTTGGAGGCGTCCATTTTCTTAAGCACAAGATAAAGTTCTGCCAATGTTATGGGACTACATAAAATGTCACAGCACTCTTCTGGTGTACAAGAGATACGCGAGCAGAACTCACGTATGCTCGGGTCTCCTATATGCTTGTGTCCACTGCCGTGAACAGGGTGGTGAAGTGTGTTTTGAAAACGGTTGCTATATATTCTGCTCGATCAGACTGTGTGCCACTGGGCGTCTCAACGTATGGAACCGTTGCTCGTTCTCCAAGAGAGCCGTTGCGGCACTTCGGAGAACAGCAATATCTGCAACGGGCCTTCCATTTACAATCGACAGCGCCGCTGTACGGGAGCTACGGTGGAGCAGGAGTTCATATCGCGCCTTTAGCTGATTCAGATAATCTTGCATAGCATAGTTGGCGTTTCACCTCTCCGAACTTTGCGCGCTTTTCAAAGCATGTAATTTTTCAGTCAATAGGCACTTTTCCTATCTCGGCCTGCTTTAATTTGTTCAGCACGAAAGCTGCCATTCAAAGTATCCCCATCAAACGGTGTTGCTGTGCGCTTGCACACACCTTCCAGTGCTAAGCGCAAAGAGGTTACACGCTCTCTATCATGTACAATGGCTGGGTCCGTTTTTCATTGGTTCCTAAACAGGGCAGGCTGATCAAAACGCATCTTTACTGATACTGGGAAGCGGTATGAAATGAGCGGTACATCTGCGGGGTAATTCAAGACTTCGCAACTGCTGAAATGCGTGGATAATACTTCAGGGAAGTAGAAACAGTCTAGGCGGCTCATATTTGTGCCTCGTTGCCATGTCGAGCCAAACACGACCCCGTGCATACTAAGCCACGCATCCCTTAGATTTAAATTTCGAATAAGCTGCTTCAGTGCCCGAGCCCCGCTATATGGCCTGCCCTGGCGACGTCCGCTTACATCCCTACACGGATATTCCGCACAATTAAACTCCCCAACTAAAAAGGTGGGGTTGTTGACGAACCTAAAAGAATCGAGTGAATCAAAGAAATCAGAGGTGTTGGCACGTTGAGCCGGAGCGTAATTAACGAGTGCCCTTACACGCTGGCCGTGAAAGTTGAAGTAAACGGCCAGAGTTCGACCGTGAAAACTGTAGTGACAATGGGTATCCCGACGAAACACAGGCGTAATAAATATGACTTCAACACCACACAAAATCGAGTCAAAGAAAAGAAAGCATCGACACAAAAACGGGAACAAAAGGATAGTACATCATAAGGTGAGTGGAAATTAGTTTTTTGAAGAAAAAGAATATCTGCATGACATGCTGTGGCCATGGTCGTAATAACTTCTCGCTGGTTGTCTTCGTTTCTGAAACCTCGAACATTATGAAAAATAAGATGAACCGTCGCCATTGTTTATAGAGCATGTGCTGATGAAAGAACGAAGCAAGAAGGTGGGGCAAGTTCTCAAGAAACCATCGGGACAACGGGGAATTTCGGTCTGACTGCGTCAGAGCATGACGGAGTTTGTGGGACTTACTCACCCCCACATTAAGAACACCACTGAACCGCTATTCCTTATGGAACCAACCTCTGCTCACACTGCGCTTCGCTTGTACTATGCGTGACCATAGTACATGCTCTGGTGTCTTTGGCAAAAATTATCTTTATTATTGCGAGTTTTTCCCAAGGAGACGATCGATCATTCCAGTAAATCGCATGGGAAGCGCCGGTACATTTGTCTTTTTAACTGAAAACTATGATTAGCCTTATGTAAAAATAAATTTGGTTCATTTTTCGTCTGCAATAGTATTAGACCCCCATAACGTCAGGTGGGTAGACGTAGCCTCTGGTCGCGCGCCTCGCGCACCAGAAACGCGAATCGAGGTTGCCATTATTTAGAAACCCGACGTAGACCGACACGAAAGCTCTGCTAGCAGTACCAAAAGCGAACAAGAAAGCTCAATACAGAAGCTACTAGTGAATTGGAGTCCTTAATAAAAGCTACGCCAAGAAAACGATGAGTTAAGAAACGAAATTGCCAGGTTAAAGGGGGGGGGGCTACAGTTTCTTTACTTTCCCCTCTTCCTAAGCCCGTCACCGCCAACGCGGCTGATAATACCATCCAGAGTGCGCAAGAAGCTATGGACGCGCAAGATGCGCACCCCGCAGCTTCTAAACTAAAGCACTGGACCAAAGCAGGTGGAGCTCGTCAAATCACAGAAACGGGAGGAGAAACTCTGCGAGGGAGTCGACAGACTCGACGACAAGGTAGACGCGATTATGGCCCAACAAGTGCAGCAAACCGCGCAATTTCACAGTGCAGTAGCTCAACAAACCACGCAAACTGAACTGTGGAGCATTGCGATATCGCGGCTCACACAGATGCTCGCGACGCTGCAAGCACGCATGGACGATATCGAAACGCGTCTTCCAGGGAGAGTGGGTTGCCCCGTGCAGAATACCAGGAAACCTTACTTTAGGCCGCTACCTGGCGACGAGGCGCAGGATCACTTGGACAGCAAGTAAAAACACGTACAGTCACAATTTATCCACACGAAACCACACAAACGCCACTCTCATGGCAGCATAACGCACGGAACACGCTCATGATCTGGCAGTGGGGTTGCAGGGGGTTCAGGAGGAAACGAGCGCATCTCCAACAATTTCTACAAGTCCGAAAACAACCGCATGTAAACCTTTTGCAGGAAACAAACGACCCCGTCAGTCTGGCTATAGTGCGACGCAACCACACCGTGGCGCAACGTGAACTTATAAACGTCAGCATACCTCACGTACTCATAAAGCTCGTTCCATAAAAAAGGCGTGGCTCTTGCGTGTTTATAATGAACGTATACAGCCGACCCAAAGCTAAATACCGTTTTAGCACGTTACTGCGAAAGGCGCGCGAAGCAGCTGGCGATGGGCCCTTGACTAAATGAAACAAAAGGACTAAACGAGAGGTGGCACACGCACACTTCCTTACGGCTTGCGCTTAGGGTCTACTTCCCACCTTTAACCACCTCGAGTTCATCGTATATACTAGTTCACTGTATTTATAGCACTGTGGCCTAGCGCTCGCTAAACCTTTCTAAAACTAAGAAGGTTACGGCCAGCGAGCGTTACGTAGCAGCCCTTTCTTGTCAGATAGAGCTCAATGTACATGCAAAGTGCTGTTAATGGGGATCGCAGCGTGCGCGTTAACTAAAAGCCGAATGCTCCTGTCTCTCATTCCTCATTAGCAGCCATTGGCATGTACATTGAGCACTAGTTTTTATTGTTCAACAACGCACAGAAGAAATCTCTAACCGGCACTACCTTGAAGGTAAAAATGTTTTACATGTTACATACTACAACGACGACGAGGGACGAACAGGTGCCGCTATAAGGAGCTTCGCCCCTAAAACGGCAATGCGGGATGCTGCGCTTTAATCAAAGGTAGAAGCAATACACAGCAAATATCTACACATGGGGGAAGGCAAACGCAGCCTGCAAGACAGGTGGAAGCGTCAACACCACAATAGAGCGCTACGCAGACGCATTGCACGGCTAAGCAGGGATATAGAAGAGCATGCCTTGCAAGTATGCAGAGCGCAATGGGAGGAGCCGTGTAACTGGATGGAGAACCAGCTGGGTTCGGCCAATTCTTGGCATCTTGTCCGGCACCTCTTGCATCCAGTGGAGACCAAAGCAGCGCACGCACATAAGCTAAACAAGTTACTGCACGAGTACGAAGGCACGTCCGCGGATTTTTTAAATGACGTGCGTAGCCGTTACTTCACGTCCTCAAATCTCATCGCGCACCTGGCATGCGGACAGAATAGTGAGAGTAACGCGGAGCTAGACGAGGACTTCAGTGTGGCGGAGGTGAGGACCGTACTGAACAAGCTCAACACGAAATCGGCACCAGGTTCGGACGGGATAACAAATAAAACACTGCGTAACTTGGGCGATGATTCGATAGATAAATTGACAACTTACATGAACGCGTGCTGGAGAGCTGGCGCCATACCGAGCTCATGGAAAACTGCGTGCTTTATTATGATCCACAAACCAGGCAAACGGGTAGAGCTGGCGCTATACCGAGCTCGTGGAAAACTGCGCGCTTTATTATGATCCGCAAACCACGCAAACGGCTAGAGATTGACAATATTCGACTAACATCTATGACTTTCTGCGTTGGGAAGGTCATAGAACACGTGGTTCTCGCTCGTCTCACCAACTACCTCGAGGACCGAGACATGCTCCCGTACAAGATGCTGGTGTTCCGTCATAACCTTTCCACGCAGGACGTCATGCTTCAACTCAAACATGGTGTCGTAGACAATGCCATGCGATCTACAAAAGCAATACTCGGGCTCGACCTCAAGAAAGCGTTCGACAACGTGAAACAAACCACAATACTTGAAAGCATACGAACGTTGGGACTGGGCGAAAGAACGTCCCACAACGTACGAGATTTCCTTACAGGTCGCCGGGCCCGCTTAGCGATCGGTGGACTAGAATAGCAAGATATATGCATGGGTTGCACGGGCACGCCGCAGGGCTCCATAATTTCGTCTATGTATTTTAACTTCATCCTTGCCCCGCCGCGGTGGTCTAGTGTCTAAGGTACTCGGCGGCTGACCCACAGGTCGCGGGTTCAAATCCCGGCTGCGGCAGCTGCATTTTCGATGGAGGCGGAAATGTTGTAGGCCCTTGTGCTCAGATTTGGGTGCACGTTAAAGAACCCCAAATGGTCGAAATTTCCGGAGCCCTCTACTACGGCGTCTCTCATAATCATATGGTGGTTTTGGGACGTTAAACCCCACATATCAATCAATCAATCAATCAATCAATCAATCAATCAATCAATCAATCAATCAATCAATCAATCAACTTCATTCTTGCCGGGTTACCACGAAAATTGGCCGAGATAGAAGGCCCCCACTACAGCTTATACGCAGATTATATCATCCTCTGCGTTGCCGAGAGGAATGACGGACATATCGAGCAAACGTTGCAAGAGGTGGTCGACGTGGTACAGGACTACCTTCGTGACACGGGCCTCGAATGCTCCGCGGCTCAATCAGAGCCCCTTCTCTACAGACCCACACGCAGGGGCCGTAAAGCCCCCAAAATGGCAGCATATCCACGGAGTGAATGATGGAGAGTGGGGCGAAGCATTCGTCCGTCCATGCGTCCGTCTGTGTGACCGTCCATGCGTCTGTTCGTGCGCCCGTCCCTGCGTTCGTTCATGCATCCGCCCCTGCGTCCTTTCATGCGTCCATCCATGCATCTGTCTGTGTGTCCGTTCGTCCATCTATTCAATACTCCAAGTAGCACCATCTCGCATTTTTTCATCATATATTTCCCATATAGAAGGACCGCCATCCATTGGACATTCCAAGGAATAAACGAGAGGTGGCACACGCACACTTTCTTACGGCTTGCGCTTCGGGTCTACTTCCCACCTTTAACCACCTCGAGTTCATGGTATATACTAGTTCACTGTATTCATGGCACTGCGGCCCAATGCTCGCTAAACCTTTCTAAAACCAAGAAGGTTACGCCCAGCGAGTATAACGTAGCGACCTTTTCCTGTCAGATAGTGCTCAATGTACATGCCAGTGGCTGCTAATGTGAAATGAGAGACAGGCGGATTCAGCTTTTAATTTCTTACGGCTGGCGCTTCGTATCTGCTTCCCCCCTTTAACCACCTCGAATTCATTCATGGTATATACTTGTTCATTGTATTCATGGCCCTGCGGCTCAACGCTCGCTAAACTTTTCTAAAACTAAGGAGGTTACACTCAGCGAGTATAATGTAGCAACCCTTTCTTGTCCGATAGTGCTCAACGTACATGCCAATGGCTGCTAATGGGGATCGCAGCGTGCGCGTTGACTAAAAGCCGAACGCTCCTGTCTCTCATTCCCCATTAGCAGCCATTGGCATGTACATTGAGCACTATTTTTTATTGTTAAATAACGCACAGAAGAAATCTCTCACCAGCACTACCTTGGAGGTCAAATGTTTTTACCTAATTCGGGTATGTGCCACTGGTGGTTACGTACTACGAGAGACGCACAAGCCACGCAATAAGGAGCTTCGCCCCTAAAAAAAACGCCGATACTATAGATAATAAAGTAGTAACATTGGACGGCGCCGTCATCCCACAAGTTGACAGCATTCGAGTACTGGGCTTGCACGTGTTGGCCGATGGCCACACCAGTGAAACCATGCGCAGAGTAGATGGTGCTGTGAATGAAACGCCCCGGCTACTGCAACGAATAAGAAATCGCCATAGCGGAATTAAAGAAAGCAAAACCATCCGTCTGGTGCATACTTTCGTAATGAGCCACATAACGCACGTTGCCTCCTACCTTAAGAGGCAGGCGACTGAACTTACCAAGCTAGACCGTCTCATCAGCAATGCGTAGAAACGCGCAATAATATAGGCTTACCAATAAATCCTAGCCCCGAAAAATTCCTCGAGCTGGGGTTGCACAATACCCCAGATTAACTAATCGAAGCGCACAACATCGCCCAGTACAAACGTTTGGCGAGAACCAGAACCAGCCAACACATTCTTCAGAGTCTGGGCATAAATTACCAAACGCAGCGTGGCGAAAAGGTCAGGATACCAAGACATATTCGCGAGAGTGTCATCCTTCTGCCATTGCCCTGGAATATTCATTCCACTCGTCACATCGGTGGGCGCATCAGACGCGCGCAAGAACTCGGAAAGAAATTCGGCAACAGTAAAGACACTGTTTACGTAGACGCGGCCAGTTACGAGCGGCAACGCGGTTTCGCCATAGCAATCACGAATTACGCAGGAACTTGCGTCGCGAGCGCTACAATACGCACGGAAGAAACAGAGGCGGCCGAAGAAGCGGCGATAGCCCTCGTACTATAGCTACCACGGACGCCGAAGTGATAATAGGCGAATCTCAGGTGGGCCTACGCAACTACGCCAGCGGCCGGATCTCCCGCGAAGCAGCCCACATTCACAAAATTCGCGAATGCAATATTTGCCTCAAAAACGACAGTTTCTTCGTATGGACCCCTGCCCACACAGATCCTCCCCTCGCGGGCAACGCGACCACCCACGCCACGGTTCGACGTTTTGCACGCCGAGCTGTGGCGCCCGCCGGCAGCCCCGGTGTCTCGCAGACATCGAGAACAGGGCGAGAGTAGACGGGGGTGGGGGATTGCGTGACAACTTTTAGAGACATCACCCAACACTACAGACAGAACAGATGAGAATATCCACCACCACACGAAAGACTAAACAAGAAACAGGAGGTTGCCTGGAGACAACCTCCTGTTTCTTGGAGGTTGTCTCCCTGGAGAACTGGGTCGGGTACTCACACGTACCCGACCCAGTGATCCTGCAGCTCTGTTACCAAGATTTATACATCCGACGACTGTAAAGCGTATGGAGCAAGAGCGAAGCTGCAGCACATGCTGCGGGAGTGCAACGGGAGCGTGCGGCAGTTCCCTATAAACCGGGTAGACATGGCAGTCTCGAACCGCGAGGCGCGATGGGAGGTGGCTCTGCTCAGCCGCGACCTCGCCGATCAGCTTTGGGCAGTCCGGCACGCCCCGGAAGCCGCCCGTGTCCAGGGACTCGAGGCCATCACCTTGGCTGGGCTGCTTGAAGCCCCACCCCACTAAATACCACCATAAAAGGTCCATAAAGTTTTAAATGCGAAGCATTTCTCAGCGAACTTTGGCGACTTTGAGCGTATCTATCTATCTATCTATCTATCTATCTATCTATCTATCTATCTATCTATCTATCTATCTATCTATCTATCTATCTATCTATCTATCTATCTATCTATCTATCTATCTATCTGTCTGTCTGTCTGTCTGTCTGTCTGTCTGTCTGTCTGCCTGTCTGCCTGTCTATCTATCTATCTATCTATCTATCTATCTATCTATCTATCTATCTATCTATCTATCTATCTATCTATCTATCTATCTATCTATCTATCTATCTATCTATCTATCTATCTATCTATCCATCTATCTATCTATCTATCTGTCTGTCTGTCTGTCTGTTTATCTATCTATCTATCTATCTATCTATCTATCTATCTATCTATCTATCTATCTATCTATCTATCTATCTATCTATCTATCTATCTATCTATCTATCTATCTATCTATCTATCTATCTGTCTGTCTGTCTGTCTGTCTGTCTGTCTGTCTGTCTGTCTGTCTATCTATCTATCTATCTATCTATCTATCTATCTATCTATCTATCTATCTATCTATCTATCTGTCTGTCTGTCTGTCTGTCTGTCTGTCTGTCTGTCTGTCTGTCTGTCTGTCTATCTATCTATCTATCTATCTATCTATCTATCTATCTATCTATCTATCTATCTATCTATCTATCTATCTATCTATCTATCTATCTAGTCGCCTACGACTTTTAGCTCTCCTTGCCATTTCGATAATGGCACCAATACTAACCTAATATCGCATAATATGATTGTATGAAGAACATATTTGACTAGTCATAACATGAAAGTCATGGCATGTATGTAATGAATGCCATGATTTACATGTCATGGTCCTACAGCCCTTGCGGCGCTTTTGTTCACATGACATGTTCCAAAACTGGTATGGTATGGCATGATTGCATGGCGAACACAAAGCGGCAGGCCGTAACACGAAAATCATGACATGCGAGTCATGTAACAACATGACTACATGCCACAATGATATACGCTCGCGGCCGTTTCGTTACCTTCACAAATGCCAAATTTGGCATTACGTGACGCCAATGGATGACGAAGGTATGCGACTGGTGTAAACGTGATAATCATGCGATGAGTGTCCTGTGAAAACATGACAACATGCCACAGTCAAATCACCAATACATTTCTACGTGACGCACGTGCACGTGCTCGCCGGCGTTCATTTCGTCGCGTAACGCCGGCGTTGCCACGCCCAGCGCCTGTCCTGCCATACACTCGCAGACGCGCAGCACGCTGCGTTGCTTTGACGGATGCGCGTTTCAGCGTGTCCAGCGGCCCTCCGGCACGAAAAGAGGGAGACGACATAGAGTAACATAGTAAACGTAAAGAGCAATCTCATTGAACCACGCGACCCACATGACTGCTCGCACTCTTAGCGGCCGGCATTAAACTGTCTCAAGGTTCCTTTTCTGGCCTTGCCATCGCGCCACAGTGGTTTCAGTTTTGGTTTGAGCATTGTTGTGCGAAGTTCGGGTGTTTCTTCTACTTTTATGTGGGAGTGCTTTCGTTAGCTGTTTTTTAGGGTTGAATAGGCTGCAGGCACGGCTATTGCAAATACGTTCATCTGTTGGCAGTTCTTGCGGGAAAAAAAAAAATGTACGCCTACTTTACAGATAAATCGTGTTTATTCAGACAGCATGCAGTACCTAAAATTTTTTTTATGAGTTAAACAGGCACTTTTAAGTAATACATAACCACCCTATTGGAAATTTCAGCAATCAATGCATAACGTTTAATATTCTTAGAAACTGCAGTGTATTGTGTTTTTTTTTTCAGAAATAACATTGCTTTGTAGAAAAATTACTAACGCATCGAGCAAGCCATAAAAAAAGTACACAATAGTCGCAAGCATATTCATTGTCAGCAGGAACATTTCAACACAAAAGTAAAAATTTTATATACTGTAATAAATTTATTATCTATTTATTTACTTATTTATTTACAGGTACTGTTGGTCGATTGAGCCGTTACATGGGGGTGACATAAAGCTAATCATTATTTACATGAATGAGCAAGGAACATCTCATAAAAAAATCTAAAAATCACAATGTGTCACTATATATAAACAGTGAACAAAATCTGACATGATAACTATCATGTCATGCATAAAGAAGCAATGCATAGGCGAAAAAAAACAAAAAAATTTAATCACATTATTTTGCTCCACCACATGCATTATTCATACATCATTCACTACAAAACATTAAGCATCACAATACATGTGACGCGAAATTTGCATGATTTGGTACATTCAATAAATAAAAAGCTAGCATTCACAAATATTTACTTACAAAATACTCAATATTTTTCCATTCGATTTTTTTAACGTTTCACAATTCCGTACAGTCTGTCATGGTTCTAAGAAAATAAGTGTGTGCGTTTGTGTTCTTTCGAGATTTGGAGTATTTGAAAGTTGTGGTGGTAGTCACTTCATAGGTTCTGGACAGGGGGCGGAACGAGGTACGGCGCTTCACTAAAGTTAAAGTATTTTGAGAAAGCAAAAACAAGAATGTTAGTCGGGCTACATGGCGGTGTTCGAAAAGGGTGGGTAAGTTTATTTGTTGCAACATCTCTGTCACAGAATTAGTTCCAGAGTATCTTGAAAGAATAAATCTAGCCACTCTTTTTTGTACCCGCACAACATGATTGATTGATGTGCGGTGTTTAACGTCCCAAAACCACCATAAAATTTTGAGAGACGCCGTAGTGGAGGGCTCCGAAAATTTTGACTACCTGGGGTTCTTTATCGTGCACCCAAACGTGAGCGGATGGGCCTACAAAATTTTCGCCTCCATCGAAAATGCAGCCACCACCACCGCGATTCGATCCCGCGACCTGCCAGTCAAGAACTCGCTCAAATGGACTGATTAGTCTTTTCTGATAAGGGTTCCATATAATACTTGCATATTCTAATGTAGGTCTTACTACAGCTAAATAGGCTGTTAACTTTACTGGGTCTTGATGGAAGAATCAGTGTGAATAATCAGACAAGCTGTAAAGAAAGCAATATGAAAACCAAAACTCTATGAGTATTTCTCTTACAAACAATCTAGTTCTCACTGCCTACGATAGCAAGGTTATAGCAATGTTTGATGGAGTAGGCGTCATCGTCCATACAATGAACCCCTAATTCTTGGCCATAGGTGCGCCGTCGCTCCTTGGCTCCTTGTTTCCGGTGGTTCAGGTGAAGTTTAGGGTGGGTGTTTCTCGGTAGATCTTACATGTATCTTCGGAGGAAGTTGATGTCATTTATTTTCAATACGGGGAAGCATAGTGGAGCTGTCTCCTGATGCCACGGCCATTTTTAGCGGGTTGAGGCGGCGGTTTTGTGATGATAAATGTGCCTCATTTAATTTATATAAGTACGCTTCATTCGTTTGGCTTGAACACGGAACCATAATGCTTAGGAAGATTACCTTCAGTATTCTAGGTGTTGATATCACCTTTTTTCAAAATCTTGTACAACACTACGGCGCATGGCTGACCCAAGATAGCTAAACAATTAACACGCTACCACGGAAAGCTATCGCTCGTCAGCGGAAGCCAAAGAGAGAGTGCCTTTCGTGCGCCCAGCCGATGCAAAAGAAGGATAGAGTGGAGAGGGCATTATATACGCTCACTCACGACATGTTTGGTTAGTGTTTCATAGGAAGAGAAGAGGAGAGGAAAGCATCTACCCATGACTTCTGCCCTTCTCTTCCGCTCTCTGTTCACTTGCGCGCAGAGGAGAAAATAATAGGAGAAGTAGGTCACCATGTCATTCTATTGACTATCACTCTTCACGCCATGAAATCGCTCGCACCTTCGGCCAATGACAACATAAACCGTGACCGTTGAAATTGGATTAGATAAACTTTTATTTCGTCGCCCAAAGCACAGATCACTGTGTTGCGGGCAGCTCTCACGTGGGGACTGAGATGCCGAGCTCCTCAGCCACCTCACGGGCTTGGTGGACAGCGAAGAGCTGAGCTGCTAATGACGAGCTGCAGATTGCCGCTTGCCATCTGGCAGAGGTGATGTTCGATAAATGAGCAAATTCGGTACACTGCCAGAGCATATGTTATAATGAAGCTATTTCCCCACAATGGGGGCAAAGATTACTTGGATATAGGTCACGGTGCATGAAGTGCAACATTATCAAAGTAGGGTACATCTGCGTTTGCAAAAGCCCTAATGTAAGTGCTTGGGGCCGAGTTAGGCTTTCATGAGGTGGAGGGAAAACCCTTCTAGACAGGTAGGAATGTTTAGTGAACTCGTTATATGTTGTAAGAACTTGCCGGTTATCCCCTTCACCGTTAGAACGCATCCCCGGGGAGGTGCGGTTAAAAAGGTCTCGCGCCACCTCGTGTGCTGCTTCTTTGAGATTGGGAGGGGAGTCGTTGATTTATCCAAGGTGAGCTGGGAACCAACTCAGAAGATGATGCGTTATGTTCTTGCCATGCAGTATTCTCAACGTTTGTTCTGAGACCGTCCCCTTTGCGAAGGCCCGTAGTGATGACATTGCGTCACTGTAGACGACTTCAATGTTATCCATCTTGAGTGCTAAGGCGATGGCTACCTGTTCCGCAATGATTGAGTCTTTCTTCCTGACTGATGCTGAGTTGAAGACACGGCCAGCCCCATCGACCACCACTGCCACAAAAGCTTTCCCATTGGCGTAGGAAGCAGCATCAACAAATACGACCCCTCGATCCTCATTTGAAACTTGACGAAATATAGTGCTGGCCCTCGCTACTCTTCTTCCGATGTTGTGTTTTGGAGGCATGTTTCGTGGTATAGGAGATACCGTGATATTCTCCCTGAAGTTGTCGGGAATATCATTGCAATTGCGTCTAATTGCCATTGAGTGTTGGCCCAGCTCTTACAGGATCATTCTCCCCGACCTTGTTGGGAATAACCTTGCAAACTGTGCTCTCTCTTGGGCTTCTGCTATTTCTTCGAGCGTGTTGTGAATGCCGAGCTCAAGTAGACACTCGGTGCTAGTATGTATGGGTAGGCCCAGTATCTTCTTGATAACTTTCCTGAGGAGCACATTCGGTGTCTCGTACTCTGCTCTAGACCAGTTGTGCATTGATGCCTCGTACGTGAAGTGGCTTAGAACAAACGCATGCATCAACCTGATGAGGTTGTCTTCCTTGATCCCATTTCTTTTGTTGGCCACTCTGCATATGAGGTGCACCACACTATCTGTTTTGGAAGTTAACTTGGCTAGTGATTTGCTGTTAGCGCCTGTATACTCTATCACCATGACCATGACTTTGATAGAGTTGACCCTCTGGATGACATCGCCTTGATTTGTACGGAGGTGGATGTCTATCTGGTTTAATGGCTTCCAACCCCTGGGCTTCGGTCCCCGGTGTGTAGTCCGATACAGTAAAGTTCTGACTTACTCTAGGAGCACTTGGGCCCAGAAGGACGAAGGTACTCTTCTACTGTGTCAATCGCCTCTTGCAAGGTGCTCTCAATCTGTCCCTTACTTTCATCTGTGCACCAGATGGTAATATCATTTGCGTAGATGCTGTGCTTCAGTCCTTCGATGCTGGATAATTTCTTTGACAGTCCAATAATGGCAATGTTGAACAGCATTGGTGAAATCACTGCCCCTTGGGGCGTGCCCTTTGCTTCTAGTTCTATAGCTGTGGTCTCGATATCTGCAATCGTCATCACGGCTTTCCGATCTGTAAGAAAGGACCATACTTAGTCATAGAAGGCTTTCCCCAAACCAAGCTTAGAAATTGCTTCGAGTATCAATGAGTGATAGATGTTGTCAAGTGCTTTTTCTAGATCTAGGCACAGAATGGCTCTCACGTCTCTGGTTTCGTTGTCGATAACCTGGTGTTTGATAAGCTTCATTGCGTCCGTTGGAGCTCGTTGGGAACTCGTCTGAGCCGGCAAACCCGCCACCCGGCTTGACGCGTGAGATGTTTTTTTGTGTCTGAAGTGATCGCAAAGCGACAAAAAGAAAACGGCCAACATGGTGCCAACTTTAAGCCGTGTGTCGCTAACTTCACTATGGCGCTTCCGCAAGAGGACTGTGTGGCATGCACTGTTGCGCTGCGGCCCGCGTCTGTTTATAGTGTGTGCATGGTGTATTTGCAACTGCATTCGCGCTATCGTACAGCTGCTGCAGTGTCGTTCTTGTTGAAAGTTCTGTGCCTGCCTTCAGGCGTTTGTTTTGGCCGCTGATGGGGTGGGGATGCCCCCTGCAGCGATTACACTAGAGAAATTTATGGGCCTACTTGGAACTTATACTGGCTCTGTGAATCAAGGAAGAGGGTCGCAGTACTCGGGATATAAGGTGTCTTATGTGATATGGTTGTGTGTGCTGTGCGGTTGATTATTGAAGCGTGGAGGCCAATTTGTGCTAATTCCAACTTGATCACTTCCACAGGGCCTGTTTCAGATAGGTGATTTGGGCAAACATTTAATTTTGCGAAGTTCTATCAATTTTTGATCACGGTGCGTGTTTTCTTTTTTTTACTCTCACTTTTATGGGTGTTATGGCGAAAAATATTCCGGGCAGATCGTATTTCACCGCTCCCGTGCTACAAGCGTATTTTTCCCATTCCTAATAAAGGGGTTAGAGTGGGATGTTTTTGCGGAAAGCGGCATGTGCTTTGAAAAAATGACGAAGAAAAAGCCCAGTTATTTTAGATATCAAAGTTTTTCAAATTTACTAATTTTCCGTTTTCCCAGCAGTACGCAATGCATATCTTGGGCAAATTATACTTGGCGCTTCGGCATTCTTATACCAGCTGTCCTTGTGGGGGTGGCGTCACCGTGGTGTAAAAAAAAAAAAACTTGTGCCTCGTTCGCCATCGTTACGTGCGTGTATGCAAGATTGAGAAAGATGAGAAAGGTGTCTCTCAGCTCTTTAGGGGCGAAGCTCCTTATAAGCACCCGTTGGTCCCTCGTAGCCGTTGTAGTATGTAACAAGTATAACATTTTGATCTACAAGGTGGTGCCGGTGAGAGATTTTTTCTGCGCGTTGTTGAACAATAAAAAATAGTGCTCAAAGTACATGCAATGGCTGCTAATGGGGAATGAGAGACAGGAGGTGCCGACTTTTAATTAACGCGCACGCTGAGAATTTTTCATTGTTCAGCAACGCACAGAAGACAAAAAAAGGGTTGCTACTTTATATTCGCTGGGTGTTACCTCCTAGGTTTTAAAAGGTTTAGTGAGCGTTGGGCCGCGGTGCCATGAATACAGTGAACTAGTATATACCATGAAGTCGAGGTGTTTAAAGGTGGGAAGTAGACACGGAGCGCAAGCCGTAAGAAAGTGTGCGTGTGCCTCCTCTCGTTTAGTCCTTGGAATGTCCGCTGGATGGTGGTGCTTCTATATGAGGAATATATGATGAAAAGATGCGAGATGGTGGTACCTGGACTGTTGAATAGAAGGACAAACCGACACACAGACAGATGCATGGATGGACACATGAACCGACGCAGGGGCGGATGCATGGACAAGCACAGAGACAGACGCACAAAAAGACGCACGCATGGACGGGTGAATGGACGCATGGACAGTCACACACACGGACGCATGGACGTACGGCAGCACGAACGAATGCGCGGACGAATGCTTCGCCCTACTCTCCATCATTCACTCCGCGGATATGCTGGCAATTTTTTTTTTGTTTACGCTGAAAAAAAACAGAGGTCATAGCAGTGTACCACGGTATGTTAGCTCTACTCTTCTTAGTACAATCCCTTAAAACTGTTCGTTGATTCTGTTCTCGACTTTACCAGTCTTGCAATCAATCAGCTCTAACTGCATTTCTACGGTGAAATAATAAAGGTTAATGAGTTCGAGTTCCGAAAGCGGGATTCATGTTAAGCATATTCGAAACTACACTTTACCAACTTTGTAACGATTACGTTATGATTTGGATATTGAAAGTTATTTCAATACCCGGTGAATTACACAATCCAGAAAAGAAGCGTGCTAGCCAAGTGCGACTGAGTTAGCTGTAAGTGGAGTACGGTTCACGTTTTCACTCAACATGCATGCCTAGCACAAAATGCGCATGAAAGAAGGTAAAGAGACGTTGATGAATTGAAGGGAAGCTTTTCTCCTGTATGAAAAACGCGCTGGATATTTTACGATATCATGTTAGGGCTTGTGAGTGTTGGGGCTAGCCATGGTAAATGCGTTTGAGTTGTACCTTGATTATTTTTTGTTGGTATATAGGTGGTGGTGTTGAGCTGTTTTTATCCGAAACAGTAGTTTCCGGTATGCTTTCTGTGTTATTGCACAATAAAAGCTGATTCCTTGGTTTTAAAGGTGCTAATTTTTACGATTGCTCGACGTGTAGCAGCAACGCTGTCATACGCGCTGGAACGCTTACTCGAGGGTACAACAAAGCGCTTGAAAAAACACTTTTCATCGCGTCTTTGTGGCCTTGGGACCAACTGTAGTAGATTACTAGAATGTAAATTATTTTGATTTGCTTACCCTTCCTTGTTGAATGCGTAAAACGTGTGTACCACTGTACCTGGTGGTACAGTGGTACAACTGCGCCGTGGTGATGCATGCAGGGACAACAGGACGTCCAGGTATGGTCAGGCCACGCATGCGAATCCGTCGTAGCCAAGGCAACCACCCGTTTAATTTCCGAAGAACTATTCTGCCCACTAATTATTCCAAAATAATATTTTTATAGCGTGAGGTATTTATTAGCAACGTCGTGATCTATTGATAGACGTTCAGTTTTTTGTGTGCGCCACCTAACAGCCCACAGGAACTCTACGGCCTTGGGCCGCTACTGGCAACTATTGACCACTGTTTATGTTTACTTTGTTACTCTATGGGGACGCAGTGTTGTCTGGGTAACGCATCAGTGCGAAATGCAGTAAGTCGCATTTCGCGCCGGTTACTGTCGGGCCGCGCCGATGGACGCTGGTCGCGCTATAGAGTGCTCGCGTTTTGCTAACGTAGCGTCGCTGTGCCTCCAGTGCACGCGCGCGTCAACGCTGCATTGGAGTATATTGGGCCTTTCATAATGCGCTCATGGCCGTTTTCCTAGCTCCACATATAAGAAGGACGAGGAAGAAGAAGTGAATGGAAGAAGCCCGTAGCTTCATTTCGCTCTCCTAATTCAGTTATTATATTGAGTTCAGGATCTTTTTACAGTGTGTGCGGTGGGTGGACTGTCTCCAGAGTGGCAGCTAAACATCGGTGAGTCGGAGTTTCACTACGCATCGCGATCAGAGTTGCCCCTTAGCGGGCCCGTGCCTCATACCTGGCAAAGCCCGGGTATGGGGGACAACGAGATGCCGCTAGCGCCAAGAGGAGCACCACTTATCCATCCCGCTCGACTTCAAGTTGCTGCAGGCTCAGCAACAATATCGACGTCCCCTACAGAGAGCAGCGAGGCCTCGCAGTGCAAGAAGAGGCGTACAGAGGAGGAAGAGGTTGACAACGATGACGCTACATCGACGTACTCCCTTAATGACATGACACAGATGGATACAGAAGCACCCAAGGAAGACGAGGGAGCTTACACGGTGGTCACCCATCACAAGAACAGAGCTACGGGGATACCGGTGGTATTCAGACCAATCGCTGCCGAGGACTCCTTTTGGAAGGTGAATCCCAATCGCATAGCGTCTGAGATAATCTCTGCTATCAATGAGAAAGTGACATCATCAAGAATCAACAGAGACGGAAGTTTTTGTGTTGGAGTACGGTCTTTGTACTCGGCAAACAAGTTACTGCTGATCAAGAGTCTGGCTGGATTGCCTGTACAAGTGATGATACCTCAGTCTTACTTGAAGACCCTAGCAAAGATAAGAGATGTTCCACTCGAATACAGTGATTATGACCTACTGGATTATCTTAAAGATGCTGGAGTAATCTCGGTCACACGACAAAAGAGATGGGTAAGAAATGAAGATGGAAGTGTCACAATGCAGCCCATACGAAATGTAATACTCCAGTTTAGACATGACATGCCATTGCCAAAAAGAGTTGCTCTCGGCTTTACGGTTCACACTGTCGAGGAATACATTGAGCCGGCGGTAAGGTGTTACAACTGCCAGAGATATGGGCATAAGGCTAAGACTTGCAGGGGAACCAAGAGATGCAAGGTATGTGCGGGCGCACATGATTACAAAGAATGCACCTCGAAGCGTCAACCTAAGTGTGCAAACTGTGCTGGACCACATCCGGCGTCGTTCTCAGGCTGCTCTCGAAACCGTTTGGCATCAGCGGCACAAAGAGAGAGAATTGTTAAAGGGTACCATAAGATACAAAAAGGTCCAGCACCCAATGCGGATATAGTCGAAGATGTTCCTGCGGCACAAAGAAGTGCAGAACAGTGGCGCCACGACTCTTACTCGGAAGTATTGAAACGCTCAGCACCAAAACATCGCGTTGGAAAAGAAGTCCGGGCCCAGGAACATGCTGAAGTGGAACTTTCTACCAAGCCAGACACAGCAAAGGAGCCACTGACTACCAAAGAGAAGGGTCACAGCAGCTTGATGAGTAAAACTTCTTCGAGAAATGCGATCTCGGCGGAGACAGCCGGAAACGAGCAAGTCATTTTGCCAATAATCTTTGCGGCTCTCAAATCAATTCTACGATCCCTGCCACAAGCAGGTTCTTTACCAGAAGTGAAATTGCTGCTAGATGTTGAGCATCTTCTCTTGTCGTAATCATGGCTACCGGACTATCTAACTGGTACAAAAGAAGCGCAATATTCCAGTGGAACTGCAACGGTTTGCAGAATAAGAGTGGAGATTTTCGAAAATTCGTCGCTCAGCACGGGTTTCCGATTTTGTGTATTTCCGAAACAAGAGTATTCACTAACTTTCGCTTGTCCAATTATGTGGTGTACCAAGCAGACCGTCCTGCTGCGAAAAGCAGAGTGATGTTGTGTGTGAGACGCGATATTCCGTCGACACTTGTGGCTACTTCAAAAACAGATGCGCCGGAATTTGTTAGATGCAAAGTGAAGTTTGGTAACGTTACTGTAACTGTAGTTAGTGTTTACGTGCACCCTCAAGCAAACGTTTCATACGCAGAGTTGGCTGCAGTGTGTAGATCTGACCAGGATCCCATAATTATATGTGGTGATTTTAACGCACACCATGAATTGTGGGGTAGTGAGCGTTGTAGTATAAGGGGATCTGCTATAGTAAAAATATGCGAAGATTATGGTTACACTATACTAAATGTTGGTTCTCCAACGTTTCTACGGGGGCATAACTACTGCAGCGTACTAGACATTACTGTGTGCTCCTCTGAATTAGCGGCTGGAGCAGACTGGACTGCAGACGCTGACACAAGAGGAAGTGACCACTTGCCAGTATTCATATATCACCCAAAGTTGAAGAAAACAAGAAATAACCACACAACAAGAATTACAAACTGGGCAATCTTTCGAGAACTACAGAGACAAAATCTTGAACCCTGTTCTGACGCAGAAACGTATGCATCTAAGATAAAAAATTTCCTAACAAAAGCAACTCGTACAGTACCCATTCCAGATGGGTATTCGGGTGTTGACGCTGAGTATGAGAGGCTTCGGGCAATACGACGCCGATCTGAAAGAAGATATCGCAGGTCAGGTAATTTAGAAGATTTCAAGGTTGCACAGAAAGTACACACTACAATGCGTAACCAACTGCAGAAGCTTTCAACCAAAAGGTGGCAAGATTTATGTGCCTCACTTTCCCCATTTACCTCGGCGACTCAACTGTGGAACATGGTACGCGCCCTCCGACAGCCAGTAGTCCACTCGAGACCACTACAGGCTCTAGCGCTGTCTCGAGGAGTTAGCGAACGGGTAATTGCTGAAGAATTTTGCGATCTTATACTGAGAAATGGAGAGACCGCCCAAACGAGCGAATATAAATCCTCAGCAGAATCAGCTTCGGCGGTTGTAACAAAGTCCTCTGCGATCAGTTCATCAGATCTGGATGACAGCTTCACACCAGAGGAGCTCAAATATGTGTTGTCTTCAGTAAAACGAACAAGTTCACCAGGAACAGATGGAGTTACATACGCTGCTCTTGCTAATTTGTGCAAAAAAGGAAAATTACACCTGTTGGACATCTATAATAAAATTTGGCAAGAAGAAAAAGTTCCGGAAAGTTGGAAGATATCAAAAGTAGTACCGTTGCTAAAGCCAGGGAAGAGCCCTATGCAGTTGGACTCGTTTAGGCCGGTTAGTTTGACAAGTTGTTTTTCAAAAGTGATGGAAAAAATGATCAATGAACGAATTTTATGGTGGCAAGACATGAAAAAACTACTACCAGAAAGCATAGCCGGCTTCAGAAGAGGTAGATGCACAATGGACTGCATTCTGGATTTGGTCACAGATGTGGAAAACCAACGAACGCAAGGAAACATCACTGTCGCTGTATTCCTTGATGTTCACCGAGCATACGACACAGTGAGTCACGTTCACGTTCTGGAAGGTCTGGCGTTACAGGGATTCAAGGGCAAGATACTGCGTTGGATCGCTGGCTTCCTGAAGCACCGGAAAATTTTTGTAGTTACGCAGGAGGGCCCAACGTCAGCACATGTCGTCAACCAAGGAGTGCCACAGGGCAGCGTACTAAGCCCTACTCTCTTTAATGCAGTCATGGCGCAGCTCCCGTATAATCTTCCACCCAACATCAGATGTTCAGTATATGCTGATGATATAAGTATATGGACGTCTGGTCCATCGTTTTTGGATATACAACAAACTCTACAAGAAGGATTGGATAATGTAGACCATTTTCTAAAACAAAGAGGTATGGCACTGAGTCTGGCCAAAACAGCCATACTTCCGTTTACATTAAAAGACCTGGAAATTTCCAGATTATTCTGCAAAATCAGCCTATTAAAATGGTTAAAACTCATAAATTCTAGGGAGTAATTTTAGACCGGAGACTAACATGGTCGCCTCATGTCCAGTCCCTGGAACAAAAAGTGAATCAGGCCATTCGAATCTTCCGACATCTCTGCGGGGCCAAATGGGGTGGTACTACAGAGTCGTTATTAGCCCTACATGTTGCCTGGATACGCCCCATCGTAACTTACTCACTGCCCCTGCTGCACGGACTCCCAGCCTCCACCGAAAGGAGACTTCACTTGTTATTGGCAAGGAGCTTGAGGGTATGTCTGGGTTTACCACGGTCAACTTCCAGTGATTTAATGTATGCGGAGGCTCGAGAGCCACCTTTGGCAGTACTGCGAACTAAAGAAACATCTCGAAATTTATTTAGAATTTTCACGCAACATGAAAGTCATTTTTTATCTGGTGCACTAACACAAAGAACGGCAACGAGACTACAGGATACTATATCATCATTTCAAGCAGTAGTACCAGAATTTAAACAATGGAAACCTTCAAAACCACCTTGGACGCTGCCACTTCTCAACGTTATCCGTGAAATAGACGGCATAGAGAAGAAAGCAGCCATGGCACCTCTAGTAGTGGCACAGTTGGTACTTCATCAGCTTCATGTAATGCATAATGAAAAAACGAAGATATATACAGATGGATCATGCACAGAAGAAGCGTCAGCCTGTGCGGTCTTTATACCCGAAATTCAGGAAAAGAAGATGTACAAATTATCGCACAAATCTTCATCGACGACAGCAGAATTGGTGGCTATCTTTTAAGCAGTTAAACTTATCTGCGAGAATCCAGATCCACGAAAATGGGTGATATGCACTGATAGCAAACCTGCTCTTCAGCTAATCAGAAATGTGAGATCACCTTACAGAAATGGTGAAATACCACAATGTATCGCAGAAACTGTGGAATATGCCTCATCGCAGGGTCACAACATCGTATTCCAATGGAAACCCAGCCACATTGGAATAAAGGGAAATGAAGATGCTGATAGTCTCGCGAAGAAAGCATTGAAGGAAGGACGGAATTGCACAATCCCTATATATGGGACGGATATCCGACATTTTATATCGCAAGGAGCTAACCATTGTTCGATGGAGAAGATGTTTGAGAGCCCTAAATCAAAGGAAACGGTACTTTATGAAGTTGATCCCCACAGAAAATTTTCCATAGCGACAGACCTTCCACGACACCTAGAGACACTGATCCACCGACTTAGATTGGAAGTAGCATACACAAACAGCTTCCTGCACAAGATACATCGATCCAACTCACCGGAATGCCATTGTGGTCATGCAGAAGAAAATGTTCGCCATATTCTTTTGGAGTGCGTTAAATACGCGAAAGAAAGAGAAAAATTAAAGAACAAATAAGCAAGTTTGGACAGACGGCCCCTCACAATAAAGAAACTACTTGGACCATGGCCTGAGATGCATCTTCAGAAAAAGGCAATAATCTTCCTGACAGACTTTTTAGTGGAGACCGGACTGGACAAGCGCCTATGACTGACAGCCAGAAATGAGTATTACGTAAAGTGTGGTCATGTAAATACTGGCATTAGAATAGTAAGGTGTGCGTGAAAGTAGTTTATGACTGTGTGAACTGCGTGAAGAAAACTGTGTATTGACATGTTATTTGAACTGGTTTGAGTGTGCTATTATGTGTTTTTTTTCCTTTTTCGTATTGTTAATTTTTGGGTACCGTTCTGTATTATTACTTTATTTTTCGCTGCAGAACTCTGTGATATGGAGTAGCCGAGGCAATAGGCTCCTCAACCTCTCCACAGCAAAACAGTTAAAACAACAACAACAACAACACATATAAGAAATTTAGTGTTACGTGATATCAAAGGATGACAAAATATAAGACTGGTGCAAACATGATAATTCTGACACGCGTGTCATGTAGGGACACGAGACCATACCAAGCTTATAGCGTGCTTGCGGCCATTTCGCTAGCCCCACATATATGCTAAATTTGGTATCATGTGACGTGAATAGATGACGAAAGTAAACGACACATCCAAACATGATAACCATGACACGGAAGTCATGTATGGCTTGATCTATCTACACCTCGAAACGTTATGCTAATTTTCAAGTGACATATCAACATTTCTCATTCGTGCTTCACACATCATCGATTCCCACTGTACGTGAGATCTGCCAATTTTCTTTCATTAGCGGCACACTTACGTTAAAAAATTTATTAAAAAACTAGATTCTGGATAAAAACAAGTTTTTTGGGCATATTTTGCTCACGAGAGGCGGAGTGCGCAGCACTTTATGGGGCCATTTAACCCACTTGAAGTGGGCGCTCGACGTCGGGCTTTAACAGGTGTGTTTCTCAGAGGGCAGTAGATCGTTTAGCGTGAAAAAGAAATTCAATTCTTCAGTTGTTTTATGTTGGAATATTACCTTAACATTTAGAAAAAAACTCTTTTAGATGCGGAAGCATCTTATACTCGCGCCTTGTAGTGCGCCGTCCGCGCCGTCCGCACCGCTTCTCGAACATTCGACAGCTGACGCGCGCGCATGCGCCGTCGCGCCGTCGCCCACCATCTGTGCCGCGCGCGCTTCTCCTTCGAGAACATTCGACAGCTGACAGCGCATGCGCCGTCGCGCCGTCGCCATATGTGCCGTGCGCGCGCTTCTCCTTCGAGAACATTCGACAGCTGACAGCGCATGCGCCGTCGCGCTGTATATATACTCAAGGTCAGCGCTCGCTCGCTCAGTTGCCGCTCGTCCGTTGGTTTGTACGGCGCGTCGACGTCCGAAGTCGCCGTGAAATGAATGCCAACGAATCCACAAACAGAATTATCGACGTCCCTTCGACCGGCGCCAGCCAAACTGTTGGCGGAACCGCTTCCGCATCCTCCTCAGTGTTCCCCCGAGGGAAGCTGCGGGCAATTTTTTTCGCTTTCCTTTTTGCCCTTGCAACGTAAAATATTGCCAGATTTCACGTACAGTGGGAGCCCATGACATGCGAAGCACGAATGAGAAATGTTGATATGTCACTTCAAATTCAGTACAACGTTACGAGGTGGAGGTAAATTATGCCGTACATGAATTTATTCTCAGGATTATTATGTTTGAACGTGTCATTTACCTTCGTCACCTATTCACGTCACCTGATACAAATTTTTGTATATATGGAGCTAGCGAAACGGCCGTGAGCAAGCTATGAGCGGGTATGTCGTCATGATTTTACGTGGCACGCGTGTGAGAATTATCATGTTTGCATCTGTCATATACCTGCGTCATCCATTGACGTCACGTAACACTAGATTTCGTACATGTGGAGCTAGCGAAATGGCTTCGAGCGCGTCATCATGAAGGGCTCAATGTACCCCAACGTAAAGTTGACGCGCCCACACGCTAGGCACAGCGACGGATGCCAGGTGTGACCAGGGCGACCATCGTCCGTCGGCGCAGCCCGATGACAACCGGCGAGAAATGCGACATGCTGCATTTAGAGCTGATGGGTTACCCAGACAGAACTGCGTCTGCCTCTTTTCGTGACGGAGGGACGCCGGACGCCCTGAAACGTGCATGCGACAAAGCAATGCTGCGCGGCGGCGCCTGCGAGTATATGGCGAAACCGGCACCTGGCGTAGCAACGCCGGCGTGACGCGATGAAATGAACGCTGGCGAGCACGCACACCGCGTCTCATTGAAATGTATTGGGCTAGTCATGTTTTCACATGACCTGTAGTTATCCTCACATGACACGCATCTCATGATTATTATGTTTGCGCCAGTCACCTTCGTCATTCATTGGCGTCGCGTAATACCGAGTTTGGTACATGTCAAGCTAGCGAAACGGCCGCGAGCGCATCATCAGTGTGCCATATGGTCATGTTGTTACATGACACGCATATCATGATTATCATCTTTGCATCAGTCACATACATTAATCATTCATTCACGTACTGTATAACAAATTCGGTTTATGTGACGCTAGTGAAACGGCCGCGAGCACATCATGATCGTGGCTTGTAGCCATGTTGTTACATGACACGCATGTCATGATTTTCATGTTATAACCTGTCGCTTGTGTTCGCCATGCAATCATGCCATACCATACCTGTTTTGCAACATGCTGTGTGAACGAAACCACCGCAAGAGCTGCAGGACCATGAAATTTAAATCAAGGCATTCAAGACATACATATCCTAATATTCACGTTATGACTAGTCCAATAAGTTCTTCACCCAGTCATGTTATGCCATGTGAAGTTTGGTATCGATACCATTAGCGAAATGGCCAGAAGAGCTAAAAGTCATAGGCGGCTAGATAGATTGAGAAAAGTTTTATTTCCTTCAAACAAGAGACAACCACTTCACCACTGGCCACTAGCGTTGTGCATACATAAGTAGATCTACAGGTTTTCCCGCTCACTTTAATTCAAGTGCCAGCCTAAATAATCTGCACGCCGTTGAAATAATCTGAGCGCCGAGCTATTAATTCCAAGTGCCAAATATTTAATCCAAGCGCCAACATATTTAATCCAAGCGCCAACTCACTCAGGCCGCGTGTCATTGAGTTTAATCCAAGTGCCACTGTGTTTATTCCAATTGCCAATGACATTAATTCAGGTGCCAGTCAGTTTAATCCACGCAAAAAAAAACAGAATACGGAGCGTAAAAACGGCAGTGCAATTGAAATGCAGTTCCTACAGTATAAAAGACAATAGTTGGAAGGTAGAATCGATCATTATTATTTGTATTCGCTGGTAGTATTCTTGAAAAAAATTACTGCCATGGTTCGCTTAAGCCATGTTTGGAGTGCCTTTATACTTTGCTATGCGCAAGTGTGCATTATTAGTCAAGCATTCAATTATGAATGCTTGACCCAGGTGAAATAATTTTAATGAAAACGAAAAAACGCAGGAGCATATTACTGAATATTTTACAGTGCAATGAAATTCAGTATCCGTCACGGAAGCTCATAATTGGCTTTGGTACACACTACAACATTACATGACCAGGACAGGTCATGTAATGCGAACGACACACTATGTTTATTGGAGTGCCGGAACGCATACTAAGAGATTAAAAGCATGGTCGCGGGCAGGGATGGGTCAAAGACAGCTACATAATCAAGAAAGTAGGAAGCCGTCGCACGGCACGCACTGTGAAATAGAGATAATTCCAATATGTTTTTTTTCCTGTAGTGAACATAAAACGTAAACTGATCATCCTGATGTGGCAATAGAAGTTTTATTTTACATTATTGTATGCTCTTATTTTTTTATTCAAACAAAGTTAAATGTCTCCAATGATACGAACAGTACTGATTGTTCGTTTAGCTTGTTAGTTTTGTGACGTACTTGACGAATGCGATGAAACGAACACAAAGAAAACAAAATGATAATAACACGCAACTGACCTTGGGCCTAGCTTTCTTTTTTTTAGTACGTGTTTTTTGTTGCGTGGCACACACACACACACGCATGCACGCACCACACACACACACACACATACACACATACACACACACACACACACAAACACACATACACACACACACACACACACACACACACACACACACACACATATATATATATATATATATATATATATATATATATATATATATATATATATATATATATATATATATATATATATATTTCGATCGAAGTGAAACGCTCATGTAGTTTGTGGAGCAGTGAACCCTGAAGAACACAATAGATAGTGTAAATTTCCGAAGGCCTCTACTACGGCGTCTCTCGTACTCATCTCATGGTTTTCGAACGTTAAGCCCCAGATATCATTACTATTGTTATTCTGTATGGTATGTAAGAGTTTTGTACTGCACTAAAATGCTTCCGTCGCCCCGCCGCGATGGTGTAGTGGCCAAGGTACTCGGATGCTGACCCGCTGGTCACGGAGTCGAAATCCCGGCTGCGACGGCTGCATTTCCGATGGAGGCGGTAATGTTGTAGGCCGTGTGCTCAGATCAGGATGCACGTTAAAAAACCCCAGGTGGTCTAAATTTCCAGAGCCCTCACCTACGGCGTCTTTCATAATCACATGGTGATTTTGGGACATTAAACCCCACATATCGATCAATCAAACAATCAACCAATCAATCAATCAATCACTAAAATACTTTCGTCTATCCAAGCAAGTGAATGCAACAGACACTTATAACAAGAAAAAGATATTGGTTGTCCCACGATTTATCCACGTACGAAGGTAACTGCAGAGTGGTTATTTGTTGGTTTTAACTGTTGCGTACTAGTTTCAGCATTGTATTTGAAGAGTAAAACGAAGGTAGCGGGTTCTGGCTTCACTGAATGAAAGGATATATTTATCTATACGCTTTAGAACACTGCAAGTCAAGTCGTAACATTGAAGAAAATATAAAAACAAGTAACATCTCATTTGTTTTCATAGAGATAATAGATTATTTCGTTTGTTTAGTTGTGTCTTATAGAGAAACGCGACCCGCGAACCCTTCTCTCGTTCTTGCATGAGCTTTGGATTTACGCAGTGGAGGGGCTCACTATATGTGCCATTTTCGGGACTGTTAGAAGTGCCTTAGTTCTTATTTCGTTTTTTTGTAACATCCGCCAGATTAACGCTGATTGCTAGAAAAGGAACAAAAAACAATAACGCAGCTTTCCTTGAAGTGCGCGACTTTTTGTTCACGGGTAAATGCGTGAAATACAACATACAAACACCCGAGAAGCAGAATTGAAGGTAGGAGAGAGATGGGTGCTCTAGAATTTAGGGATGATTCAAAGTGATAGGCAACAAGAAGAATGCATTACTGTTAGTGGCTCGGTGTCTCGAGAGGAACCTCGCAGCAGCGAGGCTCGCTCGACGTCCCGGAACTTCTTTGGTGTCATGCGCATACAAGGTAAAAAGCTCATTGCTCGGATGCCGCCCAAGTTGCCTGTAAATCTGCCCGAAGCGACGCAATCAGTATAAAGTCACCCCTATTGCTCCGAAAGCGACAATCCTTACAAAGTTTTAAACTGCCTCACGCAGGAGCATTTACCTCATGCAGGTTTACTCTTTTTCTCCAGAAATTTCTTGAATTTTTTGAAAAAAGAAATGTAAATTCAACTCGTCCCGGCGGTCTAGTGGTTGAGGTACTCGGCTGCTGACCCGAAGGTTGCGGGATTGAATCCCGGCTGTGGCGGTTGCATTTTCCATAGAGGCGAAAATGCTGTAGGCCCTTGTGCGCAAATTTGGGTGCACGTTAAAGAAACCCAGGCGGTCAAAATTTCAGGAGTGCTCCACAATAGCATCTTTTATAATCATAAGGTGGTTTTGAGGCGTTGAACCTTACATATAAATCGATCGAGAATCATAAAGACACGTCGTCAGCAACGGCCATGTGCAGCGAAAAAAAAACCATGTACACATAAATATCACCGCTCAATACCCCTGTTACCCCTGTTAATTGCGGTTACGTTAACGACGGTTCTCTTATGCTACAAGGTGCGCTAAACCACAGTAATGCTGCTAACTGCGGTTGTAGGAAGCCGAGCTTGGTTACCTCAGTTAGCCCAGTAACCGAGGAAATAACGGTGCTTATAAGTGATGGGTGCAGGACGGTGAGCGTGCGTGAAAAACGAACTGCACGGCATAAACCACAGGAAGTCTGAAAATGTTATGAGAAAATAATTTGCATGATGTGCGGAGCACGTGACACAATGCAAAGGTGTTTACGCCGCAACAACAGCTGAGTTTGACGCATATATTTGTGTAATTGTACGTTTGAAGAACATGATACGAGAAATAACTGACAAATTTGTGTACGAAATGGCGATCTGCTGGTTAGTTCATCAGTTTATTGTACGCCAGGTCGTGTTAGCCGCCTTCATCAGAGACGCTTTCGCACCGTGTAATATCAGAGAACTGTGGTTGGCGCTAACCGTGGTTAAACGTGGTTAACCATGGTTGGTTGTAGTTGTGCTTAACTTGCCTTTGTAAGGTGGGTATAAGTGGGGTGTTTTTTTAACAGCGAAGTTTCTTAAGCCATCATTAAAATCAAGATCGTCAATCACGGAAACAATGCGCCGGCGTGATATATATCCACAGCGCGTTGCCTATAGCAAATGAATGCTCAGCTGTGCGCCTGCATTGCTCACCCATTCACGGTTCCGCCACTAGCCCGCCTGCCAGGACACTGCGCGCAACCTTTGGACGCGCCAGAAGTGACGTAGCGGACAGAGGCGCGTACGATGCTTCGTGACGTGTAAAGCCTGTGCCTGGTGGAAGCTTTATAGAGAACGAAGGAGCGCATGCACAGTGTGGCGGCACTTTTCGTACGAACATGGGGAGAACGAAGAAGGCTCGCTGTGCAGATGATGAAGCTGCTAACTTGGAATGGCCGCTTACTGTCAAGCGAAACTCTGCTGTACTCGACTCGTAGATGTATGGCTGAAATCTCGAGAGGTGGCTGTACTTCACTCAACTTAATCTTCGCATTACTTCGCATAGCATGGCGTCACTTGGCAATAGTTAGCAACGCTTCGCATAGCCAAGACCAGTTAAAAAAGCGCCAGATTACAAGCTATACCAGGGTTTTTTGAAGGAATATCGCGCATTTGGGTTCCTGGGCTCGGTCAACGCGAATACTTGATAAACCTAATGAAAGTAAACAAAGATGGCAGAAATCACCAAGCTGGAGTTTCTTCAGGCAGTGCTTAAGTATTGCGGAAAGAGGGGCTAGTTGGTTTTGCTGAATACTGAGTTCTCGCATACGAGGACACAGACGAAAGGGACACGAGAACCAGCGCAGACTAACAACTGATTTTTCTTTAATAAGCAAACAGAATATGTACTCTTTTTTTGCTCATGCGCAGTGATCAAAGGAGCTGAAAAAGTCTACATATTCTGTTTGCTTCTTGAATCAAAATCAGTTTTAGTCTGCGCTGGTCCATGTGTCCCTATCGTCTGTGTCCTCGTGTGTGCGCACCAAAGCCTCAAGGTACTTAAGTGTTCTTTTTTTTAAAACTTAATCGTATAGCCAACTGAGCGCGACACTGGCCAAGATTGGCCATTATTTACCCGACGTTAGTGGACATAATCCGCTGTCTCGCTATTAGTAGGGTGGCTAGAAGACACAGCAGGACAACGTTCAGTTATTATTATGCACTTATTTTTGTGAGAGGCCACATAACGATTTATCGGTTCAAGTCACTGATGACGTCTCGTGCCACCTATCGGCTGCGTTAACATTATGATTCGTCGTGATGAAACCTGCCCATTACCAAAATTTGCCTGCTCTGACAATGAATACCTAATTGCCCATTCAAATTGCAACTGGTAGTGTCAAAAGAAGTCATGCACTCTTCTGATATTTCAATTTTGAAAGAAAAACCTACAGCTCAAATTAGGTCGATTCTTGTGTTACTGTGAGACATTAGATTAAAAATCCTTAAAGAGGGGCTGCGTCGAGCCGACGTTCCGACAGGCGGACGTGTCTTCCTCAAAGCTAGAACATAACTGTGCAAGAAGTTTTTGTTGTGAGCTTCCATTTACCCTTACTACCGTTGTTTGAGAAATTATAGTGTTTCATGCAGGATTCTCTAAAAAAGTTAGTATAGTAACCGGCATCCTATCTGTGCGCTGGCATCTTCTCACATATTATCAAGTAATTAATCCTACGTCCTCCGGCATCTTTGTGGGACTAAATGGGGCGGTACTACAGAGTCGCTATTGGCTCTACATGTTGCGTGGATACGCCCTATCGTATGTCACTCACTGCCTCTTCTGCACGAACTTCCAGCTTCCACCGAAAGGAGAGTTCACTTGTTAGTGGCAAAGAGCTTGAGGGTATAGCTGGAGTTGCCACGGTCAACATCCAGTGCTTTAGTGTACGCAGAGGTTCGAAAACCACCTTTGGCAGTACTCCTAGCTAAAGAAAGATCTAGTAATTTATTTAAAATTTTCACTCGACATGAAAGTCATACTTTATTCGGTGCACTAACACAAATGACGGCAACGCGACTACAGGATAGTGTGTCACCATTCCAAGAAGTAGTACCAAGATTTAAACTATGGAAACTTTCAAAACCACCTTGGACGGTGCCGCTTCTGAACGTTATCTGTAAAATAGATGGCATACGGAAGAAAGCAGACATGGCGCCTCTAGTAGCAGCACAGATAATACTTCATCATTTTTATGTAATGCATAATGAAATAAGTGAAGATATATTCAGATGGGTCATGCACTGAAGAAGCGTCAGCCTGTGCTGTCTTTATACCCGGAATTCAGAAAAAGAGAACGTACAAGTTATTGCACAAATCATCATAGACAACAGCAGAATTGGTGGCTATCTCTGAAACATTAAAGCTTATCTGCCAGAATTCTGAACCACGAAAGAGGGGGATATACACGGATAGCAAACCTGCCCTTCAGCTAAACAAAAATGCGAGATCACTTTACAAAAATGATGAAATAGCACATTGTATTGCAGAAACTGTGAAATAGGTCTCAACGCAAAGTCACAACATCGTATTCCAATGGATACTCAGTGACATTAAAATAAAGAGAAATAGAGAGGCTGACGGCTTCGCCAAGAAAGCATTGAAAGAAGACGGGATTGCACAATCCCTATGTCTGGGGAGGATATTCGAAATTTTATAACACAGAGAGCTAAACATTGTTCGATAGAGAAGTGGTTGGACAGCCCTAAATTAAAGGAATTAGTACTTTATGAAGTTGATCAACTGGGAAAATTTTTCGTAGCGACCGATCTCCCAATACATTTAAAGACATTATACCACAGATTCCGATTGGAAGCAGCATACCCAAACAGCTTCAGTCACAAAATACATCGATCCAACTGCCTGGAATGCCATTGTGGTCATGCAGAAGAAAATGTTTGCCATATTCTTTTGGGGTGCTTTGAATACGCGAATGAAAGACAACAATTATGGAACAAATTAGCAAGCATGGACAGACGGCCCCTAACATTAAAGAAGTTACTCAGACCATGGTTTTAGATGTACCTTCAGAAAAAGGCGGACATCTTCCTGACAAACTTTTAAGAACGAGGATCCTTAGGGCGTCGGTCTGTACATCCCATGGGGTTTGTTGTTGGTGATGTACGTACCCACCGGTGGAATATATCCGCTCTAGAGCGGGTATGTGCCACCGATGGCGGTGCTTGTTGTTGTTGTTGTTGTTCTCCTATTGTTAGTGTCGCATACCCACTGTGGGGTATTGGCCAAGAATCGAGTGGTTTCAAATTTTACTGTTCAGATTTGGAATGATGGAGGTTTAACAGAAAGATTACCGATAGCCTAGGAAAGTGTGGTGCTTAATGTAATGCATACAAATATATACATAAATGAATTTATTCTTAGAATACAGCAATAATCTGATTTTATACGTATAACATTATGTGGACCTGTTAGGATAATGAAACTGGTTAATTAGTCAACCAATTAGTTTCATCAATATAGTCCAGGACGGCCGCGCATACTGCCGCATTAGAGAAACCAAATTGGAAGCTCCAAAAGACAAAATGACAGGCAGAGATAAGTCCATACCAGTGCAACGTAAAACTATTTCTAATAGAGTTTTTCGTAATGTGTTAAACCGCCTGCAGGTCAAAAAGAAATGTTGTATTGTTTTCAGTTCATCACAGAATGCACACAGTGGCGAAGGTGCTTGAGCAGACCTGTGTTTATGGAAATTTAGATTTGGTACTCGGCAACGCAGCCTTGTGATAGCTACTTCTTGTTTACGAGTGCGGCAAACGTCTCTTCGCCAAGGATATAATAAATGGCTATATTCTGTAGAATTTGTTAGTGCTGAACCTCTAAAGACTTTCATAAGCGTACGTCTGGGGAATCGAGCAGCATTCACATAAGCGGATGATGGACAGAGCGGTAGAATCGGTTCGCTGATTGACGACTTAGCTAAGGAATCGGCTATTTCATTTAGAAACAAACCTTTATGTCCAGGCACCCAAACTAATCGTATTTTTCTCAAATGCGCAGGTACTAATGCACGGAACGCCTTTGTTACGTGATTATCAGCACCAACAGAAAGTACCACACAAAGAGATAGGAAATCTGTTATTATGACAGCTGATGTAATTGCTGTATCTAACTTGCGTAAAGCGAGCACCACTGCCAGAAACTCAGCCTCAAAAACGGGTATGAAATCGGGTAGTCGAAGGAAATAAATCCAATTTAAATTCGGGCTTAAAATACCAGCCCCTGACTTTTTGTCGTATTGTGATGCGTCTGTAGCAATAATAACGTTCATTGTAATACGGCGCAGGTGATCTTGTAGTAAACCATCCAAAATATTATGGGCAAGTAATTTGGCATTATTAGGGAAAATGTCGTCGAATTGAATTTCCACCGGGGTTAAATTACCACGACTCAGCATGATGTCGCATATACGTACGTTTAGAGACTCCAGTAAATTTTGCACAAATATAATTTGTGGCGTGTGAAATCGCGGCCATCTAGCAGGAAAAAAGAATTCCGGGGTGGAAATAAAGGCTGTTTCTGAATGTCGTAATGGTGATTCATAAATTCTTAAGATTGTCTGAACAGTCAGAAGGCGAACTCTACAAGAAAGCGGAGGGACCCTCGATTCGAGATACAACACATTGTTGGCAACTGTTTTGGGAAGGCCAAGGCATAAGCGCAAAGCTTCTCTTTCCAGAAGAATTAGAGGCCGCAACTTGTAAGCTGGAACTCCAGAGAAAAGTACGCAACCAAATTCCAAAATGGTACGAACGTACATGCGATATATCATTACCAATGTGTCTCTTCTCATACCTATGTGGTAGTTGCTTAGCCTACGTAATATGCCGATGGCCCGCACACCTTTTCTGGCGATATATTCGACATGAGGTCGCCAGTTAAGTGATGTGTGATAAATTACTCCAAAGTATTTAACAGACTCCACCTGTGGTATATCCTCATGATGGTAAGACAGAGAGATGTTCACAGGGTATTGCAGGGGGAAAACAAGAAGGGCACATTTACTCGGATTAAGTAGAAAGCAGTTGCCATCGAGCCAGCTCTCCAATATATTGAGGTATGCCTGCAGCTGCTCATATAATGTCGGAATGTTATCTGCCATTGCAAAAAAATGTGATATCATCTGCATAAACATAAGTTGTTATGTCCTGTTTACGTGCAATAGGGCTCATTACTAAATTAAAGAGCACCGGGGAAAGCACCGAGCCTTGTGGTACTCCTCTCGTTTGGGTATGAGTAGATGATGAAAACCTATCTTTAAAACAATAAAATTTCCTGTCTGCAAGAAAATCGTGAACCCACGCTACTATGTATGATGGAAAACCAAGGTATTATAATCGATCTATCGAAATAGAGTGCTCCATGGTATCATATGCTTTAGCGATGTCTAAGGTAACTAAAGCTGCATATTTTTTATGTAGCCGAGCTAATTGAAGCCGACTCTCTAAATCAACGTGAGCATCCCAAATTGAACAACCAGCCCTGAACCCAATTTGACAGGGACTTAGGACTTACCTCATGATAAAAAGTTCATTAATTCTTATATTGATGATTCTCTCAACCAATTTCACTAAGTTTGATGTCAGTGCGATCAGCCTTATGTTATCCAACGTGTATGCATCGTTTTCATTTTTTAGCAACAATTCAATTTTGGCAAGTTTCCATTCTGGAGGTATCCATTTGTTCCCTAACTAATAATTCACTAGTTCTATCAAAAGATTGGGCGATATCTGGAGCAAACATTTCAACATAGAGTTCGTACTCCCATCTAAATCCGGAGCCGTCCTCGGTAAGCATAATACTGTCTGACTCAAATCAGCTAAAGAAACCTCTGGAAAATCATGCAAGTTTACTAGAACAGACTGAATAGCCACAAATTAGCAATGAAGTGGCGTTCTAAACCTTGCGCTATGTCTTCTAGAGAGGTGTTCCTTTCTTTCGGCGTCAAGACACATGACTGCAACGTTAAATGTGCTGGCAGTAGTTTTTTTGTCTGAAGATAAGCGAAAAAGCACGCTTATTTTTAGATTTAGAAAGATAATTGAAATGTCTCCTGTCGTAATCTTGTTTCGCGCGGTTCACTGTACGCTTAAATACGCCAGCAAGGAATTGATACTCATTCCAGTTTGTTGGGCTCTGATTAAGAAGAAGATTTTTCCAAGCGGCTTTTCGTCTACTATAATCGCGCGTACACTCATCATTCCACCAACGAAAGGAGGATCGTTTATTGGATGGAATAGAAAATTCGGATTTTTTTCTAGATCCCTTCAGCACTGAACCAATCGTGGATGCAATCTCCTTAGTACTGGCATTTTCAAGCTTGGAGAGAGAGAGAGAGAGAAACTAGAAAAGAGGAAGGCAGGGAGGTTAACCAGATGCTAGTATCCGGTATGCTACCCTACACTGGGGTTGGGGAATAGGGGGTTGAAAGAGAAAGGGAGAGTTAAAAAAATAAGAGAAAAACACCGACACACACGCACACACAAAATCAGTCCACTCAGAGGCGTTCCGACAGGCCAGTAGTTCGTAAGAAGCTCAGTAGCGCTTGCACGGCTTTCTTCTGTGACGATGAGTCATGACGATGGCGCAGTATCCTTTCTTCTGACAGCGGCTGGTCATCTAACCTGTTTAGTTTATTAGAAAGGTGTTGTCTTTCCAGGTTGTATTTTGGGCAGTCACACAGGATATGTCGAATTGTTTCTTCATGTCCGCAGTGTGCACAGTCGGCGGTGTCGGCCATACCTATGCGGAACGCGTACGCACGGGTAAACGCGACTCCCAACCATAGTCTGCACAGAGCAGTAGCGTCGCCTCGTCGAATTTTTGTTGGAAGCTGCATGCTTAACGTTGGATCAAGGGATCGTAATCTTGCATGCGTAAAGAGAGGCTCATTCCAAAGAGCCATGGAGCGTTGGCGAGCAAGCATTCGGAGCCTCCTAGCAGCGTCCGTTCTTGAGAGAGGTATTGACTGGTCGTTGTCTTCTGTATGGGCTGAACGGGCTGCTTGATCAGCTCGTTCGTTACCGATAATTCCACAGTGGCTTGGCAACCACTGAAATATAACGTGGTGCCCTTTCTCTGTTATGTGGTGTAGCATTTCTGCTGTTTCAAATACCAACTGCTCGTGTGGACCACGGCGTAGATTTGACAGAAGTGACTGCAGTGCCGCCTTGCAGTCGCAAAAAATTGTCCACCGTTGCGTGCTTTGGTCGTTAATGAAACGCAGCGCAGCGCGAAGCGCTGCAAGCTCTGCTGCCGTTGTTGTGGTTGCATGAGCTGTCCTGAATTTGATGGTTGTGGCGTGCGTTGGAATAACGACCGCCGCAGTTGAGCTGTTTGGCAGGACGGAGCCGTCGGTGTAGACGTGGGTGCAGTCTTGGTACTTCTCGTAAAGCAGAAGTAATGCGAGCTGCTTGAGGGCTGGTATTGAGAAATCACATTTTTTCTGAATGCCTGGTATTGTCAGGTAGATGACTGGCTGTTTGAGGCACCATGGAGGAATTGAAGGTCTCGCCGCGGGCGTAAAACCAGTTGGTAGGGAGTCACCATGTGTAGTTATTGTTCGACAAAAGGAAGTATGAGGTCTATCCACTGGTAGAGAGGCTAGGTGGTGATGGGGATTCCGGCCCACATGCCTTATGTGTATCCTCAAAGCTTCAATTTCAATATGGGTCTGCACGAGGTGGTCTTTGGCTATAGCTATAGTCGCCATTGTTGAGGCACCCTGAGGCAGACCTAGACATATTCGAAGCGCTTGTGCCTGAACGCTTTGTATCATGCGTCGACTTGTTTTGCTGGCGTTTGATAATGCAGGCAGACTGTATCGTAAAAAGCCAAGGAAAAGCACCCTGTACAGTCGTAACATAGCATTAGGCTGCATTCCCCAAGTCTTTCCAGCGAGAAACTTGAAAAGATAGCATATGCCTGTCAATCGTTTTTTCAAATACGACACATGAGGGCTCCATGATAAGTCTCTGTCGACTATGACACCCAGAAATTTGTGAGATCGACGATATGGTATATTTTGACCGTTAATTGACACTCTGTAATTCGACATGGGTTTGCGCGTAAATGCCAGAAGAGCGCACTTTCCGGAGGAAATTTCCAGGCCTCGATTGCGTAGATACAAAGCAGTTGAAGTAGCAGCTCTCTGTATTCTCGCTCGTAACTGCAGGCGAGTTACCGCAGATGTCCATATGCAGATGTCATCAGCGTATGTTGATAGATAAATATTGTTTGGTAGGTGCGTATGGAGAGCAATTAGTGTTATATTGAAAAGCACGGGGCTCAGTACACCACCCTGAGGGACGCCACGACAACTGAAATGTGTAGACGTGTTCCCAGTCTCTGTACTCACAAAATAGGATCGCATTTGGAGATAACTGCGTATCCACTTAAACATTCGGCCACCCACTCCAATCTCTTCTTGGAAATGGCAGAACGGAGGCAGGTTTGAAATATGCTAAGATTGATGTATGTGCGTTTTGGCTGATCTAAAGTTATTGTTGGACAAGTAATGTAAAAAACTACGGGAAGATGGTCGCTGTTAGTTGCCGAATTCAGAACAGCCCATGACAAAACCTTGATTGCATTAGAGCAAAACGTTAAATCCAATACTGAGCTAGTTTGACCTCGGACAAATGTTACATGACCTTTATTCAGACAGGAGAGGTTGTGATCAATAGTCCATTCCCACAGCCGCCTACCACAAAAATCTGTCCTTATACCCCACGATAAATGATGTGAATTAAAGCCTCCTGTGAGTACAATTTCCTTTCAACATGCTACCAAAACACTGTCAAGATAACGCGTACTTTGCACACCGGAGGGGAAGTAACAATTTACAGTTGAAAAAGGGTGGTATCCGGGGAGACACAAGTCTAACGCTAATATATCGCAATCCAAGTCTAACATTCTGAAACAAATTTTCGTCCAATGGCATAATTAACTTGATACAAGGATCATTAAACCACCATCACGGGATGGGTGATCTAATCGAAAAGAACGAAAACCTGCAAGATGGAAATTTTTATCTGGTGTGAGCCAAGTTTCTTAGAGAATTATAATATCAAGATTAAAATTATTGCAAAAGTATTGTAAGTCGGTTGAGGCTGAGAATATAGAACGGCAGTTCCTCTGTAGTACCCTCAACTGACCTACGGTGTTGAGCGCACCGCAGAGGCCCATGTCGCGCCCTTGTCAGCATCAGAGGATTTTAGTCTGTCCGGCACTCCGGTAAGTTTTTGGGTATACCGGAATGCCGGAGGGCGTCAAGCCGGATAGCGTAGAAACGAGCTTTTTACACTTTTAGCCTGTACCTCCCAAAATACGCCCCCAAAACGCCCGCAACGCCTTCGCGGCCGTGGCTGCCGCATCTGCGTATGCGCAAAGTAGAAAGTCTTCACGATTACTGGCTAAATCTGAAAAGAAAAAAAAATTGGACAATGCCAATGAATTTTTTGTTACAAAACAGAACTTTATGTTTTGTTTTCTTTACTTGCGCTATGATTTAAACCTAACTATGAAGAAAACATCAGCATTACGGTTATCGGCATCAGAATCGACATCACGAGTGTCCGCCGTGGTAGCATTGACACTCTTTCAGTGATTGTGTGCCACCGCGAAGCATTCTCGAGAGGGTTCAGCCAAGAACTTCTTCGAGTATAATTTTATCGTCCGAAGGCGAGTAGCGTGTCCACGGCGCCATGCTGGTAGCGGGCCTCGAAGTAGCCATTTCGTTTTTTCTTACAATTTTGTTTGGCTCGACTTGACTCGGCTCAAAGAGAAGCCGGTAATGGCAACCTTGGAAGCATGTCAGGCATTTCGGCGTTGGAACGTGTCCCGTAAATGCGCGTAAGGCACGCGCATGCGCAGTTCAGACCCGGTAAACTGGTATCAGCAAACATTTTTTTCCGTATAGCGGTGCGCCGGACAGACTAAAATCCTCTATCTTCACGCGAAACAGCTGATTCATTCCGTTTAGATTTGGACTTGGGATCGGTGAAGATAGGGGATCTGGTACGTTTATTAGTTCGTATATCGAGTTCCATATCTGTAGCAGTACTTGTGCTCGGCTGGGGCGAATGTCAGTCCAAGTGCACCTGTGTTCCTGACTGCTTAGCCTTGCCTGCAGATACAGAAAGTTCGCCCAACACTACATTGCGTAGCTGTGTGGCATGGCTGGTAATGTCTAATACTGCAGGTTCTGTACTAGTCTGTATTGTTTGTCCAATCTGACTTGAAAGAATTTTCACCAAACAGTCGGAAAGGTTAGATATGACTTTATCCATTGCCTTACTCACTGTCTTTCCCACAGCAGTTTCAATAGCCTGCGATAGGTTTGAGTCCATACTGGAAGTGCAGCGCGCTGTAATGCCAGAGTATCCAAAAGCCCTATCTCTAGCTATGTCAATGGCTTCCCTTCGAGAACAGCGGCGGCAGTCAATAACTTCTAGGATTTGAACCTCCCGGGAACGAGCGGAACAGTCAGAGTTGTCGGCGCAGTTACTGCCCCCACAGAGACAACCCTTTTCCGCTGTTGCAGTACACTTGCTGGAAGGATGGCCCTTTCCGCAGGTGCTACAACGAACGTTAGATTTACATCCTCCCGCACTGTGGCCGAATTTCCAGCAGTTCTTGCATTGAATCAGACGAGAAGCGAGGGGTTCTACTCAGTAGATCAGTGGCCATAATTTTATTTCTGACTGGCACTTTGTGCCCACAAATGTCGCGATGACAGATTTGGTTGGTACCCTTTTGTTGTCGACTAGGCGATTACACCGGTAAATTAAAATTATGCCTGCTCCAGAGAGCCTGTCTAGGGTCTCAGCTGGATTCAGCTTGGAGTCGACTCCCCGTACAAGGCTTTTGGTACATGCAAGGTGAGGTGGGATGAAAGCACTTACCGGGTAGCGTCAAACGAGGCGCATTTGAGAAGATCCTGCACGCAGGTCTGATCCGGCAACCCACACACGATACCTCCTCGCCCAAATGGGCGCACATCTGTGATGGTCTGGAAATGGTTTGAAGTTGTCTTAAATTCCTTTTGAACCTCCTGATGGTTTGTATGCCTGATGAAGCTTCCATTTGTAGGTACCAGTGCCACGGGAATACTGTCAATACCACTGCGAAAAAAGGAGGCTAGCGGTAATTCATTAGACGGCAGGGACGCTGACCAGGCGGATCGCGCCTGGCCAGGAGAAGTAGTCGACATGAGCACTAGAGATATGGTTAGACTCAGAAACAGATAAACTATAGAATCAAACTCTAACACAGAAAGTTAAAACCACTCAATCCTCAGCCACATCACCCCAGCAGGTTGAGCACGGGCAAGCCAGGCTCCAAAGCTAGGTCGATCCGACAAGCTCTCGCCGGGTGTCGTGGAACGATTTGGCCGCAAGCAACAGGACGCGGAGCGGTACTTGTATGTGGAACTAGACGGCGGTGCTTGTAGTTGATGATGCTTGTTTGTGATAAAATTTAAACATAGTACAAGATTGCACCGTTCATACTCGTTGGTGATTTCAACGTTTACATCGCAGGCACGACTAATAATTGGCTTATCCAACATGTGGCTTCTAGATATGCACTCAGATGTATATCGTATGACCACATGAAACCAACCATGATTCGAAGAACATGCATTGACCTAGTATTTGCAAATTTTCTACTGCAACCTATACAGGAACCGCTCACCCTTCATTTCACGTACCATAAAGCCGCCATAAGAAAGGGATGTCGCAAGCCATCCATCGTCTCTAAGAACAAAGAAAAATTTCTTTCTATATATACACACATACAATGTTTCTCATGATGTCTTGCTATCATGCTCGACTGGGCGAATTACACAGGGAAGATTCATGGTTTTACTGAAGATTCTCTCCGGAGCTTCGCCCACTCGTCATCATTCACCACGTGGATATTCTGTGATTTTTTCAGTGGAGCCCAGACTGAACAAGCGCCCTTTATAAACAGCCAGAGATGGACATATATAAAATGTGTTTATGCATATACTGACAATAGAAAAGGAAGGTGTGCGTGTTAACAGCTTATGACAGTACGAACTGCTGCAAGCAAACTGGGCATTGGCGTAATATTTCCACTGGTTTCAGTGAGTTATTATGTTTTCTTCTTCGAATTGTTAATTTTTTGGCATCGTTCAGTATTATCCTTTTTTTCTGCGCTGCAGAACTTATTGATAAAGAGTAGCCGAGGCAATATGGAACTCAACCTCACCACAGCAAAAGAGTTAGAACAGCACAGAACAGAACACCTACCTAATTGTACCGAATGCCTTCAATTCAACATAAGCAAAAAATCTTGACAACAAAAATTTTTATGCAACCGTACATAGTTGACATTAAAGACGTAAATGTAGTGCAAATAAAAAGCGGTGTAAAGGACGTGTAATACTGTATTCCAGCGTAGTTGTACGGTTTCGTGAACGAAATCATATTGTTCCTAAACAGTTTGACTTTATCTGACTGGAGAACTCGAAAGACAAAAAAGAACGATATAAAATGTCAAAGGTATACGCGATGTTGCGGAGGCGTGCCGTACCAAAATGTCTCCACCGGTTAAAACTACCCCTGTCACGTACGTCGGAAACCAGCTGGAGCTCAAACCCTAAACGACCGGAAGCAGATGTTGTGGGCGACACTGTTCAAACTGCCTGAACATAACTTTTCTCAAAGGGAATGCTAAACATTTTCAAGTTTTGCTGGTTCCTCCAGTTGGGCGTCAGTAATTTTGTCACGCGCGCCTGAGTGCAATAAAGTACGGGTTAAAAGAAAAGTGCATAACGACGAAGACAAAAAAATACCAAGAGCAATACAAGTGATCCACAAATATTTAAGGCGCTAAAAATGCAAGTAAAAGAACTGAGAAAATATACCGTCAAAATGTAACGCGCCCGCTGTTTACGATCAGCGCAGTGGCAGTCAAGAGGCGGTGGTTTTCGTTCAATTCATGCTCTAGCTACCTCAGTTTTTACTTTTGCACTAACGGCACTGATGTCTGTCTTTGTGACGCGTTGAGAAGGCGTGTTTCTCGATACTCATCGCGAACTCCGGATACACCAAGTGCGTTAATACTCTCCCAAGCCGACCATATTGACGCGCATGCGATCCAGTCGCAAGTATTGCAGGAATATTGGACTAAATAGCGTAGTTAAACTCACGTCGTGCGCAACTAATGCCAACTTTTGCCATATATTTGCTGAAAGCATACTCGGTGCAGCCTGTTTCAATGCGTACGCGCGATTTCGAGAAAAGTTGAGCTCGTACAATGTAAGCACGTTTGCTGCAGCTGAACACGGTTCAATAGAGCAGGCGGGAAAAGAGCTACTGAGATGGCTCCCAACAAAAGCGTAAGGGACTTCGTACATTCGGAAGCTCCTTATTCAACCACGCCAAGAAACGATCGGAGAGAATTACGTGGAAAGGTAGAGTAGGATAAAAAAAAAGAACACCGTATAGACATCTCCCAGATGCCACACCGCCTGTAGCTGACGCTCTGGGCTCGTTAGTCAGTGTGAAGCTCTATCCAGACAGGAACTCACGGACAAACGCGAGCAGCTTTCAGCAGTCGGCCTAATTAGGGGTGTCTCAAGCGAGCAAATGACGCAGCCTTTTGGCGATGACGACGCACAGCGATATAGAGCCTTCTGACTATCAAGTGCATTTGCGAGTGTACTTCTGGTGTTAGTTTACTACGGCAAGTGCGGTTTCACAGATATCATTACCGGAGGACACCATCTTGAACAATTTCAATCGGGTTTACGAAATTCGAGGATCGCTATGAAAACATAACGGGGAATGGTACCATTTGAATTTCCGCCGTAAAATTTTAAGCGTACTTTATCTGAAGTTTTGTGTATGGCACTTGATCAAAAAGTGGTTGGCACCGCCAGGTAACAGAGCATTGTTAATCTTTGAAACGTCCAAATTCGAACGCCTTCCTATTTCTCGAAGCGTAGAACATCCTGTCGTTACGAATGGCACTTATTTTTACTAGAATTACTTCCTCTTCATAAAAGAGCCACATTGGGGACTTAAGGGCACTACTGTTAATTTACGACATACCGTAGTGTAAACTTCGCAACAATGCTGAAGGCTGAGCTATTTGTCGCGAAACTGTTCAATGCCGCTTGGTCTAAAAAACCTTTTTGAAGCTCACGTAAAAATACAACTTATGAAGAAGGATCTAGAAAGATTTTATTTTATTTATTGCACGTAAGTAGCCCCATTCTGAAGGACGCATGCAGCGCTGATTTATCGCTTCATTGCATAAATAAGAAAGAAATATTTTGAAGATTCAAAATAAATTAAAATAATTGTATGTTACTTATACTTTATTGGTGAGATACCTCTTCCGTTCGAAATCATTTTGTCGATGAACAACTGCGAATGATAAAAGAGGGAGCCATTGGAAAATGTAAATATTTCTCGCTTCTACGAAAAAAAGAAGTGGTAATTTAAGGACTCGTTGTTTTTTGTTAGCCACCATATCAACGAAAAGCAACATACAGTGATATCGAATGAAAGCAAAGGAGAGGTTGTTATTTGTAATTTAAATGTAATTGAGAAGAAATGAACCTGAACGAAGAAAGAACATTGCCGCTGAAGACACCAAGCGTGTACGACTCTCAAAGAACGCGTCCGATGCTCTAGCTGCTTATCTACTGCTGCTGTAACCCCCTCACCAATTTATAAAAAAATATATGTGAATTTGAATTTAGAATTGTCAGCGAGTGTCACTATAGTAGTCATGACAAGAAGAAGATTTAATGATGCCTTACATCGTTTGTAACCCTTTAGGCCCTATGAAATTCATTGACAGCGTGCAACCGTATCCCATAGAGTGGATGTTGCCCAGCATTCCTTCAATGTGATATCCCTGCCTCTCTGGATAGACAGATTTTCTTTCACATTTGCTGAAGAGGGAATGTATCTTTCTTTATTACGCATAAATACGGAATTTGATGTCAAGTGAGTGAAATACAGGCAAATTATTTTGTTCTGCAGAAAGGTCTACAGTAAAAAAGATAAGGGCCATTCGCTATAAGCTACGCTCTACTTGCTCCGGTCAACGTTTCGTGCCTTACAGACTACAAATTCAGAGCAAAGATTTTCGGATGGTTGATTATTCAAAGCGCGTACTAAAGACCTCAGCAAACTAATTGTCATCAATACATTCCACTCTGACTTACTAAAGTACAGAGACAGCAGAAACAATTGCAGAATTCCATTTGTGCCTCGTTGCTGATACAAGAACGCCTTCCGATGCGCTTAGTGTTTGTCTGACTTTGTCAGGCTATTTCGAAAGAACTCTAATACTGCACTGCGTGCTCATACAAACGGCATAGAGGGACACACATGCAGCCATTCCATTGCAGTGGATTATGTTCGATCCATTTGTGTCGGTGTCACTCATTGGCACCGTTCGATCACTTGAGCTACAAGTATACTCGAGCTTGTTTTCCCATTTAGATAAGTTCTTGCAGCCTGAATGTTTTTGCTTTATTTTCTCGGTAATTTTCTATTTTTCACGTCAGGAGTTCTGCCGAACTTACCAAAACTACACAGATAAAAGACGCCCGCTTAGGTTTCACTTATATGTGGTTTGGCTACTATCTTTTCAATGATATTTCATTTGCGTCTCTTTATTATAAGTTGTATGCGCACACTGAATGTTGAAGCTATCAATCTTATGTTCTCTAGAAAAACTGGTTACTACTGCAAGTTGACCTCCGCATAGTGCACTCCTTTATTTTTTGTTTTTTTCTTAATTACGGCAATATCGCCAATCTTCATGTTATATGATTGATTTACTCTTGTTATGAGTAAAGTGCGGTTGCCAACGAACCAATACCAACTCACACTTTTTTTCATGTGAAGTGTGATCTCTGTACGACTATTGCGTCTGAAAATAAAGCTCAAAACTTGATTGCAAGACGCGAAAGTCATGCAGAGTTTCCCATACTTAAATTCTTTTTCTTTTTTCGCATCGTCTGCATGGAGTTCTAAAGTGCGAAAAAACATTTTAAAAGGAATTATACGTGGCTGTAGGTCTCAACCAATTCTTCTCTCCTGTTACGCGTTTCTGTGTCTTGTCAACCGAATGTACCCTTATTTAATTTGCGTTAGGCACCACTGAGAGTATCGTTTCTGCTAGCGATGAAAGTCTATCAGATAAATCTCATACCGGTGACCTGTAGCCACATTCGCATCCTCGTTGTAGCAGTGGTCCGTTCTTGGTCAGCTGCAATGTACTGAGAGGTCACCGCGAGTAAAGGCGATGAAGGCGACGCCGAAATTTTTAAATTCATCAGACTTGCACCACTGAATAGATGGTGTTTAAGGTGCACGACTTTGTGTGTGCGAACTCTCTCCTCTCTCTATTTCTTCATCTTTTGAGCCCCCCCCACCCCTTCTCCTGTGGATACGGTGGCGTAGAGGTCTTTCTTGACTAGTTTACATCCCTGTCGTACCTTTCGCTCCATTTCCTTCCTTCCTTTCTTCCTTGGTCAGCTTTGGCCCTAAGAGTTTTTTCGCATGCTTGGCCGGGAATAGAACTTATGCACATGTGCCCATGCCTCGTTTCCATGGCAGATATGCCAATATAAAGTTAACCTAAAGACCAGAATTTTCTCTCGATTTATTGCGATAGCAAATACATGGACACTCTCTACTGGATTTCGCCGTCGGCGTCGGCGTCAATGTCTAGCACCAGATATGTATACGTATCTATATTGTGGGATGACGTCAGGTACGATGAAATGACCGTTCTATTCTACATAGAAACACAGGCGCGAGAGCCACAAGCAGCAAAGCCAGCGCGTCTAACGATAATGGTGATTACAATGGTTTTCGGTTATACAGATGAAGATGATGAAGTAATTAGCCAACGCTCACACTATTTCCCCCCTTGCACAAAAGAGGGCAGAAAGTTAGAGAGGGTGGAACGCCGAATATATTGTTTCTGTCGAGATACATGAGAGATCTCGGACCTGCGGTGACGATGGTCAGGAAACGCGCTGACAGGAGCGACGCTATAGTTCACATCAGATGTTTGTTCTAGCACGGCGTATGAACCGAGATACTTGTGAAGCAATTATTCACAGAGCACAGGTACAAAAAGAAGTGTCAAGGAGCACTTCGTCGCCGAAGCGAAACGTAACAAACCGTCGTTTCGCATCAATACAGACTCTCCTCTTGTCCTGAATTGTAGCGGTGTTGGCGCGGGCAATTTCACGACAACGGGCTGCACAAGCAGCAAACTCTTCTTGTAGAGAAGAAAATGCAGCAGAGGACGTGGAAAAAAAAAAGGTGGTGTCCAGAACGAAAGCCGGTGAACGGCCATACATGAGAAAAAATGGGCTGTAATTTGTCGTACGTTTTATGGCAGTATTGTATACGAATGTGACAAAGGGAAGTATAGTGTCTCAGTTTTTGTGATCTTGTTGAATATACGCGGAGATCACATCGGCAAAGTTTGGTAAAAACGCTCTATCAGACCATTTGTTAGCGGGTAGTAAGCTGATGTGGTCTTGTTGATGGTGTTAGATGTCTGGAGGACTTCAGCAAGTACTTGGGGAAGAAATGTCTTGCCACAATCGTTAAGGAGCACACGCGGGGCGCCATGGCACAAAATTATGGCACGCAGGATAAAATCGGAGACTTCAGAGGTAGCACCAGAGGAAAGAGCTGCCGTCTCCACATATTGAGTAAGGTGGTCGATAGCAGTAACAATCCAACAGACAATTCAGGACAAGAGGAAAGTCGGTATTGGTGCGAAGCGACAGGTTGTTACGTTTCTTTCCGGCTTCTGTGGACACCCGTTCGTGTACCTGGGCTCTGTGAAAAATTCCTTCACAACATGTATGAAAACGCAAAAAAGCAAAAAATAAATAAAAAAGACTCCTGGGTGCGGAATCAAACGTGCGACCTCCGCGTCGTCAATGCGAGGTGTCAAAGGGGCCCAGAAACACTTTTTCAAGTAAGCATAGAATGAATTCACTGGAAGAGCGTATTGCCTCAAGAATTGAACGCCGCAAAAATTCGAAGTCCTCGCTTCTCTCGTCCATACGAAAGCGTTGGAAGCTAAGCAGAGAGGGATGGCAGGGCCACAGAAAAACGTTACGCGCGCTTCGTGACCTTGAACTCTTTTTGTTTTTTTCTTCGAATGCACGGCTTTCTCAGTGTGATCGCGTGCGCACGCGTGGACAAGTAGCGTCCTTGCGTGGCGATCTCTGTAACGAGCAAGCGCGCCATGTTCAAATCAACCGATGGCTGATAGATGGATCGTTTCCGTGTGATTTTTGGGCATATAACGTGATTTAATTGGTGGGAAAAGAGAAAGAAATTTTCAGCTGGATTTGATAACTTATTGTGAATTCCAGGCCGCATGATGTGCTACAGTGTTTGGCTCGCGTGTTGTCGGGAGCTTCTACTACCGATCGACAGCGTTTTCTGACCATGCTCAAAAAGTGTTGCAGGGCCCCTTTAACCATAGCCACCGAGGGATACTTCTTTCAATGTTCAAACGGCAAGCTATTTATATCTACCGCTTACCGCTGTTGGCAGGCGTCTCGGGGGAGGGGAGACTATCCCAGCGAGATGGTGCAGTGAGCGCGGGCCGGTTCTTATCTCTCACGTGTACTATGGCCCGCGTAGAGAATAAGGTATGTACGCTCGATCACGCGCCCTTATCTTGAAGTGGCGAGGATCGTACGTCTTGGCCAACCTGGGGGGCTTCACCGGAACGATTCTGTTGTAGTTACCGGGTGCATGAGGGTCACTGCAATCGTTGCATAGCGTGCGTTTGCCAAAAAGACGCGCTTTTCAGACCCAGCAAAGTAACAACTGAGACGCTTATTCGCATTTATCTCTACCTGTGATTACATTTCATGCGTCATTTGTGCGTGAGAAACGCAGGGCACGTTTGGATCTGCTTGCGATTCTGCGCATGACCTTCCAATTCGTTGCTATCACGTTCATTGCTTCGCCTTTGTGGCAAAGCTGTCACTATTTTTAACTTTTAATTTAAACTATTGGCAAGCTTTTGATCTGCTGCGGTATTCACAGAATACATGAAAAGGGCGTATCCGAGAGCATGCAAGGTGCATCACGGATACAATTTTTGTTCGTAACTTGTTCCTCGTCTCAAGGGGATAACTTTGAACCACTTTGCTTCACGTGTGTCGTGGGTATTCTAGACCAAAAGCGCAAAGTGTGGTTAACTTCAATAAGCGGGATGTGACCTTGATAATTCAATTAGGTATATATCTCGTAGTCCGGGTTCATGTATCCTGGTGCATTCCTTAGGAAAATTTTGTATTGAACCACGTTGGCGTAGGTAGTGTCGCAGGCCACGTACAGAGAAGGATCATGGATTGATAATTTTGAATTAGTATGCATTGTTCGTGCTTTATATTGTATTTGGATGTTTTGTACTTGTCATCGCTTGCGCGCTACAGCCATTTGTATATGTATAGGACACCAGGGTCTTTGTCGAGGTGTTATCAATGATTTTAGCCTTGGTAACCTTCCAGTTTTGTTTGGTAAATAATATAATAAAATTTAATTGAAAACTGAAAGTGCCTGGTTTAGATCGGCTCACAGAAAAAGTGCTCTATCAATGGACACATTCAATATATCCTCATTGATCATACTGATAGTCAATTTGAACTGTAAGAAGAATTATATTCGAATACGAAACATATCAAGTGTAACTCTTTGCTTGAACCGGAACCATCAATTTCACATCAATTATTCCGACTGGAAGTATTCGGAAGAGCGACGATGGCGTCACTTGGTGTTCATGCCAGTAAAAAAAAAGGCAGATCCCACTCACAGTGGGAATCGATGATATGCGAAGCACGAATAAGAGAGGTTGACATGTCACTTTAAATACAGCACAACGTTACGAGGTGGAGGTAAATGATGCCGTACATGACTTCCGTGTCATGATTATCATGTTTGGATGTGTTGTTTACCTTCACCATCTATTCACGTCACGTGATACCTAAGTACGTATGTGTAGAGCTAGCGAAACAGCCGCGAGCACGATGTAAGCGTGGTATTTTGTCATGTTATTACATGACACGCGTGTCACGATTATTATGTTTGCACCAGTCATATACTTCGTCATTCTTTAACGTCACGTAACACCAAATTCGGTATATGCGGAGCGAGCAAAACGGCCGCGAGCGCATCATGAAGGGCGCAGTATATTTCAAGGCAGCGTTGACGCGCGCGCACGCTGGGCACTATATTAGCGAAACGCGAGCTCTCTGTAGTCTGACGCCAGGTGCGACCGGCGCGATCAGCGTCCGTCGGCGCGGCCTGACGGCAACCGACGCGAAATTCGCGCCGATGCGTTACCCAGTCGACACTGCATCGCCCTCTGTTCGTGACGGAGGGATGCTGGACGCGTAGAAACGCGCATGAGCCAAAGTAACGCAGCGCGGAGCATGCCTGTGAGTATATGGCAAAAACAGCGCCTACCGTCGCAACGCCGGCAGGACGCGATGAAATGAACGCCGGTAAGCACGCACACCGCGTCACTTCGAAATGTAATGGCACCTTCACTGTGGCATGTAATCATGTTCTCACATGACACGCATCTCCTGATTATCATGTTTGCACCAGTCACATAGCTTCGTCAACCATAGACGTCACGTAACACCAAATCTGGCATATGTGAAGCTAGCGAAACGGTTGCGAGCGGATCATGAGCGTGGCATGTAGTCATGTTGTTACATGACACACATGTTGTGACTATCATGTTTGGATGTGTCCTTTACCTGTGTCGTCTATTCGGGTCGTGGAGTACCGAGTTTGTACATGCGAAGCTAGCGATTTGATTGATTGAATGATTGATATGTTGGGTTCAACGTAACAAAACCACCATATGAGAGACATTGTAGTGGTGGGCTCCGGAAATTTCGAGCTCCAGAGGTTCCTTAACGTGCACCCAAATCTGAGCACATGGGCCTACAACATTTCCGCCTCCATCGTGTGAAGCTAGCGAAACGGCTGCGAGCGCATCATGGGCGTAGCATGTAGTCATGTTGTTACGTGACACGCATCTCATGTTTATGATGTTTGCACCAATACCCTTGTCCTACATTCACGTCCTGTAATACCAAATTTGGTATACAGTCATGACTTTATACAGTCATGTTATGCCATACCAAGTTTGGTATTGATACCATTATCGAAACGGCCATGAGAGCTGAAAGTCATAGGAGGCTAAATAGACAGAGAGATAGGTACTCTCAAAGTCGCCACAGTTCGCTAAGAAATGCTTCGCGTTTAAAAAGAAAGGCAGCCAAGTTCCGGCGAACAAGTCTACAGCGGAAAGGTTGAGAAGATTTTCTGCGAATGTGACCGTGCTTCCTCACGTGCGAACGAGTAAATTAAGAAGAAGAAAAACAAGCAGAAGATAATTTTTAATGAGAAAGAGGAAAGGGTGGCCAGAAAAGCCGGTTTAGAGCCTGGTATACTTCTCACGGGACTAAGGGCAAATGGAAAAGAAATGAAAAAGAGGGAGGCATGATGAGAGGTGGCCATGGTATACAGCACAATGAGTCGCTGCACACTGCGCACGATTATCTAAACCAGTCCCGCTGAGAAATGTCAACAAGCAGTTTAAGCTCGTTTTTCTTGTATGCAAGTGTGCTGGGTTCGCGGGGCGAGGGTGCTTACGCGTCAAAGCGCATTGTTGCCGCAAAAAGGAGAGCGGAGTTTGCGAACGCGATGAGGTGTTGCCGCGCATAATGCTTCAATGGAGTCGCTGTCGCTATCGTCTTCCGAACGATCACTTACCATACGTTAGTGCTGGACTTCGGCCTTGTGCGCTTTTGCAGGTACAATGACAAACTGACGTACTGGATGTGCTGCTGCAGGAGCAAGGCTTGCCACTGTTGTTTCGCACGTTCTCAGTATTATTTATTGTGAGGTAAGAAAAAAACGAATCCTCGGCTCCCACCATAAACATACGGCAGGCAAGTATTCAAAGTTCAGCATTAAAAATTTCAACTACCCTTGTTTGTATTGAAAGCGCGTCTTGTTAAGGTGAACTCATGCGGCAATTACCAGTCGCTGCAAGAGCACCAGCATCGCTGGCGTTGAAGAGGCAGCTGAAACCCGCAAGTAAGGCAGGTTAATCTGGGAAGTGCTGACTGCGGGGAAACCAGTGAGGAGAGTGAGTATTGCCCGCAGATGTAAACGAATCGGTAAGATGCAAAGCACCCCCGCGTGAAGTGTACAAGCGAACGCGCTCTCTTTGTATCGCGCCCCCTGTAGCACGGATTGCGGTAAATCCTGTATGTATTCGCTCGACTGCCACGTCTCGGGAGTTACGACATGAATCTTGGGATTTCTTTATATGCGCCTACGAGGAGGCTGCAGCATGCAGGGATATGAAGGGCGAGACCATATCTCTCGCCAGTGAAACAAAAAAAAGCAATCTGAAGAAATTTATCGCGCATATTACTCGACAGCGACGCTTGAAATATCTCACAAATGCCTCACGGTAGAGAGACAATGTTGTCAAACCAAGCATGATCGGAAGCCAGTTCACTTTGCGGTGATCACGTAACACTGGTTAACATAAATTGTATTTTTAAACACCATTTGCTGACGTTGGTCTACGTAACCCGAGCCAGATGTACCATCTTCACGAGCAACAGTGCACCATATAAGCTTAAGGCCCATGGTGTTGGTAATACCCTCTTACTTTTGGCATCGCTGAGCCGCTGTAAACAAGTGGTTATATAAAACATTTGCGACTGTTTAGCGTATGTATGGGCGTACAATTGTACGTATCTTTAGCGTCATTTCGTTACGCTTCGCTAAGTGATCACTTCTCAAGTGGCGCTGCAGTATTATAGGGGCATATTTGCCGTAAACAGCAATATGACGTACACTGCAGGATAGATTACGAGTATCTGAAGAAAAACAGGCAGTAATATTTTTAGAAAATTCGCAATACAGATTCCTCTTGGAAGTATAAATGTATAGGACTGCTTCCGCGTGCGAATAAGTAACGTAGAACGTAGGCGAATAACATAACAACCAGAAAACGCCAGGAACTTAAGTAAGTATTACATGCTATTTGCAATGCTGAAGTTGTGCTGCCAGCTTAAACATTTACCACGAGTTTCCCACCAAGAATATATGCAAACAATTATTGCTAGGTCTCACGAGAATCTGAAAGGGCGTGTTTATCACCACAGTGCGAATCGTGATCCAAACTCCAACTCGAGAGAAGCTTACGAAACTATAGGAAGTGCGTGTCTTGAGGGACCAGCGCGTAAGAAGAACGGTGCTACACCGGGGTGTCCCAATCTGCATTGCAAATGCGTGTGTGTTCGTGTTTTTCTGGCACCCCACGAGAGCCAGCTCACCTGGTCGATGAAACGGTGCAGCGTCTCACACTTTTTTGTGTTTGGTTGGGGAACAATGGCTCGAATCTCAGAAAGCTCAAGAGGGCTGCGATAGAAGAGAGCAGTGGTCCTTGGCTTCAGACACCAGTCAGCCGTGAAAGTCGGAAATGTCTCTTTTGTTGGCCACGAATAGTGAAGCATGAGGACACCGGTGTTTCCCCTCGAGCTTTTTCTTAGTTTCGTAGCCCCTGAGTTCTGGCTTCAATGGACATGCTGTGGTACTTCCTTGCTCCGTGGCAACAACGCCCTATATACAGTTTACTGGTGTGTTTTGTGTTGTGAGGAGAATGAAAATGGCAAAGTGTAAGATATTCTGATGCGATTAGCATCTTTTTACACTATAAAGCAATATAACTAGCAAAACAAGAAAACACTTGCTCTGTGGGACTATTGGCAAAGACAATGACAGATTATGGTAGAGAGATATATGTAGTGGTGCATCGAGAGAAGGCTGTAATTTGTCGCGCCACCAAAGTTGGGCTTGCCTGATGGCGAATGCAGCATCAAGTTTGAACATGCATTCAAAAACACGGTAGACATTCGAGAACGACTACTCGAATACGGCGTAAAACACCGACTTCCACATATTGCGGTTCTATTTCGCACTCAAGAGACGCATAAGAACAGTGGTAAAGCCACAAGAGTGGCGGTTGTAGTTTAGCACCACAACATGACGAAAGCAAGAGCTGTCTTCAATATTGTTACGAAAAAGAAACGTGGGAGGCTTGTCGACACCTGTTCATTACACTTTGAAATTATCCTGGAGATCTATTACATTTCCCATAGCTTAAAATAGGACGATGAAACGGCCCAGTCAATGAGCATATTTTAGGCGCCTCATACATAATCAATGCTATACAAATACTATTCAACTTGCAATGTAAAGAATGTTGCACAAATAGTTTTATGAGCTTTGTGAAATACAAGTAAGCTGTTGTATATTACATTCTTTTCACATGTGCATGTGTAAGTGTGCACACGGAGTGTCGCCTAATTAACCACCCCCGGGAGCGTCTAATAATGCCCCAAGGGACACGTGGCGACGCAAGGCTGGAGTTGTGGATGTTAGCACCAATATTGGAGCGTATCGTACTTCCACGTAGCCTAGCGTAATGTTACATTAAATCAAGCGCATGTTAGTTGCTATGTTCCTCGACGTGAAGCGGGCCAACGACAACGTAATGCACGACGTCACTCTTGATGCCCTGAAAAATATTTGAATTAGTAGAGAAATGCTTCCCTTGTCCCGGAGCTACCTATTGAAGAGAGATCTTTATTCATACTTGCTGAGGATTGCCGCAACATTGATCTCTACACCTGTCATGGCATCCCACAGGGTGGGGCTCTCAGCCCTACTTTGTTTAACATCCCGAGCATTCGAGTTGTCCAGGCTGTGCCTTGATCAGCAAATCTCTCTGTATACGCCGATGACATTTCCATCTGAGCTTCGGCAGTGACGTGAGCCCAGGTACGTGCAAGGATCCAAAAAGCAGCGACAATAACGTCGAAGTGCCTCCGTGCTCGAGGGCTCACAATGTCCACCGATAAGTATGTCTTGGTCGCTTTTACGAGTTAACCGATGTTCTGCTATTTCGTTTGAGTTGACAATATAAGAATAAGTGTACGAGATGTCATCGATTGTTGGGCATCTTTATTGACAGATACCTTTTGTGGAGTGATCACATCTGGCACTTGAAGGAGAGGCTCAACTCTATTGCCCACACAATCAAATTTCTCACTGGTAAAACATAAGGAGCGTTCGTATCAGTCATGCTTGAGGGGCACAGATCACTGTTTTTTTTGGGGGGGGGGGTATCGCGGTATAGCAAACCGTTGCTGTCGAAGGCCGGGAAGACCAACATTCGGATCATGCAGACCATTAAAGGCCAAGCTCTCCGCACATGCTTGGGGTTATCCAGGTGTGCTAACGAGGTCACTGAAATCGCCATTGCCAAAGACCATTCGATTACGACATCTATAACTGTTGACACACTCCGAGCACATATTCACTATGTAGACTGCCTGATAACCAACTCGCAAGGCCGCCACTAGAAAGACCGAAGACAGAGTTCTCCAGAGTTGTTGTGGCTAACCTATATTCCATCTCCTGGAGGTTCTCACCTGCAACCATACCGCCATGCCCGGATTAGTGCCTGCAAAAACCTCCTCTGCACCTCGAAGTATCGGGAGAATACAAAAAAGCTAGCCTGTCATCTACAGCCTTGAAGCAGACCTCATTGCACCTCTTACATCGGAACTCATATTTATATGTATGGTACTGTATCGGAAAGTTTGACGGGCATTTTTGTAGTCCCATCTCGGTCAATCACCATCAAGTTCGAAACGCCACACGGCATGACATCTATTGGCTCTGACCTTGCCATCGTTGTAGTCGCAGTGAAGTTTGTTCTGCGAGAATTCCCTGGCAAGTGGGCTGTATTCCGTGATTCCAAGGCGACACTTCAATGTGAGCGAAGTCTGCGCTGCCTGAACTATCATCAGTTGGTGTCTCATATTAACAAAATCAGTCATCTAGCCACTAATCGAGCGCACGACATAGTCTTTCAACGGTTACGGGATCACTGTGGGATCACTGGTAACCGCATTGCCGACAACGCTGCTGAATGTGCCCAAGATGGAGCGCCTACACTGCTCATACCCTTTTCAAGGGTCGACGCTGCAAGATAACTTTACCACACCGCGCATAGTGCCACACTTCTGCATTGTAGTCGTCCACTTCAATCGCCACCTACGAAACCTCGGTTCATTACTCCAAGTATAGCTGCCATCAAAGACTTCACGACGCGACGCTGCAGTGCTGCGTCAGTTATAGGTCAACGTAGCCTTTACAAACTACTTGAGTTATCGCATTGGTACGGCTCATTATCACAACTGTGATAACTGCTACTGCTTGCGTAGAAACACTTGACCATGTCCTGTGCCACTGTCTCGAATTTGAACAACATCTTGGGACACTCCACTGTGCCTTGAGAAGACTGGATGATCGTCCGTTTACACAGTGGAAGATCGTGGGTGCGTGGACTTCTAGTTAATCAGCCCAGAAAGCCATACGAACCCTTCTACAATTCTTGAAGGCAACATCACTGTGCGACCACCTGTGCGACCCTGCACTCTGTGTGTGTTGTGCGTGTGATACGCAATGTCCACCTGCTTCTTTCTCTTTATCTTACTCCCTTATTTCCCTCTCCTCTTGTGTAGAGTAGCAAGCAGGACTTTGCCAAGTTAACCTCCCAGCTTTCTTAAATTTTTTTCTCTCTCTCTTACTGATTAAGATTTCTTACACTACGAACATAGCTCATCTAATTGCTCAAAAGAGATGACACTGCGGCAGAGAAAAAACTAAGTTGGCTTCAAGTGCTTCATGTTCGTCTCGTTTTTTTATATAGCAAGCAACACAAAAAACCACTATCTATAAGTAACAATAAGAACTTCAACTAAAAATACAAAATTCAGATGAAAGAACAAACAAAGCAAACGCCAACAACCTAAGTAGGCCACAATGCTGGAAAAGTTCTTCCACAGCGTGCAGGAGCAACAAAACAAAGAAAGAACTAACTATACGCTCCAGTAGGACGAGATCGAAAACATATGTGTGACTTTTAATGGTTGCTACGCTACCAAACTGCCAGTCCTAATCGCGTTTCCTAGCTTTTCTTTATTCACATGAAAGCAGGGGCCGACAGAGTCGCTCTGATAACTTTCCTGAGCCGTAATCAGCTTTTCTGCCAAGCCGATACTTTTGTTACTTGAGTGCGTCGGTACGCCAACGACCACCATAAATAACGCCCGCTCTACATTTACCGCCGCACCCTCTTTCGCGCTTGCGTAGCGGCCACGGACTCTTCCGCCTCATTCACTTCAAGCTCCCATACAACCGGAATCCCTCGCGATGTTACGTTTCTGAAACTAACACGAAGGTGTAAAGCCTTCCAGGCAGGAGGACCGTCATTAGACGTCGGGGGTCGTACGAATCTTGCCGGATCGATGGGCTCTTACGGAGCTCCCCTTGGTCGGTTGTGATCCCTGCCTCGGCCACATTATCCAAGCGCGAGCTTTATATTCCTCAAAATACGAAAAGCAACCATCGGTGGCGTCGGTGTAAACACGATGTGATTACGTCATCGTCACGAAATGTGACATTACTACGCCATCACATGACATCAGTGATTGGTCAAAAAATCGACCAATTCTGGACGCACTAGGAAACATTGTGAAGGGACTGCGAGGAGCTTGTAGGCTTGCGATCAAGAAGGTATACTGCTAAAACACCTTTAGGATGGGAAGTTTAAAAAGCGTGGTGATTGGTGGGCAAATAAATACAATGAACTAAGATAACAAAGAAGAGAAATGTTGGTTATGCTCAGGCGTTCTTGACAGCTTCATTCGACGGCCGCCTTGATGAGCCACATTTTAACGAGATCACGTTGAAGGGCCTGTTTCGCAGGAAGTTTAGATTCTGTCATTGGTTTTAAGAAAATATCGGCGCTAGCCATGATAAATGCGATAATAGCGATACAAACTTCAAATATCATGGTTCTAAGCTGAAATTGAAGCCGCGTGTGCTGCGTGCAAAGTAGCTTCTCTGATAAAGACTGAGCCCAGTGGTTGAAGCTGCCACAGAACGAACTGTGTACATTCTTCATGTATATATAGGACTCTTATTACTGCATGCTACAATGCGTTCGTTTTGCTGCTATTGCTGATTGTGTAGTGTGTAATTATTATTTATTAAAGAATACCTCAGAGGCCACGAATACATTGAGGCAACAAAGGTACAATAGTGAATAGAGAATAGAGAAAAACGCAGGACTCTAAAAGTAGCAATGCAGTATACACCAGTGAAACTCAACAGCATATATATATATATATATATATATATATATATATATATATATATATATATATATATATATATATATATATATATATTGTTGGAGCGGCAAGAAGAGAACAATGACGACAATCATGGGTGCGCTCGTGGCACGCGGCAGCTGCTGGCAGTGGAGCGACGGACGCATAGAAGATTAAACATGGTTCCTGCTCGGACTCTACATCTTCCTTGAGGATTTCTGGACAGCCACAGCCCCGAAATCTATAAGTTTGGCGTCCAACAGGAAGAACTCCACCCTTGAGCCACAGACATCGAGGTACCTGACAGTCCGCAACCATGGGCTTGACGATGCCGGTGACTGTCCCGACCTTTTCCGCCCAAGACATGAGAGAATCACTCCTTAAATTCATTGACAGCCTTTTCGGGCACTCGACGGTTAGCTGCTTCACGGGAGTATGACATGCTCTTGCAGGCCGTATGAGTTGCCCCGTGTGGTGCCGTAGAATGATGGCGGCGTCTTGAACCGCCCTTCAATTCCTGAAACCAGTTTGTCACGGCATTCCGGGAAGAGTTGCTGGCGGTGATCTACGGCTACCGTATCTGGCGTGAGCTCGACGTCCGGACGCGACACCCAGAGGAAGGTCTGCAAGATTATGCTTGGGCCATCCAGGGGCGCCTCCGTCGGGTGGACCCCACAGCTCCTGAGACGGTTAAGGTCTCGCACCTGCTTATTACTTTGGTCGGCATTTTTTCATTCATGAAGGCGAAACGTGGCAAAAGTAGCAAAAAAAAATAAAACGAAAGCACAACGTAATTTTATGGTGTGTTCAGTTTCTGTCCCATTTCCTTGTTTACAGGTGCGACTATCACTTTGTCGCACATTAATAATAGTACGCATTGATTTCAAAACTTGATAACTGCACATTTTATTGGCATCTGGAGATTTTTCGCCGTATTGCCCCAGCGTAGGGTACTGAACCGGGCATGTGACTGGTTAACCTCCCCGCTTTCTCTCTTGTTGTTCTTGTCTTCATATGCACCAAGTTTCAATCCTGCATCTAAACCATCGATACCCCCTTGGTGTCTTATTCAACCCATGGTGCATCCTAATAATGTACCACGAATCCGGAGGAAATATGAGCTTTCATAGCCCGTGCTGAAACAACTGTCTCTTCTTCTTTTGCACGAGAAATATTCAGACAGTGTACGTATATATACCGATGACTCCACGAACCGCCAGTGTTCGTCAGGTGCAGTAGTTGTCTCAGCAAGAGGTGTTACCATCAGCTTTAGGACTGACCACTTCACGGCATTTACAGCAGCGGAACTAGCTGCTTTGTACGCTGCACCTTTTGCGGTCAATTGGGAACTACCACAACAATGGTCGATTTTTGGGGACTCAAGGGCTGCCCTACAGTCTGTGCTCTCAGCATTGCGTCGAGGGCCGTACGAACAGCTCGTTTTCGAAATTCTATGCTTTCTCCACATTTCACACGAGAAAGGGCATCACGTGACGTTTCAGTGGCTGCCAAGTCACTGCGGCGTCATATGGAACGAACAAGCCGATACTGCCGCGTGGGCAGCTCTTGAAGGAACACGGGAAGGAGCCATGCCTCTTTCGCGGACCGATGCTGCCATTAATAATCACGTGAAATCCCGTTTTCATTGTGGCGCCCACAAAACAACGAGACGAATCGTCAACACCACCCGTCCTCTCTGATGGCTCTCCGCATGCCCACTGGGCTCAACCGAAGAGAAGCCACCCTTCTTCATCGCTTATGGCTAGGAGTGGCATTTACAAAATCTTATTCATTTGTCATAGGAATTGCCGACAATGCTCTCTGCGATGCCTGTACCACATCCTGTGCGACTGTCTATTATATGACATCCAGAGACAGTCACTGGCGTCCGTTCTTGCGCGCATCGACAACAGCCAAATGCATGTGGACACTATTCTTTCAAGTGGCCGAGAGAAGACATTGCAACAGAAGGCGACAAAGGCTCTGTTGAAATTCCTACGCGACGCGGACTTGAACAAGCGGCTTTAACAGCAATATCACACACCGCGAAAGACAAGACTGGACTATGAGTGTGTGCGCGTGTGCTGCCGAATTTGCTGTGTTTATCTCTCTTCCTCTGTCCACTCTATCTTTCATTTTCCCCTCCCCCTCTCAATGCGCAGAGTAGCAAACCGGCTGTCTATAGGCAGGTTAACATCCCTGCCGTTATTTTCCTCCTATTTTCCTTCCTTCTTTATTCAGCGACGGCACACACGTAAATTGCACTGGATGGAAAGTCAAATGACCCCGCCATGGCGGTCTAGTGGCTAAGGCCCAGGGCTGCTGACCCGCAGGTGACGGGATCGAATCCCAGTTGCGACGGCTGCATTCTCGGTGTAGGCGAAAGTGCTATAGGTGTGTGTGCTCTGATTTGGGTGCAGGTCAAGGAATCCAGGTGGTCGGTAATTTACGGAGCCCTCCACTATGGGGCCTCGCATATTTATAGGGTGTTTTTGGGGATGTAAAACTCAGATATTATTAATGTGTCAGCAAATGTGGCCCATGTTTACCTTTTGATGAAAGCTCGTGTTTTCGCGCATGTACATTCACGTTCCTTGTCGTTTAGTGACTTGGAAAGACGTTTGTCCACTAGACGGGAATATGCGTCAATGAGCTGGCGTGAGAACACGAGCTTTCCTCAAAACGTAAAGATAGGCCACATTTGCTAACTCAGTCTAATTAACGTAAGTGGGTGCCATTGCTGAATAAAATTCATATTCTTGGTAGAAGTAGCGAAGTGCCTCTCAAAGAAAATGCCTCTCAAAAGATTTTTTAGAAGCTTTTCAATAGAAAATCAATAATTCCTTAATAATGCTTTACTGTCTCTCTCGCCGGCAAAAAGGAAGGTTTTAGATCACAGGTTGTGCTCAAGGTAGTATCCAGTCAATTTTTGTTAAACTTGCTCCGCATGCCTGTGCTTAGAAATATTTTTGAACAGTTTGCTGAATAAACTGTCGAAATCTCCCCTCAACCACTTCTTGTCGCCACTTCCGGAAACGGCAATTTTTTAACGGCTTGCCCTCCATGCACCTATGATGCTGATATAACGTAGCTGTAATAACGCTTTCTTTTGGGTGATAATGCAACTATCACTAATAGACTGATCGTATCTGCCTAATGCTCTTCATCCCATTTGTATCCTGATTACTTCGGTAGTTAACGTAACGTTGCTTAATGCAGAACTCTTTTTGTCCTTTTTGCGCAGTCCTTCCCCAGCCCTGTTTGTTCCCGTCCTTGTTACTTGAGCTTCACGTTTCGCATCAGCAATCACATACTGTCTTAAGTAGGGGCAGTCCCAAATCACCTCCAGTGCACACCACCTTCGCCAAGCTATGGCAAAGCGTTGCTCGCTTCCGAGATGGTCGAAAGATAAAGTTTGCGATATATTAATACTCGTATCTATTGCTTGCTTTTTCAATACAAAAAATTCTGTTTGTTTACAATACGTGTACTATTTTCATGCTGCGTGCAGACCCTCCGCTGCGTGAAATAGCGGCCACAAAAAGTTACACATTTCCAATATGGCACGTAGAGTTCTGCAACTCATCAATCTACACTCCAACGACGAGCGTAGATGATATACGAACGGGAACTCATTTGTGCTGCTGGGTTTCCATTCCTGGTAGAACATGTCCGGAAGGTAAGGGAAATGATTTTTCTCAGGCGGTCTATCTATAGCGCAGCTGGCGCCCTACGCCATCTGGAGGACGAATCATAACATGATCCGCATATAATGCTGCCGTAAAAAGTGGAACAAAGATATACCCTAACACTCCCACATTTCTGGATGTTTATTTTCCCAAAGTCGCGTTGTAATATTGATGGCCCATCTTGGATACGTCCTTCTATAGTCACCTGACTGTCGATAAAAGAAGTTTCTGAGCCTCAAGCTGGCACTGTCAGAGCTACGAAGACACGAATCATTTACGAGTTTAACAGCTGCGCCCATGAAAAATGGATGCCCAGGACCGTGTCAACGCTTTTTATTGTCACCGAACCGACAGCTGCTGCTCGTTCCATTTGGGGTGAGTCCCGCAGAAATGCGCTCCGTTACCTTCCATGGAGTCAGGGTTCGATCAAGCGTCACAGTTTCCACTGTGTATCCTCATTGAAGGCAATCGCCATGAGATCTATACCTAAAGCGCTCTTTAATACGAAAGTGCTCAGTGCCACCTGCCGCATTTTCATAAGGCTTTGCTGCAAAGTCCGAGAGGAAGGTTTGCTCTGAACACCATTAACCACACCTGGCGAAAAGGTTTTCAAAGAACGCAGACGCAATATATTACGGGGACGTGCGACGTATGAGCTGTCTTTGTTGATTTTTCGGAGTCCCGGTTGCGATAGAGCCTATATTTCCGTTATTTATGCCAGAGCCGCCACTGTACACAGCTGTGCACTGTAGCTGGGAACATTGGAGCTGCTAGATGCCGCTCGACGCCCATGTCGACGACGACTGCAAAAAGTCGCGTAGGCGCGTTGTATGTACGCCATGCACGATGCTCTTCCGTCGCTCTACTCTTTCGTAAACGGTTCATTTGGCGAAGACGTTTGCAAACGCCGCCACAGTCGGCAGCGCCGACGATTGAGCACAACCCACAGCGTCCACTCCTTCCGCCCGAAAGCCATTAGAACCGCCGCCCAGCGAAATCACCGAGCGGCTACCATGCGTTCAGATGTTTTCTTTAACAGCCCTGTACGTCAGCGTACTTCCTTGTCATCGCTTTCTGACGGTATCTGAACAGCATGTTAGCAGCAGTGGAGGCTTCTCAGCGCTACACCAGACGACATATACCAGAGTTAACTCATCAAAGACTGTGCGAGGCTGTTGGAGGTGCTTTCGATAGACAATATTAGTTGAGCGTTCACTACCTGAGCTGCTCAAAGGCAGGCGCCCATTCAGAATGACCGGCTTCCTTTGTCCGCACAGCTTCTGCAGATGCTCAACTGATTATGCAATGGGAGTGGGAATCGCCATGCACTTTTTAGTGTACAACTGTATAGCGTACTCGGAATGCGTGTTTGCATTTACTGAATGTTGCAGTGAGAGCGGTCAAGTGAAAAGGCAGTGGCGGGATTCTGGTGCGCCTCCTCACAAGTCTTGCGGTAGTAGCACTTGGACAAATGCTGCCATGCGTTTAGTGGTTTCCTAACTTATTGAAGGTTATTCAAAGAAGTGAGTTACTGCTATGAGGAAGTTTCTATTATGCTATTGAGTAGATCATCAATTTTGTATCTCTAAATGGCTGCTGAATGCATGTATTGATCACCCAGAACGTGCTTTCAACTTACCGAATTGGGAGTAGTTGCCGCCTAGTTCGGAGAAAATTTGCCGACAAAGACCAGAAGGTATCCCAATGTTATAGAATGAAAACTTCACAACAGTTTACTGTTGGGCAAGGCGGTGCTTTGACATTATTGTGAGAGTGAAACAAAACACGCAGATGCTCGTTTGTTTCATTCTGTGTGTCATGTTTTGCTGTGCTCTCACGAAGTTTTCCAACTGTAAACGTTCGCGTAATACAAAGACATACTGAACACTGTCAAAAGCCTAGCTGCCGTCAACAAAGAGTGCACAAGAAACATTGTTGTTGTCGAACGTTGCATCCAACTGATAAGAGACGTCTTCGAATAGTGTTTGATGGCTTTGGCCTCACTGAAAACCTAACTGACATTGTGACAAAATGTTGCGGACATCAACGAAGCAGGTTTTTGGTAATAACAAACGGTTTACTAGTATTTCATATATAAAAAGCCAGAATTGACGTTGAAAGTTAATATTCAATTTCATCCCACACACTGCTTTTATGGAGAGGAGTGTTCCTGTTTTATTATACGCAACTATTTTCAGCGTTGGATTTTTACAGAGATCTGTACAGTAGCCGGGACAACTATGACCTTCATACTATAAGAGCTAGCAGTAACCCAGATGACACCCCACCAGTGATGATAGAAGAAGTCAGAAAAGCCTTGGAAAGCATGCAAAGAGGCAAAGCTGCTTGTGAGGATCAGGTAACATCAGATCTGCTGAAAGATAGAGGACAGATTGTGTTAGAAATACTAGCCACCCTGTTTACGAGGTGTCTCCTGATGGGAAGACTACCCGAGTCTTGGAAGAATGCTAACATCATCTTAGTACATAAGAAAGGAGATGACAAGGACTTGAAGAATTACAGGCCGATCAGGTTGCTCTCCGTAGTTTACAAGCTATTTACAAAGGCTATTGCTAACAGATTTAAGAAAACATTATAATTCAATCAAACAAAGGCACAAGCACGATTTTGAACAGGCTACTCAACAATCGACCACAATGATACTATCAATCAGGTAATAGAGAAATGCTCAAAATATAGCCAACCACTATACATAGTCTTGATAGAATACGAGAAGGCGTTTGATTCAGTAGAAATATCAGCAATCATCCAGACACTGCGGAGTCAGGGCACCAATGAAGCACATATAAAAATCCTGGAAGAAATCTACAGAGGATCAACTGCTACCATAGTCCTTCATAAAAAAAGCAACAAAATAGCAATCAAGAAGGCTGCAAGGCAGGGGGAAACAACCTCTCTAATGCTATTTGCCGCGTGCTTAGAGGAGGTTTTCAGAGGTCCAAATGGGAACAGTTAGAGATAAGAGTTGATGGAGAATACCTTAGTAACCGGTGCTTTGCCGGTGACACTGCAATTCTGAGTATCTCAGGGTAGAATTGCAACTAATGATTACGGACTTAGATAAGGAAAGCTGAAAGGTGGCTCTTAAAGTTAATCTGAAGAAAATGAAATTAATGTACAACAACCTCGCAAGAGAGCAGTGCTTCGAGATAGGTGATGGGGCACTTCAAGTTGTAAAAGACTATGTCTACTTAGGGCAAGTTTTAGCCGCGGAGCCGAACCACGAGATTAAAGCAACTAGAAGAATAATAATGGGGTGGAGTACATTTGGCAACCACTCTCAAATTATGACAGGTAGATTGCCACTATCCCTCAAGGGGAAGTTGTATAACAGCTGTGTCTTGTGGGTACTTAGCTACACAGCAGAAACCTGGAGACTTACAAAGAGAATTCAGCTTAAATTGAGGATGAAGCATCGAGCAATGGAAAAAAAGTGGTAGGTGTAAACTTAAGATACAAGAAGAGAGTAGAGTGGATTAGGGAACAAACGGGAATAAAGGAAATTATAGTCGAAATCAAAAAGAGGAAATGGGCATGGGCCGGGCGTATAGCACGTAGACAGGATAACCGCTGGTCAATAAGGGTAACTAACTGGATTCTCAGAGAAGGCAAGCGAGTTAGGGGGAGACAGAAGGTTTGGTGGGCATATGAGATTAAGGATTTTGCGGTTATAAATTGGTAGCAGCAAGCACAGGACCGACTTAACTGGCGGAACATGGCAGAGGCCTTTGTCCTGCAGTGGACGTAGTCAGGCTGCTGCTGCTGCTGCTGCTGCTGCTGATGATGATGATGATGATGATGGCAATAATATTTCATCTAACTGCCAAACTTGCCGCCTATGTTGAGCTTATATGCACCCTGCTCAAGAGGAACACCGGGATGATTTAGCATATATTTATGTAGTCGCGGAGTGTAGTATATATTTACTACATATAAACATACTGTTCCAAACTCACCCCAGGCCCTTTTCTGGCTTCCATTTCCGTCATGTTAAAAGAAGCGCTGTGACTTCTTTTCGTTGCTGATTTAGAGGAGTTTTCTGCATGTATTGTCTGTCAAAAGATATGAAGAAAGAAAAAGTCAGGACATGTGCAAAATACACTGCGATTACCACCCTACTAAGACACATAAGATGAAGTCATTCTGTTTGAGTCAACAGAATGGTTTTGTAACGCACTCAGTTTATACCTATGAAATGCCTGGCCATTCACATCCTTATTCAACATCTTTAATTTCAGCATTGACAAAAATATATGCGGGTACCTCAAATGAGTAGTCGAAGCACAGAAACTTTCTGAAGAAGATCTGCGTTAAATGCAGTGTTGTTGGTTTGTATAACAATTGCGGTAACGTTTCAGGAAAAAATATTTGAGTTGCTGCGAAACATGACCAACACAGCTTATGTGCCAAGCGCTTCTCTTACTAAAAAAGATAAAGTACTCATATGCGTCACTTAATATATGAGACGATTGATCAGTTGTTGCATGCGAAGAAAACGTTTGCATGACATTCGAGTTGTGACCATCGTGATTTCATTTGGCTCTAGCACCAACAGCGTATTCTTTTCCCATCAACACTTTGGGATATCTGTCTGTCCTATGTATTCCATTTTAGGGCCATATTTATTCCTCATTTGGTTTATTTGATTCTCTTCTTTTTCTTTATTTTTCCTGACCATCGATTTTTCAGCAACATTTCTCTGTGTTTTTCGTTCCAACCACCACAGTAAGTTTAGGAGGCAATAATGAGCGCTTCAATATCCACGCATCCAATAAGTGAGTCTTTGCGGTCCATTCATCCCCTATTCTTCTGCGTGCCGGTAGATGACGTAGCTTGTCCGAAAGCAACCTTCAAGCAGGGACGCTTCGCGCTTCCTTGAAACGCCCATTGATAATGCGCAGAAAACACATAAATGTAATAAAAACAAATGTATGAATGTTTCATCAATTACGCCGCCGATGAAATCTCTGTATTCCGCTCGGATGCTGTTCAATGAGCCGAAGTTGCGGATAAATTTTAATCGCGACTACCTCAGTTGAATTATTCTAATATAGACTAGTCTAAATAATGTGCACGCATTTTCTGGTTATGGCTTTTTATTTACTTATAAGTTCAGCCCAGTAGTTGCCAAGCATCGGTAACTCGGTGTAGGCGTGTAAGAAGGTTTATTCTGCATATATGACTTGCAAATAAAGGGCTCGCTTTACTTCAGGCACCCGCTCACACATTCCTTAGCGTTTGATCGAGTGCTCATCCGGTTGCTTTTTTTCTGAACACAAGTTTTTTGTTGGCAGAGTAAAAAAGAAAGGCGTTAAAAATAAATTGCCGTGAAAAAGTGCTTTTATCTTGTATTACCTCGCTAACAAGGATTTACTCAATTAACATGTGGGCGTGTATTGACACTCTCCAATCGGCCAATCAGGCCAGACAAGCGTATTCATTTTTATCCCTCTGAGTGCCAGTAAGTAGTGAGAAAAGCCGCTGTGAGGAAAATATGATACTCTCGTCAACCTTTCTCTGATAACCTCTAATTCTTTGCTAATCTCTCAGTGTATCTTGAAATTATAAGGCTGCCGTTGAGTATATTGAAAAAAAGAGCCAGAACTTAAGCTAAAAGTAGCCAAAGTGGCCATGTCATTTAGTTTGAGCGCAGAGCGCAGATTTTCATCCAAATTGAAGAAAAAGTGACGATAAATATAGAGTTCTTAGTATTAAACACTAAATATTAGGATTTTAAATTTTCAAAAGCGGGGTATAACGAGCCCAATATTTTCCTCCGTGCATGGTCGCCAAGCCTCGTTCAAGTTGAAAATATGTAAAAATATGTATTATACTTTTAGCCCGCCTGCTTTGTTTGTCTAGAATTGATAGAGTTCTCGGCAGAGTAATTGTATATCATAACAACTCATCAGGAACATCAGATGTTGAAGCTATTCTTCTTTTATTCTTAAAGACGGTGATAGTGACAGCTACAGTAATTGTGTTGAATTAGTGCACCATCAAGTTGCGAACTATGGCAAAAGATGAACAGTGTGGATTTATTTTGTTGTGGATGTCTCCATGATGCGCTGTGTTTCGGCATCAGAGTCAGGCGTCAGCCCTGATCTCTCCTGATATGCCCACGTAACTCCATCGTTAAAGACGGTAGAGTTCTCGTTAGGGGCGCTCGATGCGCACCACCCTGGTGGACGGGGCAAGGGCATGCGCGTGCATAAGCCAACGTGACGGTGTTACGACAGGAAAGCTTGCAAGTGAGGGTTATTCTGTCGACTTGTTTTCTGTTTTCTCTTCAAATGTACGTATATTTATCAGTAAATGTGCTAAAAGAAAAATTTGAGATAGCCAGAAACGAGGTATGGTACCAGCCTGAAATTTTGTCGCCAGAGAAGGTCACTAAGTAGCCACTTTGACGCAAAGTAGCCGCCAACGGCAACAATGCCTGAAACGAACATACAGTTTCGCAGTTTTTGTTTATTGCAGAAGGTCTTTCTACGCTGGGTTGTTTTATCTGCATGAATTGAATGCATAGCTCCCAGTGATTACGAAAAGGGTGAGTGTCGCTAATAGTTCAAAATATCCTGCCTATTCTGTTAATGAATTTGTCTTGTTTTACTTCATAACCTAAAATGAGAGTGGTATTTCTCGCAATAAAAAAAAAGCTTGTGTATCTTCATGTAACAACTGGCACACAACCATCAAATAAATTCTGTAAGTCTTTATTACAGCTCTGTCAATGTGACAGAGCTTTCTAAACAGATGAAGCTTCCTACAAGAATGTCTACGAAGACCCTCGTGCCTGGTGGTTGGGCAGGTAATATAAGAGCAGGTACCTAGAGTAGCAAGTCATACAATTTGCGTATGCATGCTAAGTTTCCTCATTTTCAATACAGAGTTTCCTTTTGCTCTCTGAGAAATAAAGTCTTATTAAACGTATGTTATATGCACCGAATGCCTACTTTCACTGCTAACATAATCGTGTTCTTAGTTTTGCGGCCCCTGGCCTCATTGGAAAAAGGCTTTATATGATTATACAAAAAAAATAGATGAGAAAGTCTCTTATGAACTCATATAATATTAACAGTACGCGAAGGCCATCCCAGTAGTATATTTCGACTCACGCAATATATACACGTCTAACTTTTCTCAAATTAGTTGACTAATTATCCTGTTATCAATAATTTTTAAATATTTAACTCAGGTATCACTACTTTGGAATTGTCATAGAATCTTGTTTAGCTTTCCCCATTTCTAGTTTTGGGACGTTAGAGCACACATATCAATCTTCTTTGCCAATTTTACTATGGCGAATATACCTTGATTAACTAAATTATTACTCACTAAACCAGTTTTGATTAATGTCATAGGCATGCGTAGTAATGCTTTCACGCTCTTTTTTATATTTTTCGCTTTATCTTAGGTGTCGCGTGACGTTTTATGCTTCACATGTGTCAATCAGGCTTAACCGGACTTTTTGTAAACAAATCCACATTCGCATGAGAAAAAGTGGCTTTGGCATAGAATACTTGCAATTTCCATAACAATAGGCTTTTGTTCACGTAACTCACAACCCCAAGATAAGAATTATCAACATTTTTCATGTTGATTTTTGTTAAGCCTTCACTTTAAATATCGCTCTAAAAGTTATGCTTTAAAGCAGTAATTATATATTTTTGTTCAACATAGCCGAAACTATGTATTCAGAGAACATTTCACAATGTGGACCTATCATCTTGAAGTTTCAGTACTGAAAACTATACAATCATTTCAAAACAAGTGTGCGATTGAGCTCACACCAGTTTCTCTATGAAGAACACTTTTAAAACAAATGTGTCATCCAGAAAACAAGAGGAGCGATGTATTGATGCCGCTTAATAATTGATATAAATATTCCAACCACATCGTTCAAAACAAAAGCTACATCTCAAAATAATGAAGCAAATTTCAATAGAAAAACTTCAATTAGGCTGTAAAAAAGCAAGACGAAAAGAATCGATCAGCTTCCAGCATAAGTTTCCATCGTGAAAAAGTGGTGAGAATTTGTATGTACAGCAGAACAAAATGTTTTCGAGTCTGGCAAAGTATTCGAAGAGACTTAGACGTGCGAGTGAATTGATTTATTGACATGCCAACCTCAGGTCAGCTTTCATCTGATAAACGCCACACCGCAGAAAATGTTCAATAGCTCGTTCTATAAGTTCTCCTTGTTAGACATATTGAAATGAACAAAAGAAGGGAAGTCAATCAAGGCGCACGCGGTGCTTAAGATACAACACAAAGTTAACAAATAAAGCAAGCTAAGGAAAATGCAGGGATTCTTACATCAATATTTAAATCAATTCAGTAATTATGGAATCAGTAGAAATGGTAGTGGATGAACGATTACTTGCCGTCAGTACGAGGTGCGATGAAAAATTGAGGCAAGTAAATACATAGAAAAGGGAGTAAGCGAAAAAAAAAGAGGCGGCATTCCACTCTTTCAATGTGGACAAGCTGCGACGTTTATCACAGAGTACCCAGGTAACTCAAGATTTCAAACGCTGTTGCGTATCACATTTAGTTGCAGCGTATACCCTGCAAGTATATCCAAAATGTCTTTCCAGCAAGACCCGATAGAGCCTAGCGTATGCCCCTTAGGAGTTTTTCATTTAAGCAGCGCGTTCTTTTTACTCGGTACGTGCATCGTTTTGCTTCTACAGCTCGATCTTTCTAGGCTCTCTTTATTAAATGCCTTGTCAAGCGCGAACACTGACCATCGGCATCAGCACGAGGGATGCAAAAATTTGGATGCAAGTGATGGCGTCCAAGATGGCGACAATATGTGACATCAGCTATAGAGTTTCCTATAAATACTCTGGAGAGGAACTGTGGCGTTAATGTCTATGAGAGTTGCAACGCACGACACTTCAGCGAGCATGGGATTGATGGGAAGTACACAGACTCGCCTAATCTTTTGAACTTCCGGCTCCGCTTCGGTTCACGTCGCTTGAAGCTGCTTCGTTACAAAACAACAACCAGCAATAGTTGATGAGTTAAGCTTTAGCACCTTAATCCATTAGGCTCACCGAATCAAATCGGGTCGTGAAGTTCTAAAGAGTTCATTCTTTTTGTTTAAACAAGAAACGCCGAAACACGGAAATGAAAGAAACCACAGATGCCTTCGAAGCCAGCAAGCACGAAGAATAGGCAAATTTATATACTACTCCTAATTGTCATGGTCTCTCACCGATCGCAGCACTAGAGTCGCCTGTAGTTAATTTGAAGAAACTCCGTGAGATCAGCGTGACGTGCCTGCAGCACCATCGCGACATACCATAATATGAGGTCAAGTGATCACGTCATCACTCGACATCATCGATTCGTGCTGCCTCCGCGATCTCGATCTCAGACGCCGTGGAAAATCAAAATGAGGCGCGAGTACCCTGTGAAACCTTCGGTTCTGGATGCGGTCTGAAATAAAGTTAGTCACATAAAGCTTGCGGAAGGGGGTGTGGGCAGACGATTACATCGACGGAGAAATCAAAGATGGCTTCCACTTTCTAGTTATTCTTGGCGATTGCGTAAGGGACCCTGCTATACTGCTTTTATAGAACTGTGTTGAGTTGTGAGGTATTTCCTTTGTATGTCACACATGCGTTAGCATTTACGAATCTTGGGTTGATTCCATCGTTTGCAGCACGCAAGTAGCGAGTAGTGGTGTTTAGCCGAATTCTGTGGCACAAACCTTCACACCTACGGACAATTGAGAAAAATACAAAAAATAGAGTGGCCCTCAGCAAAGGAAGCTTCCGAATTGTTAAACACCCTGTGCTTGGAAAGATGAAAATGAATGTAAAAGAATGGTAAAGCAGAGGAGGAGCAAAGTCGTGATTGTAGCACAATCCAAGTGCTACGTAGCAATATTGTCTAGAACGAATTACAGTTCCTCACTCAATACACTTGCTTGAAGAAACTGCAACAAGGCCCCGAGATCGGCTTGTGTTGAAGACTAAGCAGGCCAGGTCCCTAGAATCTTGCTGCCTTCGAGAAGGTTGTTGTACAGCTTGCCTAGTGCGGCTGAGGGGGCCACTCTTCAGGAAGTGAAATGAGTGCACGCAGACAATATAAGCTTGGCATTTCGTATGGGCAACTCCAAGTTACAGGCGGGTAGAGTCACGACGTGATAGCCTGCAGTGGATATGCAGTTTGAGATCATTATCCAAGATACGCAGTGGTGGGCTTGTAAACGTCGGTGAATTTAACGAGTCCAACAATATATAGATGACGAGCTAACAGACGAAGTGTTTTTGCAGTTTGGCATGGGAAAAAAGGAACGGTGGCACTGCTGAAGTCACCGTGGGCAGAATGGGCAGCTTCGTCAACTTTTTTATATAATTATAGCACGAACACACGACTATACTCATACACATAGGCACCAAATATGAGGAGGAGGGATGTGCGTGTGTAAATGTGGCATGTTTTAGCACTCTACCTATTGTTTTAAGAAATCGACAACCAGCAGGGCAAACAAGTTATTGTGCGTCAGCTTGGTTATTTCCTTGAATACCAAAGTAACAAGGCAGCCACCGGAAGAATATTTTATGAACTTTTCTATATTAGTTCGTGAAGGACTTTTCTGATTTTCGCCATGAGCTGCTGATGTGAACCTTGACCTCAAGCTGAGGATAGATTTTCACGATGAGAGCCAGTGATGGCGAACTACCCTACATGTCACCCGACACAGATTCGAAGTTGTCTGTCTTTGACACTTTGAAATTCTGTTGCGTACTGCCACAGGTTGCCATCATGCGAAAGAATAAAGAAAGGTACACAGGCACAATCTCGCCCATTAATATCCGGTGCTATTTCTCACATTATTGTGGTGATCAAAATGACAGTGATAGTCACTGAGGCGTCGCCCGGCTGGCTGAATATATTGCTCCTCAAATGAAAGCGGCAGGCCATACACCACGCGTACGGCACACTTAGTTAACTTGTTGATTAATATGTGGGGCTTAACGTTCCAAAACCACCATATGATCATGAGAGATGCCGTAGTAAAGGGCTCCGGAAATTTTGACCATAAGTTAACTTGTTTCGATGCAGGTAAGCGCATTTCTCTGGCGGAACTGTATTTGGATCCGGACGCTTGCATAGCTTCCCGAGCTTGTTGGGAGCCTAGAACACAACCTTAGCGATTGTCTCCTGGGCTGTCTTCTTCAAATTATAGAATAGTCCGTGCTTGTAGGGAATATACTTTGCAGCACTGTCAGGAAGCGGTATCAGCTACCAGCTTTTCCCCGTTTGATCGCGCTTTTCTCAATTCTTTTGTGCACAAAACTCCATTGTTGCAGAAAACAGGGTATTATTTTAAAAATGGGCGAAGTGCTTTGCAGAAAGGCTTTTCTCGCAAGAAACTAAAATTGGTAGCTTTAGTTGAAAAGATATGAGTTGGTCACCTTAGGTAACCACTATGCAGTAAGAGTCTACTGGTCACTTTCTGTGGAAGTACAGCTACTCACTTCTATATTACTTAGCGTTCAATACACATAAACATGCTTCCTGCACAGTAAATGTATTAGGAATGGCTCATGTTCTTACATCTATAAGAATATCTCGGGTTTACCGTGTAGCGCGCCTTGAAGACGACAGCAGTCGGAGAAAAACGAACGTAAGATGGCACATTAAAAACCAAACGAAGTAGCGTCATCTTTGTCGGATTACCGAAAGTTTTATAATTGCGCTATTGAAAATCTGACACGCGGGGCTGACTTGCTTCAAGAGGAACAAATGAAGAAAATACGGTTACCTTGGGCGACCACCATGCGGGAAAGAGTCAAAATTTGTTCCATGCCGAGGACTGAAGTTCAGTTCAAAGTTATAAATTTCCGCCTAACAGGTGACAGCAAGAATTTCCGAGGGCATTCTTGAAGCACAAAAGGACAATGGCCCGCTTAACTAGGTTGGTATGTGTGAACGATACCGCAAAAGTGCTTTGTTGACTCTGTGCTCCCCCAAACAATAAGTATGGCTATCCTGAAATATACGCTTCCTTTACTTCCAGAACAAAACGGCCCCACCGGGCTGTACACATATTGTTACGTCTAGTAATATATTTATTACGCTGAGGCGTACTGGTAGATTTCAAGGGGTCATGCACCGGAGGCCTATCTCGCTAGCCGAGCGTCCTCTTCTCTAATATGCCTGTTTCCCGCTACCCTCCGGCTCATACCCAAATCACATATGCAGTAACATTTCCCTCCACACAGACGAAGCCCACCGGGCGAGTTAAAGAGTATCTGGGAATATAGCGGTTCAAACGTGCTATTCAGTCTTCAAACGTGCTATTCAGTTCAGTCTTTGCAGATCTTCGGCCATTTGAATAAAGACGTGCTACGCAGTAAGTTACATCGCTTAAGCGGTCTAGAACAACATAAGGTCCCGCATAGTGTGCCAGCAATTTTTCACACAACCCACGTTTCCTATTTGGCGTCCACAGCAACACGTGGTCTCCGCAATTATACGTCACGTGTCGACGTTGATGGTCAAAACGTGTCTTCGAGCGATCTTGCGAAGCGAGGGTGCGCAGGTAAGCAAGACGTCGGGCTTCTTCTGCACGGCAGACAATCTCGAGTATACCGAAATTATGGTGGACCATAAACGGGAAGACGGTATCTAGGGTTTGACGAGGTGGCCGAGCATACAGAAGGAAAAAACGGACTGTAGCTGGTAGTCTCATGCTGTGCGGTGTTAAATGCGTAAGTGATGAAAGGTAGCACGTCATCCCAGTTCTTGTGATCTGCTGCGACATACGAAGAAAGCTTGTTCATGAGAGTCCTGTTAGTTCGTTCCGTCAGGCCGTTTGTTTGGGGATGATATGGCGTAGAGTGCCGAAAGCTAGAAGCGCATAGACGAAGCATCTCTTCTACGACGTCTGCAGTGAATTGTCGCCCACGATCACTGATAACATTTTTAGGAGGTCCATGTCGTAGAACCACAAAACGCAGCATGAATAAACACACGTCACCTGCAGTTGCCGATGGTATAGCAGCTGTCTCGCAGTATTGTGTTAAGTGATCGGTACATACGACTATCCAGTGATTGCCATTAGAAGACCTCGGAAAGGGACCTAGAAGGTCAATACCAACTTGCTCGAATGGAGTTCTAGGGGGTGGAATAGGATGAAGTCACCCTGTAGGAGCATTGGTAGGGCGCTTGCGGCGTCGGCACTCGTTGCAACTAGAGACGTACTGTTCCGTCGTCTGGCGCATTTTTGGCCAGTAAAATCTTTTTTGAAGCCGGCAACGAGTTTTCGCTGTGCCTAGATGGCCGGACGTTGGGTCATCATGCATAGCTTGCAAGACGGAAACGCGAAGGTTCTTTGGAACCACGAGAAGATATCGTAAGCCGGTCGTAGCATAGTTCTTTTTCTACACAAGTCCGTCGCGCATGCAGAAGCGAGTCGCCGATGGTCTTGACTCGGTAGGAAGGAGCTCCTGTATGGTGTGGTCTCTTTGCTGCTCAATCTTAAAGGCATTGGTATCAGGAAATGGTAGGTCCAATGGCGCGATGTAGGTGTCCAAGTTGCCCGCGTCACAATCCGTCGATGGAAGCAGTAGCCGCGAAAGACAATCTGCATCAGCGTTACGACGGCCGCTTTTATAGGAAACTGTAAAGTCGTATTCCTGCAGACGGAGTGCCCAGCGCGCTAGTCGACCAGATGGGTCATGCAGATTGACCAGCCAGCAGAGCGAATGATGATCTGTGATGATGGTAAAGGGGCGTGCGTACAGGTAGGATCGGAAGCGCTGCACCGCGAAGACTACGGTGAGGCGTTCTTGCTCTGTGACGGTATAGTTACGCTCGAACTCACTTAGAGAGCGACTTGCATACGCAATGACATGTTCTCTGGTATCCAAGCGTTGAATCAAAACGGCGCCTACACCGACACCGCTAGCGTCTGTGTGAAGTTCTGTGGGAGCCAGAGGATTGAAGTGTCGATGAATCGGATGAGATGTTGAAAGGAACTTTAACTCAGAAAAAGCGGACGTAAATTCCGGAGTCCAGTTAAATGGCACGCCTTTCTGAAGCTGGCACGTGAGTGGGTGCGCGATATTGGCAAATCCAGGGATGAATCGACGGAAGTACGAGCAGAGGTCCAAAAAGCTGCGTAGTTCTTTCGCTGAGTGAGGTTGCTTGAACGCCTCCACTGCAGCCGTTCTCGCGGGATCCGGCCGTATGCCTTCTTTGTGCACAAAGTGTCCAAGGACGAGTGTTTGGCGCTCTCCGAAACGACATTTCTTTGAGTCGAGCACCAAGCGTGCTTTGCTTAGGCAGTTCAGCACGAGGTCGAGGCGTGTGTTGTGCTCACAGAACGTGCGCCCAAAAATCACAACATCGTCTAGATAACACATGCATACTTCCCACTTTGAACCACGCAGAATGTTGTCCATGAAGCGCTCGAAAGTTGCAGGAACATTTCATAGTCCGAATGACATCACAATAAGTTCAAAAAGTCCATCGGGTGTAACAAATGCCATTTTCTCTTTTTATCTTCCTCGTGCATTGGAATCTGCCAATACCCTGACCTCAAATCAACAGACGAAAAGTAGGAGGCAGATGAAAGACAGTGTATAGCATCGTCAATACATGGTAGTGGGTACACGTCCTTTTTGTGATGGCGTTGAGACGGCGGTAGTCAACGCAAAATCGCCAGGTTACATTTTCTTCTTGACCAAAATTACGGGAGCGGCCCACGGACTTCATGATTCCTGAATCACATTCTTCTTTAGCATCTCGCCAACTTGTTCATTTATCACTGCGCGTTCCGAAGGCGATACCCGGTATGACTTTTGTCGAAGAGGTCTATGGTATGCCGTATCTATGCGGTGCTTTACACGAGAAGCAGGGAATTACAGTGGAGCCTGTAGTTGTGCGAAATCGAAAAGACCTGCATGTTTGTGCAAAGTAGTCGCCAGGTCATTACTCTCGTTGGTACTAAGAGACTTGTCAATCATTGCCATTATGGAGGTGTCCCTGGCGTGCAAATGATTGGAATCGGGCTTATCTGGAGAATCTCTGCTCTCTGCAAAGATGGCAAGGGAGAACACCTGATGTTGACGGATCTTATCAAGTTGTAGACCCTCTGGCAGTACCGAAGGTTCATTGGAGCCGTTGATCACCCACAAACCAGTATGCCCTTGCACAACCGATAACGTACAATAGGGTATAAGAACATTTTTCTTTATGCAGCTGAGGTGATTGGGCTCTACGGTGGCATCAAATGTCGTCTCGGTTGCAGGGGAACTGACGACAGGAACACACTTGGCAGACAAGGGTGGTACAGTTGTGTCCATGGACCCGCAAAGGGTACTTTCCATACAGGGCGGCCTTTCCATAAACGCTACCGGAACATTTGCATCTACTGTATTATCTCCTGTGCGGCAATCAGCAGTGGTACCACAAAGATTCAGGAAATGAAGTCCTAGAATTACATCATGCGTTGAATGAAAGAGAACAGCAAAATCAGCGATAAAATTTTGGCCACCCAAACTAACTGTCACTAAGCAGACACCAACAGGTTGTAAGACATCTCCGCTCACTCCACGAAATGTATCAGCACGGTCCCAACGGAACATAACCTTTCGTCCAAGAAGGCGTTTGAATGCTAGACTCATCACTGATATGGTCGCACCTGTGTCCACTAAGGCCATTGTTGAGACACCGTCGATTAGCACACGAACCTTATTTCGAAACATGCAAAATAAAGGAAGCATTTCTGTGGAAATCGTAGACTGTCCAGCGACCTCACCTCCAACGGTCGCGCCGACTAGTTCTCCGGCGGCGGCGAAGGGTAGCGGCGCCTAGGAGATGGTGACCGATTGGAGCGAGGGGCTGGCGGGGGTGTCAGACTGCGGTCAGAGGCCGGAGAACGGTGTCGCAGTGCCCTTGGTATCTCATGGGACGCACTTCCAGGGGACGTTGGTGTTCGTGCAAAGCCAGACAGGTGGGATCTCGGTGAGCGGTCGTACCTTGGCGGCTGCCGGTAGCTGCAGTACCTGGCAACGTGGCCTTCGACGCCACAGTTGTATCACACGGCCAAGGGTCGTTCGCCGAACCACTGCTGAGAGCGTTCCGCTGTGTAAGGTCGCCTACTCGAACGGAGTGGAGCAGCTTGCTGAACGGGAACTGCCCGCCTTTGTGGAGCGGGGCCGGTACGAAAGCGTTGGTCATACCGCTGGTCAGGTGCGAATGAGTCTCGGCGTGGCCAGGAATGTCCAGCTTCGCTAAAGTCCGTCGCACATACCGATGGTCGCAGAGGAGCGAACGGCGCCGGGTAGTAGAATGAACAGGTAGGCGGATGATGGATGGTGTCCTCGGCCAGTGTGTCTTGTCGCTGTAGCTCTTCGCGCACTATTGCCCTGATAGTAGCAGCAAGGTCGGCAGGTGGGCTTGCGTAGACGCTAGCGACTGTTGTGACATTTGCCAGCCTACCGACTTTCGGGGCAATACGACGCGTCTTCAGCTTCTCGAAAGTACGGCAGTGACGTTGGACGGCGGATACGGAAGCGAGGTCTTCCCTGCCTATCAAAAAATTGTAGACTCTGCTATACCCTTCAGAAGGTGTCCGACCATGTCCTCTTCAGACATATACGGGTATATGATCTTGCAGAGCATCAGAATCTCCTCTATGTAGGTGGTACACGTTTCTCCAGGAGTCTGGGCTCTTTGAGCCAACGTGCGTTCCACGCTTTTCTTTTTCAAATCAGAGTCACCGAAGCATTTCTTGAGTTCTTCGGCAAAACGATCCTACGTTGTGAAGGAATCTTCGTGGTTTTCGTACCACATCAAGGCGGTTTTCTTGAGAAACAGCGCGACATTTCCCAGTTGGTCAGTGGGATTTCAGCCGTTGTACCGGCTCACCCTTTTGTAATGTGTCAGCCACGCATCCACATCTTCCCCTGCTCTTCCGACGAACGGGCGGAGTTCCATATAGCGATACCGAGGTGCAGCCAGCACTGACCTTCGCGTGGTTGAGAAGCCGTGACCTTCACTCTCGGTCATGATGGTTGTTGTCAGTGGCAGACCAGCAAGACGACGGCTCCAGCGAAGTTCAAACAGCTGTGGCTCCATGGTTCGTCGATGTGCTGTACCCAGCACCTCCACCACTCTGTTACGTTTAGTAGTGTATTTATTACGCTGAGGCGTACTGGTAGACTTCAAGGGGTCATGCACCGGAGGCCTATATCGCTAGCCGAACGTCCTCTTCTCTAATCTGCCTGTTCCCCGCTACCCACCGTCTCATACCCAAATCACATATGCAGTAACAATATATAAGAAGGTTAAAACTTATAATCCCGAAAACCGTGGTGTCTTGCACTTGAAGTACAATTTCGTGAGATAAGTGGCATAAAAACGAGTCGCTAAATATAGGAGTGACACAGGAGCCAATACAAACACCACTCTTCTGCAAAACGTTTTCGGAATCCGAGTGGTTGGAGTTAAAATTTAGATAAAACTCTAAAAATGTCAAAAAACATCATACATATGTGTGATAAGGTCTTGCTCTCAATGATCAATTTAACAAGGTAAATATTTTCTACCACCCTTAACAACTTCACAAAATTAGGCAACGTCATTTGGGAACCGGTGGAGATAGTGCGCACATCGACTGTGTTCGAGCGGATTTCTAGAAGCCCCCGTATTCAGTCATTCAAATAATGTTGTTCTCAATATTGTTAAAAACATATCAATATAACATACTGCGTACTTTGTTATTACATGTAGTAAAACTCAGGACATACGGTAATTTGTTGCTCAAACGCAAACATTGTGATCTTTCATCATCTATGTGTCCGACGTCATCACGCAGCAGACAAGTTTCGTAAAGCGCTCAGCATAGTGTCATCTTGATTAGCAAGTAAGCTTTGAATATGCTAGATTGGCCGGGAAATACAAGCTTCATTATTTTCTTTCCAAAAAGGCAATACTCTTGAATTTCTCACTTTACACCGTTTCGCTTATTTTTCCAGGTTTCGCCATGTTCGCAGCTTGCGTACATCAACGGCTGGAGTGAATGACAACAAAATTTCTGTACTTCGCGCTTTCTCTTAACCACACAAACCATGGAAGCAGTGCATCGCGTACTTTATTAGGAGGATTGACGAAGCGCTCGTATAGAGAGCTTGCAAATTTGCCCCTCCTATCTGGGCGCGTCAATGTACCATGCGAACATATCCAAGTTATCGAAATTAAAGTTGGCAGGTCCCACGTAATTTGATAATCGATAATATGCAAAACATTCGAAGGGAAGATAACTGTGTTGTAATTTTTTTTAGCAAGACCTTATGAAATTCCGCTAAGTATATGTACAAATGTTGTACACACATGTGTTAAACAGTAGCATGTTTGCCGTTGCGTGATGATGCCAACAGCAAAATGGGCATTAGCGGCACCAGACACGGCATGCTGATGTGAAGTGGTAGTGCCCGCCAGGATGGCAGCCCTCAACACTGCTTTATGAATGAGCATCAGTGGATGGCACTTCACTGCTGTCACAGGTCCCGTTAATTAGGGAGGCGATCGTCGGGCTAATTCCAAGGGCCGAAGTATCGGCCCCCCGAACTGCACCACGAAAGCGTGCACAATTTGAAGTGGTCCTACTTGGCGCGCCAGCGGACGCTGGCTGTGGCCCAAAGAACAAGTCAGAGCCGAGAGTTGATAAACAAAACAAAACTATATTCTCAATAATGGCAGATCAAAGCGATACACAAATATTCACACTCGACACTAGTTGAATACGATATGTCACCAGTCAAATAACGTATTACACAGTACAATCAGCCACACTAGAACCAACGGACACAAATAACAATACGCGCTACAATACAGTCGCATGCATCGAACAACCAAGACACTTAACGACTAAAGAGTTCGAAAACTTATTTAGTCCAAATCCTTGGAACAAAAGTCTGAATGATACTCTTCCGAGAATCACTCACTCAATGTCCAGCGTTGATGTCGTTCCGCTGCCCCCGAAGTTTCTCTTCCAGGAAACCTCGCATCTTCAATGGGCCGCTCTCCAAGCACCCAACTTCGCCGGGAACACGTCAGCTTCCCACGCGTTGCGGTTGCAGAACGCGTCTTCGCTCTCTGGCGGTAGTCTCACACTCTTCTGCTTGTAGCACGAGTCATCACCCCTCAGGTGGAAATTCTCTTCATCTTCTCCTTTGTCACTGAGGACCAAAGGCTTCGCCGACGACACGGCGGAACACCCTACTCACTCTGGCGTCAAATTCCTTCTTCTCCTGATCTCCCATCTCTGCTGCTCGGTTAAATACCCTTTGCGCTAGATTCCAGAAAATTCTCATCGTTTCCGTCGATCCGATGCGCCGCTGAGGCTGGGAAAAGTGCGAGATGTTTCGAGAACCGTCCACGACACATGACGCAACTCAGCATCACCACGCCCTTTTCCCTCGAGAACCTTCCAGGCCTTGCTCGGCAGCCGATGTAAGGAGGTTCGTCGGCGAACCTCCGCTTCCGAGAGGAGAGAGACGGCGCGCCCGGGGAGTCTTTGGATACTTGTTTTCTTCTTTATCGTTGACCTCGAGGCGTCTCTCCGCGCTTGGTCGCGAGAATTTGGCGGTGCGCCCTTTTTTGAGCGCTCGTTTTTGACAACTGCAATGGTCGTTAACCCGACGTGACGGCTTAATTTTAGGGGTACATACGCACTCGTTATAAAATTAGATAGCCAGAACTGCAGCTGGAATTTAGATATTCACGAACATTACGGTCTATTTAAAAAGCTGTTCCAAGACATGACGTGGCTCTGTAGCGGAATGCTTGATCACCTAGCAGAATGCTCTGGTTCGATTCCTGTTGTGACCATGATATTTATTCTATTCGCTCATTTCGTCAACGCTGCCGATGCCCGCTTTTAGGGACAAATATCCTTAAGGTTGACCTATTGTTAGGATCCATCACGCCCCACAAAACTCGAACCTAAACTGAATACCTCCCCAACAAAAAACAAAAACATATGTGTAAACAACCGACTTTATGATCACCAGTGTCTTCCGTTTGTCCGTATATCCGTTAATACTTCTGTCCACCACCAATCTGCCGATTCGTCCATCCATGTGTCCTTCCATACATCCTTGCGTCCAATCATCCGCGCGTCCGTGCATACGTCCAATTGTTCGTCCATCCGTGACTCCGTTAGTCCATCTGTAAGTCATTTAACACTGGTCGGTGACTTCAACGTAGTCATAAAGGACCTTAGGACCTATCTATAATTTTGCCCCCTTGTCGTCATTCAATTCGTAGCATTGCACTAATTTTTCTTAATGCTTTTGAAATAAAATTACCAATGTCTGTTAGCACCGTTATTTGCTTGATATAAACTGCCAAGCAGCTTGAGTGCATTGCGCTTAACTACAATTGACCTTCATCCGACGGGAAAGCTGTACATAACAGTACACATATAATGTTTATCAAATTGGATAACCGTCGCTGCCTCCCGAATTGATGCTTCACGAACATCACGGCCTATTTGAAAAGCAGTATCGAGACCTGGCGTGGCTCTGTGGTATAATACTTGGTTGCCAAGCAGACTGCAGGAACTTGATGATTACTTCTGGGACCCTGACATTTTTTCTTCACATTCATCGGGCCAACGCAGGTGATGCCAGCTTTTTCTTAACGCTCACGCATTGATATTACCTATGCGTGTTCTCACCGTTCCAGGGTAGATATAGAGTGTCGATCAACTGTGGCACATACCCGCCCGAAGGTATGTGTCACTGCTTGACGGAAAGCTTTTGATGATGCACTCGACAGGAATGTGACGTTACTTATGTAAGGACCAGCGAGTCGTATTTTTCAAACCATCTAACCCTCCTAAACTAATTTTCGTTCCCGAAGTTAAGGGGGTAATCACTACAGCACCCAGATGTATGTGCACAGATAGATAGATAGATAGATAGATAGATAAATAGATAGATAGATAGATAGATAGATAGACGCCAAAAGTGCTTGCCGTACGCAATTAAACGCTTGGAATTATGTATGCCACACTACTAAGTACGATGAACGATACGGCGTGAAAGCACGAACCGTCTCCCAACATGCGTCGCCCTGAATGCCCTCAAGGCCATTACTCAATTAAGTTCTTTGTTCGTAACGAGACTTAGGGCAAAGAGAGCTGGAACAGAGAGCCCCAGCAAACATGGGTCAATTGAAACCACACGCATACGACACGCATACGAAAGCGCGGGCACTGTTGCACAGGCAGCACCGTCGCTCTCTGCCCGCATGCTTTCTTTCAATATCAACTCGTGTTTCAGCCGCGGCGTTTCAATTTACGCGTCACGTACCGTTTTATGGCACAGAATACACTCTACTATGCTTCAGAGAACAGCGAATGTGCGTTTAGCATTCGCAATGCATTTTCTTCAGACGAGTAGATGTACAGGCTGCGTAGGGGCGGCGTGGACATTGTTCTTCGACTGTTTGCGCGCCCTGTATACTGGCCGACGGGATGTGGCAACTTTGTATTCTTGCGTCTGTTCTCACAGGCAGAGTATAAAGGGATCAATATGCAATTCCCGTAACGGCGTAAGCATTTGCCTTCTTCGAGCACGCGTTCCTTTCTGCTGTTCCCCGAGCTGACAATAGTCTCGGCAAGGAACAACCAAGCGGTGAAAGATGAACATATTGGCCGTGGTGACTCAGAGAGTTTATTTTTAGGCTATGTTCTATTCGAAACATGAGCGAGTACCGGCAAGCGCTAACGCTCACCTTAAAATAAGACAACAGTGTGCAGATCCGGATCAAAAAAAGCGGGCGCGTGAACTAGTGGGCACGTTTACCATGACACTGCTGATGCGAAGGGACTGCCGTATTAGCGAATCCGTTGTTTCGTGTTTTCCTTGTTCACACAGATGAACTGAATATGAATGAAAATGACTAAATGCACATCAGTAACAGAATTAGATAGGTAGAAACAATTATGTAATATATTTCTGCATAGAGAAATCATTTTAGGGCATAGACCTTACATGAGCCGCCATGGTGGTACTGCGGTACTAACACGAAGCTTGCATGATCGATTACGGCCGCTGCAGTCGCATTTTAATCGAGGTGAAATGCAACATTTCTTAAATGCTACAGCGACGGACATAGAAGGCTTTGGTCTATGGAGGAGTAGGCATTGTTAGCGAGGCTGTAATATGTAGGCCCTCTCGGATCCAGGAGGCAGGCTCCAGAAGCAAATGTTCCATTAGGTGGCCTCGCGCGTCGCAACGAGAGTCTCCCCACAGGCTACGTTGCGCATTAAAGTCCCCTAAGACAAGACGGGGCTCGGGAAGTTCATTTATCTAGGACCGGAATTCACGTTTATGCAGTTGGTAGTGTGGCGGTATGTACAGAGAGCGAAAGATGACGAGTTTTATGAAGAGTACCGATCGAACAGCCACTGCTTCAAAGGACGATCGAAATGGTAAGTGCATGCATGATATCCCCGGAATAACTATAATGGCTACACCTCCGATTGATGCTATAGCGTCATCACGGTTCTTTCGGAAAATGATATAGCTACGAAGAAATTTGGTGTGTTTGGATTTTAAGCGTGTTTCTTGTACGCACAGTACTTTTGGCGAATGTATGCATAGGGGTTCTTGGACACCGTTAAGGTTCATGAGAAGGCCCCTAAATTTTAATGTATAATTTGTGTGTTCATCATGAAAGTAATGTTTTTCTGTGTGTAGGAAAAATAGGGTTCGGTTGTTTAGAAAGGATATCTGGGTTTAAGTAACAGAGGCATCATCGGGCCCTGTTACTAACTTTTTTGTCTTCCTGGCACTCCAAAGAGCCACGTCAAGCTTTCGTTACGAGGGGTACCGTGGTGTCCATTGCCTCCTGGGAGGCACTGGATGCCCGGACGCACGAGCCAGAGGTTCGTGTTTTGGACATCATCTGGTGAGAAGACGCCTTAGTAACTGACGACCCTGGGGGTGCTCGTAGCTGTTCGCGAGCTGGCGTAACAGTCTGGGTTGCCACCGCCAAGGGGGCAAGTGCCACAGCTGACGGCTAGCTCTGTGCAGGCCGAGAGAGTGGCAAGGGCTGGTGCGACGTTGCCCCCCTCCCCACGCCGCATCAGCATAGGGTGTTGCGTAGAAAAGTGCGCACCTTTTCGCGCTTCCTTTAATGTGATGTTCTCTTTTACGCTGAGTGTTATATTATCTTTTTCTTTTTTTTCCAATTTGGACATGAACGCGAGTACGATGCAAGATCGCCATCACAGATGACACAGTTAGGCGTGTTTGTACAGTTATCAGAGGAATGTCCTTGGTGCGCAGAGCTTGCGCAAGTTTCTCTACTTCGGCAGCTTTGGGAGCTGTGGCTGAATCTCTGCCAGTTGAAACATCGCCTAGGATTTGGTATGTATGGGCGAACGGCGAGTTGAATGTAACCTGTTTCTATATCGGAAGGTAGCACATTGCATGCAAATGTCAATACGAGGTGCTTAGTGAGCATTTCTTTTTTGTTACGTCTGCCTATGATTCGTATCACATCAGTGAAATTTGGATCTTTACACCAATTTAAAAGTTTTTGTTTGGCCAGTTCAAGGAGGTCTGCTTCTGAGACGATTCCGCATAATGTACTCATGGATTGGTGAGCTAAAACTGATATTGAAGTTTTACCGATTGCTCCTGGATTGCCAAGTTTTTCAAACTGTTGCTTCAGAGGTAGTTCAAGGAGAGGGTCACCGCTCACCATCTTAGTTACTTTGTAGACTGATCCGAAGACTTCGATCAATGACTCTGGCAGAACAAATGGTGGAATAGATCTGGCTGGTTTATCTAGTGTTTCACTGTGAATGACATGGAACTTTGGAAATGACAAGCCGGGGCAGTTGAAGTATGCGAGTTCGTCGGTGCGCACCTTTTTAGGGGCAAAGCTCCTTAAAGCGGCAACCGTCCGTCCCTCGTCGTAGTCATATTGCGTAAGCAGTCTTGCTGCTTTGACCTGCAAGGTGGTGCCGGTGGGAGATTTCTCCTGTGCGTTGTTGAACAATAAAATATTCGCAGCGTGCGCGTGAACTAAAAGCCTAATTCTCCTGTCTCTCATTCCCAACTACCAGCCATTGGCATGCACATTGAGCACTGTCTGACAAGAAAGGGTCGCTACGTTATACTCGCTGGGCGTAACCTCCTTAGTTTTAGAACGGTTTAGTGAGTGTTGCGCAGCAGTGTCATGATTACAGTGAACTAGTATATACCGTGAACTCGAGGTGGTTAAAGGTGGGAAGTAGACAAGAAACGCAAGCCGTAAGAAAGTGTGCGTGTGCCACCTTTCGCTTAGTCCTCGGAATCTCCGCTGGATGGCGGTGCTTCTATATGTGGAATATATGATGAAAAGATGCGAGATGGTGGTACTTGGAATGTTGACTAGATGAACGAACGGACACACAGACAGATGCATGGATGGTTGCACGGATGGCAGTGCGGACGGATGGACGCATGGACGAACGCCGGGATGGACGCACGGGTGGACGTGCGGCCGCACGAAGAGACGGACACTTGGACGGGCGGATGGACGCATGGGTGGTCACACAGACGGACGCATATATGATGAAAAGATGCGAGATGGTGGTACTTGGAGTGTTGACTGGATGGACGAATGGACACACAGACAGATCCATGGACGGACGCATGAATGGCTGCACGGACGGATGGACACATGGACGGACACAGCGCGAATGCATGGACGAACGCAGGAATGGACGCACGCATGGGCGGATGGACGGTCACACAGACGGACGCATGGATGGACAGAAGCAAGAACAAATGGACGGGCAGATGCTTCGCCACACTCTCCATCTGTCACCCCGTAGATATGCTGCCTTTTAGATGCGGATCATCTAATACTCGAGGCTTGTAGTGCGGCGCCGTCCGCAAGCTTCCTCCTCCTTCTTCCACCATCTGTGCATCCCTTCCTCCTCTACACACCGCGCGCGCTTCACTCCTCCACCATCTGTGCACCCTTCCTCCTCTACACACCCAAGGAGGAATAAAACAATTGCTGGAGTGGAAATGATTGCGCAGATGTGAAGCCGTTCCTCTGGCAAGATGGCGGCTGTGGCGGCCATCTTACTAGGGGCATGATAAAGTGTCGCCGTTCAGCGTTTCCCTCGCACGCCCAACGAGTTTAATGCAACCAACATTTTTGGGGCCTCATAGTGCTCCAAGTGCGTTTTAAATGTCACTAGTTTTCCGTAGTGAGCCTCTAATTAGAGGCAAAGTTCTTTGAAGATTCAGTCATCCATATTTGTTTCTGAGTGTTATTTCGTCAGGAACAACCATCCTTTTATATAGAACTACCGTAGTATTTACATAACGTATCAAAGCCACTTGATCTTTAAGCGGGCACTATCAGAAAAGAGCATGTTTCCGCCATCTTGGCAGTGGCAATAGGTGGCTTCACTTCTGCTGGCAAGGCATCGCAGGAGCTTCAACTCCAGCAACTTTTCTTTAATTCTCCTTGTACACTCCGCGTGCGCTTCTCCTCTTCACGAACATTCGCTAGCTGTATAATGTAGCGTGCATGCGCCGTCACGCTTCGAGAACATCGGCAGCTGACGCGCGCGCATGCGCCGTCGCGCTTTGAGAACATCGGCAGCTGACGCGCGCGCATGCGCCGTTGCGCTTCTCCCCCTTCTCGAACATTCGACAGCTGACAGTGCATGCGCCGTCGCGCTGTATATATACTCAAGGTCGGCGCTTGCTCGCTCAGTTGCCGCACGTCGGTTGGTTTGTACGGCGCGTCGACGTCCAAGGTCGCGGTGAAAGGAATTCCAACGAATCCACTAACACAATGATCGACGTCCCTTCGACCAGCGCCGCCCTTTCGCATACGTGTGTACGTGTTCACTCATTTAACACCCCCTCCTACAACCACGTTAACCAATTTAGCCATCGACCCAAGTAAGTCGCAATTTAACACCCCATTTCACAACCACGTTAACCAATTTAGCCATCGACCCAAGTAAGTCGCACTTTAACACCCCGTTAACCAATTATATGCTCCGCATCCTCCTCAGTGTTCCCCCGAGGGAAGCTGCGGGCAATTTTTTTTAGGAAGACGATCGAGTAGACGGAGATTGACGGTGATCCCATTACATTTTTTTTTGTTCCGGCAACAATGGCGGCCACGCACCATAGAGTTAAAAATAAAAGACTGACGCTGAGACACTTGTATGAGGCTGCAGACGGCAGCCGTAAATTGCTGTTATAATAAAATATAATCACCCAAAATTGAGTAGTCAAACGAGTTGAATCTCGCCGCCAGGAAGGCTAGAAATAAACTGAATGAGTAAGAGACAGGTTGGATTCATTATGAGAGAAAAAAAAATGGCAGCATATCCACGGAGTGAATGATGGAGAGTGGGGCGAAGAATTCGTCCGTCCATTCGTTCTTACTTCCGTCCGTCCATGCGTCCATCAGCCCGTCCGTGCGTGCGTCTGTTCGTGCGTCCGTCCCTGCGTTCGTCCATGCAGCCGCCCCTGCGTCCGTTCATGCGTCCATCCATGCATCTGTCTATGTGTACGTGCGTCCATCTATTCAACACTCCAAGTACCATCATCTCACATCTTTTCATCATATATTCCCCATATAGAAGTACCGCCATCCAGCGCACATTCCAAGGACTAAACGAGAGGTGGCACACGCACACTTTCTTACGGCTTGCGCTTTGGTTCCACTTCCCACCTTTAACCACCTCGAGTTCATGGTACATACTAGTTCACTGTATTCATGGCACTGCGGCCGAACGCTCGCTAAACCTTTTGAAAACCAAGGAGGTTACGCCCAGCGAGTATGACGTAGCAAACTTTTTCAGTCAGATAGTGCTCAATGTACATGCCAATGGCTGCTAATGGGAAATGAGAGGCGGAGAATTCGGCTTTTACTTTCTTACGGCTTGCGCTTCGTATCTACTTCCCATTTTTAACCACCTCGAGTTCATTCATAGTATATACAAGTTCATTGTATTCATGGCACTGCGGCTCAACGCTCGCTAAACCTTTCTAAACCTAAGGAGGTTACACCGAGCGAGTATAACGTAGCAACCCTTTCTTGTCAGATAGCGCTCAATGTACATGCCAATGGCTGCTAATGGTGATCGCAGCCTGCGCGTTAACTAAAAGCTGAATGCTCCTGTCTCTCATTCTCCATTAGCAGCCATTGACATGTACATTGAGCACTATTTTTTATTGCTCAGCTACGCACAGAAGAAGTCTCTCACCGGCACCACCTTGGAGGTCAAAATTTTATACTCGTTAAATACTTCGGAGGACGAACGGGTGCCGCTATAAGGAGCTTCGCCCCTAAAAGACAAAAATGATGACCGAGGATTAGGAACCATTCAGGGTGGATGGAAGCGAAGAGAGCATAAAGAATAGGGGCCCACGAGACGGCTTTACGCTCTCCCATAGTAGAGTACCGAGTACTCTAAATCAATAACCACTTTTGCACAGTTAAGAAAAGGCCCCTGGATGGGTCAGCCCAGAGGTGCCATATACGTAAAGCCGGGGCCAAAAGGGTGTGTTGCTTCCACCGAGGGGCTTTGAAGGTCCAATAATGCAGCGGTGACTCAACCCTTAGGATCCCCTTTTCCCCGGTAATGGCTTAGGCACGCACGGCGAGGCATGCCCCCCATCAGCATGGGTCTGTGGTGTGACTACACACCAAACACATGTTTACGCGCACGCCCCTGTGATAAATGGAGCAGGAAATATGGCGGTTGTGTCATGTGCGACCGGAAGTTCACGTGACGAACTTTTTTTAGGGGTGAAGCTCCTTAAGCCGTCACCCCATCGTCCTCTGTAGTAACCTAGTAACCACCTCTCTCGTGTAGGTTCTGCAGGAGAGTTTAGTTTTTAGAATGTCCGCTAGATGGCTCAACTTGTGTATTATCAATATATAATGAAAAGATGTGAGGTGGTGGTACTTGGAGTTTTCACTAGACGAACGGACATACGCACAGACAGACGGACAAACGCACGAACAGACTGAGTGACCCATGGCAGGACTGATGGACGGATGTACGAATGAACGGACGGACGCTTCGCCCCGCTCATAATCATTCAGTCCGTGGATATGCTGTATTTTCTCAAAAAAGACGGAGACGCAGCAAAATAGAGTCCAGGAAGACGGCAATGACGTATAGCGATATTTCACCACTTATTTCTCGCTTTTGATGACGCGTCGAAAAAATATTACCTTCCAAGAGCATGGTGCGATTTCATTTTTCTTTTTTTTTCCAAAGAGCAAAAAAGAGAGCATTATGATTTTCCAAAAAAAGACCTCATGAACCCCAGTAATGCCTATACATTCACTCTCTATTAGCAATATCTGGTATACGTCTCATTTTTAGTGAAATAAATGTCCACGCTTTCCTGTGTGAGTAGAGAACACGTAATCAATATTGTACAATGCGTCGGCTGAATAGGTTTCTAGGACTACAGTGGACAAAAAAGAATATCTGTGTTGTGGTGGTTCAGGTGCCACGGAAAAAAAATCATGGCGTATCCACGGAGTGAATGATGATGAGTGGGGCGAAGATGGCCAGTCAGCCCGTCCGTGCTTCCGTCCATTCATTCGTTTTTGCTTCCATCGGTCCGCGCGACCGTCCATGCATCCGTCCGTCTGTGCATGTGACCGTCCGTCAGTTCGTCCATGCGTCTGTCCGTCTGTTCGTGTGTCCATCCGTATGACCGTCCGCTGGTCTCTGTGTCCGTCCATGCGTTCATTCAGTGAACACTCTATGTACCGCCATCTCGCATATCGCATTCCCTGTGGCACATACCCACTCTAGAGCGGGTATGTGCCACCGGTGTTTACCTACACTACTATATACATCGAATGATGTACAGACCCACGCCATGAGCAGCTTCGCCCCTGGAATACAAGCTGTGTGCCTTCTGCAGCAGGAGTCTTCTTCAAAAAGCAATAATGACATAGAATTCCACGTGACACGTCGTCTTCCTTCAGAAGAAGGCGCTGACTGCCACGGTTCTTCCGGATTGCTGAGCTAAGGCGTTGCCGATCGATCCTGCTTTTCTGCTTTTATTTGTTTGTTTGACAACACTCATGGCCATGCTTTTCCACTTATGCGTTGTGTGCCGAAAAGTTTGCATTCGTTACAGTTGTTCGACTTTCTGAAGAACCTTTTTTGTTTGCACAGGGTGCAGCTAAGTTAGATGTGATGCTGCATTTATTTATTTTTTCATTTGGGTTTTATTGACGGCGGGTTCCAACATAGAGCTCTCGCGGCGGCCAGCGAGAAATCAATGGCAAGAACTGCAAGGTTTACAGGCTGGCTTGGATTACCCGACGAAATAGCTGCATGGGTTGGAGGCATAAAGTTGCTTACTAGTTTATCCTGGACGTCGTTTCGTATTACCGCTTTTCGTTTTCGCGGAGTGTTCTTTCTTGCCTCTTGTACCTATTCGTCAGTATGGCAGCTTTCGGAAACTGGATCGCTGCATCTATAAATTTTAAAGCACCCCTTTTTGCACCTCAAGTCCTCCAGCACAAAAAAAGAAGCCCCTAAGTTGATGCAACAACCACGGAAACAACAGCAATAATAATAATAATAATAATAATAATAATAATAATAATAATAATAATAATAATAATAATAATAATAATAATAATAATAATAATAATAATAATAATAATAATAATAATAATAATAATAATAATAATAATAATAATAATAATAATAATAAATTATTATTATTATTATTATTAATATTATTATTATTATTATTATTATTATTATTATTATATTAGTTCACATAACAACAAAAATATCAATAAAGAGGAGTACGAAAGAAAACCACAATGTGCTTGACCCTATTCGAACTACTTAGCAGGTAAACTGTGAGGAAATCTATAACAATATAGACAACAATTGTGTAGTTACATATGAAAACGTTTGAACACTGTGGAGAAAGCGAAAGAAATAAAGCAAGCGCCAAGAATTACCGTGCGTGAATTCTTAAGATAGCACGTCTTCGTACTGAGCGTATATATGCATTTCTCTCCAAGTTCTCCTTCATTTGAGGAATTTGCAGCGCTAATGAAAAGTAAACTTTGCAAAAATTTTCTAAAGCACGAAACCTAGGAGCAACTGACCTTTCTATAAGGCAGTGAGCACAATTATTTTGCGATGTCGAGGTTCGCAGAATTAACACTATTACGTGTAATTGCAGACACTTCAACATATCGACAATGAACAGATATGGATGTATATTTAAGAACTTAACGCTACCGAAATACAAAAGCATTATGAATACCGTCACGATGAAGGGTTATGGAATCACTTGGGACACTTAATATTTATCAACTTGAAGCAAAATTTATGTATATGGATGTTTTCTTTCACCGGCCGTGGAATCCGCGCAATTGTATTTAGCCTCGGGACATCATTGCCACTAAAGCATTGCTGTTTCTTTTTTTTGAGTAGGTCGATGCTACCTATATTTCTGTGAATTGCACTGCGCAAAACAATAATAGATAACACGTTTGTGCAATCACTGTCGCTGAGCATTTTGAAATATTATCCTGCTTTCCGATAGCCTAACGTTCGACGTGATATAAAATTTTTGATTATTTCTGCTGCTTTCTGCCACTGAGTAAGTTTTGGCATCTCCTATTGTATATAACAGCACTTAAAATTAGATGTTTTCAAAATTCAGTCAGGTAACTGGTAAACAAAGCTTTTTTAAAATAGCAGTTGTATTCACTATTTGTCTCTAGAGAAAACAAATCTAGCGGTGATCCTATAGTGTCACTCATTGTGATTTTATTCGCCGTCATTGCCAAACCGAAGCGAAAGCGAGTGATGTGTAGGTATCACAAGGGAATGTGATACACGAAGCCAATATTGATGAGTCGCTCTACCACACAGCGGTCCACTCCATTGTGCACAACGAGCCCTCTTCACCGCAGAACGTTTTCCCCCTTTCCACAGTACAGAAAGTAACTACAAAGAATATACGAAGCACGTGCCCACTTTAGTGTGTTGGAAAAGAACGCAATACTAAACGCAAGAGGATATCTGCAGCACTCTTTCCAATCTAGTGATGGGAAACTGAATGTACCCTGCAGGTTCAAGTCGAGAGAACTCTCCCTGAAGTGTTCGCGGGTCAAGCCTTCGATACGAAGCCCGTCGCCATTTATAACAAGAGCCCGAGGATTAATCGATGCCCTGTGTGCTCCCATGTAAAGAACCTCAGGAGGCATGCCTTCTCTCTATTTGCTCCTTTCCCCGACTATGATAGGTTTTTAAGCGGAAGGGATCGTGGACCACATAGAAAAAACTGGGCGAGCTTAAGGACGGCAGCGGGGCACAAGAAGTCTGTTCGAGGTTCGATATCTGTAAGAATGACCAACATCAAGAAAAGAATTGATGATTGATTGATTTGTGGGGTTTAACGTCCCAAAACCACCATTTGATTATGAGAGACGCCGTAGTGGAGGGCTCCGGAAATTTTGACCACCTGGGGTTCTTTAACGTGCACCCAAATCTGAGTACACGGGCCTACAACATTTCCGCCTCCATCGGAAATGCAGCCGCCGCAGCCGGGAATCGAACCCGCGACCTGCGGGTCAGCAGCCGAGTACCTTAGCCACTAGACCACCGCGGCGGGGCAGCATCAAGAAAAGAAACAGTGAGATTTGCTCTAGGAGGAAGTCAGAAAAAAAAGGAACTCGCATATAGTACCGTTCTCTTGCTTTCTATTTTCTATACAAAAAAAAACCTTAGTGTATAACGGAGGACACCATTGTTGCAAGAAGAGCAGTTGTTCCAGTTGACCTAGATGGTCGTAATTGAAGTGTACAGAAAAGGAAGCTGCATAGATGTGCGGCAATCTATAGCTTTCGGAAATATCTTGCTTGTGATACCTTTGTCGCAGTGCGTGAAATTGACTCAAAAATTGAGCTGCAAATAAACTATACACCTTTGCGGCACGTATGCGGATACTCTTTAAACTGTGTCATGCACTGAATGTTTTAAAATGATTCTTCAGAATAGATCTGAAAGCATGCGTTGGAGAGTGTTAAATATTGATCTCGCATACCTAATAATGTAACTATAACCGATTCTTAGAAGCACGAGAGAAATATTTTCATGTAAAGACTCTTGTGTGAGTATATTTCCTCAAATTTACAAGGCGCGACCTACCGAAATGTTGTCAAAAGTCGACAGCAAAACAGCGAAAAAGGAAAACTAACACTGGTCTTTTTTTTCTTTCGTTATTTATTCAGTAGAACGTACGCAACAGTGTGCGCTCATTGCCCTTCTACGTTGACGTATGATCGCACTGGCGACGGCAACTCACAATTTCTCACCTCGGCCCTTTGACCGCATTTCGTACCTTCAATAGAAGCATGCGATACCATTTCTGAAGCTTCTCGGGGGTAATTGAAGAAAAAGTTGAGGCAGCAACGCACAAGTGGTGGGAGCGGAACTGATGGCCTGAAAGGAGCGGAACTGATGGCCTTCCCATTTTGTTTTCCTTTCGCCTTGCTCTCACTTCCATTCTCACCTCACTGCTATATTATGCTCTACTTCGCTATGGAATGCTGTAGCTTCTCTCCGCCTGCATGACTTCTCCAAACGCTCACATCAATTATCCTCACCTTCCATTTGTTTTACAGCAAAAGCTGTTATGAGAAAGAACACTGGTCACGCGTGGCGCAGTAGTTGTCTGCCGCCACCGGTACCCGTAACCAGTATAGAACGAAAAAAACCTGAGTAAATAAAAAACACTAATGACACACTGAGATTCGAACCCAGGTCCTCTGAGTGCAAGCCCAGTATTTTACCACTGAGACACGATTAGCTATTTTTTCAGGGTATTTAACGAAGTATTTGCGTAATAAAGACAAATCAGCAAAGAAAAGTGCAATCAATTGATTGATTGATTGTGGGGTTTATCGTCCTAAAGCCCCCATATGCTTATGAGAGGCCGTAGTGGAGGGCTCCGGAAATTTAGACCACCTGGGGTGCTTTAACGTGCACCCAACGTGCACGGGCGAAAAGTGCAATCAAATGGCTCCAATTAGCGCTCAAGCGTTACTCATACACACTCAGTGGCTAACACAGCGTGAGTTCCTCTCATCGAGAGTTCTTCACATCGTGTTACGCAAACAAAAAGGGGTGAGGTCAAACAGCTCTCTAAGATGGAGTAGCAGTCCGGTCTAAAGTCTAGCTCGCCGTAAATGTTTTTGAGGTGGATAGCCATTTGAATGAAGTCTGTGCTCGAAGAGGTGGTGGGCTTTGTGTAGCGGTCTTGCATTCGTATTTCACACAAGCTGTGCATACACACGATGAAAACATATTATAATGGAACTTCATCAAGCGCTGCTGGTAGAAGATAAGAATATGTGTGAGAACTAATGATGAAATGTTGACTTTTTTTTGTTACCTGTATTTGCGCATGTACCGCGGCTTTCCACCCCTGAGCAATGTATGGGTAGAGGGGCCTTTGTCAGGCAGTTGCATCTGCCTTTAGCCTCTTCATCCCAGACCATGACTGTCTGAATAAACTTAAAAAAAATGTGCTTAGGGGCGAAGCTCCTTAAAGCGGCACCCGTTCACCGCTCGTCGTAGTACGTACCATGTCTTACGCTTTGACCTGCAAGGTGGTGCCAGTATGAGATTTCTCCTTTGCGTTGTTGAACGATAAAAAATTCGCAGTGCGTTCGTTAACTTAAAGCCGAATTCTCTTGTCTCTCATTTCCCATTATCAGCCATTGGCATGTACATTGAGCACTATCTGACAAGAAAGGGTTGCTACGTTATACTCGCTGGGCGTAACCTCCTTGGTTTTAGAAAGGTTTAGCGAGCGTTGAACCGCAGCGCCAAGAATACAGTGAACTGTATATACCATGAACTCGAGGTGGTTAAATGTGGGAAGTAAAGACGAAGCGCAAGCCGCAAGAAAGTGTGCGTGTGCCACCTCTCGTTTAGTCCTTGGAATGTCCGCTGGATGGCGGTGCTTCTATATGCGGAATATATGATGAAAGATAGATATGTGGGGTGTAACGTCCCAAAACCACCATATGATTATGAGAGGCCGTAGTGGAGGGCTCCGGAAATTTCGACCACCTGGGGTTCTTTAACGTGCACCAAAATCCGAACACACGGGCCTAAAACATTTCGTCCTTCATCGGAAATGCAGCCGCCATAGCCGGGATTTGATCCCGCGACCTGCGGGTCAGCAGCCGCGTACCTTAGGCACTAGACCACCGCCGCGGGGCAATATATGATGAAAATATGCGAGATGGCGGTACTTGGAGTGTTGACTAGAGGGACGAACGGACTCACAGACAAATGCATGGAATGACGTACGGATGGCTGCACGGACGGATGGACGCATCGACGGACACAGGGGCAGATGCAGGGACGGACGCAATGATGACAATGCGGACGCTCGAATAGACGCACGCATGGACGGGCAGATGGACGCATGAACGGTCACACAGACGGACGCATGTACGGACGGAAGCAAGAACGAAAGGACGGACGGATGCTTCGCCCCACTCTCCATTATTCACCCCGTGAATATGCTGCCATTTTTTTAGTGCTCGCTGAAAGACTCCCCAAAACAGTACAGCATCTTTGCAACTAACAAAGCAATGTTCAATCGTTTCTGGCACATTACCTAGACGCCAGTTAACAGACGGAATAAAAATATCCTTTGTTCCCTATCGACTTGCAATGTTTGGGAGAGCTGAAGCTTGCAATACGAGAACCGGCGCATTCAGCATGGTATGGCCGATGGCAGCTTGTAATACTTTCTTAGCAACAAAGCTTTACTGTGTAGCACAACTTATCTACTGTGCAAAATTTTCTATACAATGCTTCCATTGGATTTTCGCTACATTTGTATGGTCTTCGACTTTTGAGCCCATGCGTCGTGATAATATAATCAAGCCAGTTAGTGTGGTTGGGTTAGGTTTAAAACACCTTTATTTATGGCAAATAGTGTCACGATTCTTTTTTCTTCGAGAAAATTCCTATTCTGTAATTTGTTCCTTCTTGCAGATTACACTTGTTGATTGCTTACCACATTTAATTTTAGACTCGCTGGGCGTAACCTCCTAGGTTTTAGAAAGGTATAGCGAGCGTTGGGCCGTAGTGCCATGAATACAGTGAACTAGTATATACCATGAACTCGAGGTGGTTATATTCTGTAATTTGTTCCTTCTTGCAGATTACACTTGTTGATTGCTTACCACATTTAATTTTAGACTCGCTGGGCGTAACCTCCTAGGTTTTAGAAAGGTTTAGCGAGCGTTGGGCCGTAGTGCCATGAATACAGTGAACTAGTATATACCATGAACTCAAGGTGGCTAAAGGTGGGTAGTAGACACGAAACGCAAGCCGCAAGAAAGTGTGCTTGTGCCTTCTCTCGTTCAGTCCTTCGAATGTCGGCTCAAGGGCGGTGCTTCTATATCAGGAATATATGATGAAAAGATGCGAGATGGTGCTACTTGGAGTCTTGAATAGGTGGACGAACGGACACACAGACAGATGCATGGACGGACACACAGATGATTGCATGGACGGATGGACGCATGAACGGGCGCAGGAGCGGATGCATGGACGAAAGCAGAGACGGACGCACAGATGAACGTGCGGACGCACATACAGACGCACGGGTGGCCACACAGACGCACGCATGGACGGACAGAAGCTTCGCCCCACTATCCATCATCCACTCCGTGGATATGCTGCCGCTTTTTTCTTTTCGTGTTGAAACATCTTGCCTGGCGTGCCTCATTTGTCGCCTGGTATGCAGCCGCTTCGGCACAGCACTGTCGACGCACTTCAAGGATGCGCAGGCCCTGCACTGCGCAGTTCCCTGGCGAATTTCCAAAACGGTTCAGCACATTCAGACTGGCTGTAGTGCCATCATTAAATGTGAGCAGAACATAAAGCTTGCATACATAAAGTGCTTGGTGCCCGAGGAGAACGTTTCTTGGAGCGCGCTCCCACACGACTATCCAACGACTCGGTATGGTTTTGAGTTTCCCATGAAGGCATTTGGCAAGTAATTCTAGATGATAAAGTCCAGGATAACCTGGCTTAACTGCCTAACTAACAGATGCTGAAAGGGGTTCTTTATGAAAGAGGGGTTTACCGTTCAACATGGTGTTCTTGAATTTACACCAAGTTTCGGCGTTCTTCGAGCAATGACCGTGGTATGGATTGAAATCATTGCATGGATGGACGGATGAAAAACTTTTATTGGGGTGCTGAAGGATTCCACCCCCGTTTTATAGGGGTAATCATTTGATTCCATGTGAAAATATGTGAACCAGACAGATTCTCGCATGCCCTTCAAGCTGGATTTATTTGTTCTAATAGCCCAATGCAATAGTATTGGTGCTTGTCAATGATGACACCACTAAGACGTCCCCGACCAAATGTAGATTTTCCGACAGAGAGCTTCGGGCCTTTGCTTTCTTTAATTTTTGCAGCTGTGGGCCCACTCCCCCTTCTAATGGGCCAATTATGCTCCAGCTTGCAAACTGTAACTTCTCTGTATGACTGTGATGCTTAAACTACAAGAAATTCCTCGTTAAGAATGGAGGTAGAGGAGGCCACCACGATAATTTTGAAATAAGTCAATTTTTTAGAAGCAATTCGTATTAAGACAAAACAACTAAATCTGGTTAAGAAAAGGTTACAGATTTCAAAGAACGTGTAAAAGTGATTGTTAGGTATTTTTGCTGGGTTTCTTTAAACAGAACTAACAGGCAATATTGCTAGAGACAGTATATAGGCTGTATTTAGAACTAATTGTAATGTAAAGTCGAACAAAGAAAAGTAGACGAAAACATATCTTGCCATGAGCAGGAACCGAACCTGTGACCTTCGAAAAACACCTCTAGTGGGATCCAATAAGAATTGATCAATACCAAGCATATATACGCTTAACTTACCTTATGGAGTGTTAACATAGTGGCTACAGTTGGCAGATGGGCCTTCGGGCAACGAATAGAATGTAAAAGTCGTGCTAACCGTTCGGTAGACCCCACATACGTTGAGAATCAATGTTATGAGGAGCATTGCAGAAGGGGACTGCATTGTAATTTTTTACTTAGCAGAACGTTACAAACTGGCTCAAGATATGTTGAAGTACTCGCAGAGACATAGGTTTAACAGCAGCATGTGGTTGACATAATCAGTTATTTAAAGTTGCGTGACGATGCCAATAGCAACATGAGTATTAGCAACACCAGAAGCGGCAAGCTAATATCAAGAGCTGGTGCTCGTGAGGCCTAACTACAAATGACGTCAACCAGATGAGACAGCTGTATCATAGAAGGTACATATATAATGTTGCTCCAGTTGAATAGCCTGTCGTGGAACCACAATTGGCGTTTCACGAACATTAGAGTTTCTTCGAAAAGTAGTTCTGAGACCTCACGTGGATCTGTTGTCTAATACTTGGCTGCCACGCCGAATGCTATGATTACATGCTTGCTGGGACCCTGGAATTTTTTTAAACATTTGTCGGGTCAACTCTGCCATTGTCAGACTTTTTAAAACGCTCACTCGTTACTATTACCTATTACCAATGTGTGTTCTTGTCATTCTTGGGTGGATACTAAATGCCAATCACCTGTGGCACATACCCGCATATCAGTGGCACATACCTGGCCGCGAGTATTTACTGCACCGTTGGCAGAGAAAAAAAATGAGGACCGACGCGACCATATTGCGACATTACTCATGTCATGACCAGCGAGTCGTGTTGGTTATAACACCTTACCCTCCCATACCAATTTTGGTTTACCCGAAGTAAAAGAGGCGATATCCAGAGCCCCAGACTTAGATAGATAGATAGATAGATAGATAGATAGATAGATAGATAGATAGATGACAACAGTACCTAATAAAATGCTTCACATTTAAAGGTATAGTCTCTAAATACGCATAGGAAAAGAATAATGCTGCGCCATTCAAAACGCTTTCGAATATGACTGCATTATCTCTTGTTTAACCACTAAAAACGATCGAGAACGTACCATCTTGTTTCCTAAAGTTGTAGGATTGACTCCATTAATTTGCACCGCATTGTTTTAGCCTCTGAAAATGGCGTCCCTGCCATTGTAGCAGCACGATAAGTTCGAGAAAAAGTTCGTTTTCGTTTCCCGGGCTGAGAAATTCGCGTCCCGCGTGAAGCCTGTCTAAGGCGCCAGAGAAGTCACTTCGTCAAATAAAAGTTGATACCACCACCTAAGTAACGTCCAGTGGAGAGACACCGATTTCTCCTACCGAAAACAACCTTTCAAGGTAGCTGGCTATGTTTCGCTGACTTGTTCACTCGCCATATGCATGGAGTCTCAAATTTGATCACTGGGGCAGGTAAGCTTTACCAGACGCTTTAAGGTTCATGTGAAGTCGGCAAAAAAATCACAATAGTACGAAGCGTCGTGAAATCTGAGTGTCGAGTGGACGTCATGTCGCATGCTCTTAATGTATTGTGATTTATCAATATCTACACTTCTGGACCTTATTATTTTTGTCATGTATGCCTGATTCTGATTCATGCACCTTATACGCTTCCTATCTTCTTCTGCTGGTGTGTATTGATACCTTTTTGTCAATTTAAAAACGTTAATGACACCTCTCCTTTGAAAATAAAACGTAAATCTTCTCTTAGTTTCTCCGAAAAAGTGATAAAGTAGGATTCACAAGAGTTGGTGCTTCTTCTTTGACTTGTGACTACGCTTGTGAGCGCAGACAGTCTATAACGTAATTATCGCAATTGCAAGGCGTTTCATTACTTTAATGTACTGTCTTTTTAAATGACAATTTCGTTCAGCTATGCATTGCACTCACCTTTTCAGCAGTATTTTTTGTCGAAATTAAAAATTGCGTAGAAAAACACGAAAGTTCCGTTTGATCTTGCCAGCACCATTTATAATTGCTTTTATTGTTCAAAGTCCCATCTAGAATTAAGCTACTTTGTAGTAACAAAAGAGCATATGAGTACAACAAAGTAAAGAACGCTCGAACGAAGGCAAGAAGAAATAAAAAGATGGGTTAGGCGTTTCACTAGATCTATCTGAACGCGAGAAATAGAAAAAGAAACATGCAACTTGTACGAATCAGGCTGCACCATACTAGAATTGTTTACTTCGCAAACCCCATTTTCGTAAACCTTTGTGCTGAATTGAGCGGTGCCCAATATTTCGTGATGCTTGCTGCGTGCTTGTGGTCCCACGGCTATTACAAAGTAGCACATGAGATTTCAATCCAGTAATGTTTTAGATGCGGAAGCATATTACACTCGCGCCTTGTAGTGCGCCGTCCGCGCCGTCCGCACCGCTTCTCAAACATTCGACAGCTGACGCGCGCGCATGCGCCGTCGCGCCGTCGCCCACCATCTGTGCCGCGCGCGCTTCTCCTTCGAGAACATTCGACAGCTGACAGCGCATGCGCCGTCGCGCCGTCGCCATCTGTGCCGCGCGCGCGCTTCTCCTTCGAGAACATTCGACAGCTGACAGCGCATGCGCCGTCGCGCTGTATATATACTCAAGGTCGGCGCTCGCTCGCTCAGTTGCCGCTCGTCCGTTGGTTTGTACGGCGCGTCGACGTCCGAAGTCGCCGTGAACTGAATGCCAACGAATCCACAAACAGAATGATCGACGTCCCTTCGACCAGCGCCGGCCAAACAGTTGGCGGAACCGCTTCCGCATCCTCCTCAGTGTTCCCCCGAGGGAAGCTGCGGGCAATTTTTTTCCTTTGTGTTTCCCAGCATGCCTGCATTAATCAATATTTTTTTCCAACTTCAGGGCGAAATTGTATGATATCCTTCATTTCATTATTTCGATCTTAGTGCAAGTTTGACACCACTGGTTTTGAAAGCATCTCGTGTACATGCCGGAAAGGTAGGCTGCCAACCTACCTTTCCTGAAGCTACATGGGGATATGGTGACGAATGAAACGAGATTTGTGCGTGACAAGAATAAGACGACGAAGTCACGTCTCTAAGGCATTGAGCTGTCACGTGTTTCAAAACCGGGCAATGCTTCGTCGATCAATGGTTCTCAGATCATTGGTTCAGAGTTACGATGTCACGGAATCATTGCCGTGTTTATCTGTGAGTGACGTTCAACTGTGCTGAGTTTCTGCCATTGAAACTATTTCTCTCAGACTCAGATTCGTTTGATAGCATACTTTTTAACGAGAAAATATTTGCAGGAAGTGCAAAAAGTACAATATAATCACGCCATACTTCATTGGTACTCCTTCCACGATTCGTCGTTAGTTACCTAACGTAGTTTTTGGAGTGCTGCTAAAATTATAAATGTTAGTCATATAATACCGCATTACATTTTAAATAAGATATTATGGCGATAGCAAACAGCTCACTTTGGGAAAATTCTGCTGTCAACGTTGGTGTCGGCGTCGTATTATACCAAGAAGAACTTCGTTTGAATGTTCACATTCTTGACGCTGCCTCTGCGTAATTGCAACTACCTATAGTTATACTTCTCCAACAAAAAAAATTTCAAACACCGTCAAATGAGGGTGATAAGATTCTTACATTTGCATACTATTTTAATATATTTGAGTGTTTACTCATCATCTTATAGGCATTTGCTCATGCAGAAATTCATAGCGCCAGAGTGATCTGATGAAATAAATTTCTCGCTTCTTTAGTTGCAATTTGCACATTTGCCGCTTCATTTTGTCCCGAAATCTCACAAGACAGGCTTATTATTAAAAATAAAGGATCGATGAAGGTTAACAAAGCTAAATTTGCTTATTTATAATTACAAAACTTTCGCTGGTGAACCTCTGACCGATCACCAGCAACGACGTACTCCTTAATTTAGAGCTTTCACGTCGTGACCCTCTCGACAATTCAATTCGCTGGCTGTTTCTCTAGGAAGGCTCTTTGGCGGAGTATAAATGACTGAAATAATCTGCCATGCTGCTTCGTCGACGTGTCGCACAAAACAGAGGGAACTCGCGACTAATTGGTTTTTTGTTTCCCGACCTGTTGTTATATGAGAGTGGTCGTGTACAGCTACAATCTTCCCATGTGCTAATGTTTGGCGTCATGGCGGCTTAGATGTCTGTATTTTTGCTTTACACATCTTTCATTGTCGCATTTTTTGTACTATTATTGTTACATACAAGGATACGTCTTACAGCGAGCACCTTTTGTACAGTTTACTTGAAAAGCGTTTAAAAGCCCCCAGGAAATTATTCTGCTATCCCTGAAAACTAGTGATTGGTATTATTCGCAAGAATGTACGGGACCGCCCTGTATATTCTGGACTCTTTTTTAGACTACGCCCATACTTCATGACATAGATGGTTCATGCACATGACGCTCACGATCGTTTGTAAGTGTTCTTTGATGGTTTGACGTGCTTTTTTCAATTTTTGCATTTTTTATAGTATCATATTTTGACGATGGAACACAAGGCTCTAATGTAACCTGCTTATTCATGTTCCTCACTTATAAAACAAAATTGAAATGAAAAGTCTTCAACTCATCAGCTTATTTTATATTTGACATTTCCTGTAACCATTGTGAGAAGTACATATGTTTGGGAATAGAAGAAAACTGGAGAAGACTACAGCCTTATTTACCTTTTGATGGTATAGTAGGGCTTGTATCAGTTATTCTGATCTCCAATGCGTTTTTAAATATCTGCGCTCACTTAGCTTCATTCATTCAGACGCTTCGTGCAGTGCTGCTGTGTTTTATTCCGACAAATGGCAGTCTCGCATGAAAGGGCCTCCAGTGTCATCCACTTTATCATGCAGTGGGCAGCCACTGATTGCGCGTGCCGAAAAAAAAAGTCTTTCGAAGCTTTGCCACGTCTGTTTTGGCGGGCGTGGTGGTCAGGAGTGCGGAACGGCACGTAATCCCGTGAAACGTGCCCCGTAGCTTGCTCTACCACGTTTTTTAACGAGTCGGGTGGAATGAACTACTCTTACAACAAGATGAGTGCAACCTTGCGCACACCGCAGATCTCCCTTACCTTATCGTAGACTGTATCAGCTAGGTTCACGCTCTCTGTAACGCTGGCCAACTGGGCAGGGCCTCTCTGTTTGTTGAAGCTCTTTGCAGCCGAAAAACTGTTCGCCAGGCTTTGTATGGCTGTTGCGAGTCGTTCTTGCTTGTAAAATTGCTCCAGTAGATACGGCTCTTGGCGAAAGGGCAACCAATGCTACCTTATGCAATACTGCACGCTTTTAAAAAGATAGGTCACGAAAGCAAACACTTCCCAGTTTCATTTACTCTAAATGGCGAAGTTGTTATACGTGTGAGGGACAGAATCAGTGTGTTGAGTGTTCTTTCTGCGGAAAGGTCGGTGATAGGTGAGCTAAGGGGTGAATAACGCTACAACCTAAAATATTATCGATGTTGTGTCTCTATCAATATAGTATATGAACAAAAGTCGGCTAAAGTATAGTTTAGACATTTTATCTATGTAAGAAACAGTCGTAGATCAATTGCACACAACACACACGCACAACAACACAGTGCTATGCTACCTGCAGATGTTTTTTTATTATTATCGATTACCACGTCGTACTTACCTACTTTTCCCTCCGCCACAAGAATCATGTGTGACCTCAAAGTCAATAATACGTTCTGAGAAATGAACAGCTCACAGAGCATAGTGAACACGAATAGAGTGCATTGGTACAAGGTTGTACCCGATGTTCACTTCTTTCTTAAAAGCACTCCGCGTGCTTGTTCTTGTACTTTTATTTGTGTCTACGTTTGTTTGTGCCATAATTTTAGCCAGTTATTCCATACCCGTATGCCCGCAATGCAAGTATGTGACTGCAATGTTGTCATTTAGGTGCATATTCAGTACAGACTGCGCATCGAAAAAAATAAACACGGAAAACAAAAAAGAAACATTGAGGGTCGATTTACATGTGCGGTGGTAAAACAGCGGAAGTATTAATGTTGTAACATAATTTACTCGCCCCGAAAATTCGATAACAAAAAGAAATCTGTCTGTGCCATTCAAGATAGTGGTATACAGTACAAATAAATAAATGAGTATACAATATAAATATTCTTAGGACGACTTAGAAAAATATTAATATTCTTTTGTAATGCTAACCCCTTACTTTTGCGCTTGATGTATAGGATGAGAAATTTATTGCTAAAAAAAGCCGGCACATCTAGACAGTAAGTTCAACGACGACCATCTAGTGAAACAACGCATCCTTGAATTTTGAAGTGGGCTGATAAATGAGATATTAAGAAATAGCCATAAAAGCAAATAAGAAAGAAAGAAGAGAATAAGGCAAAGGGGTGAGGTCGAAGGAGGCAGGTAAGGTGGTAGCGGGAACTACTCGATTGAAATAAGGACGAGATTCATAAGCATAAAAGCGGGCGTTCTACAGAAGAGCTGTTTAGCGTGAAGCGTTAAGAGATCTAATGACATGCGGGAAACTAGAGAAAGAAAAGAAAGCTGCATCGAGGCATGAGAAACTGAATCTTCCTTTGCCGCGATGTTATCTTGGTTTCGGGATTATTTACGAAAGCAAGACCAAGAGAGCTGCCCAAAAGAAAACAAATAGGCGTAAAATACTGCCGCTCCCACCAGCATGCATTTTATGGTTTGAGCAACTCTCATTCTAATGAATAGTTCTCAAAAGACTTTCATTGTTTGTGTAGTGTTTGTACGTTTGTGTGTTTACTTTTCAAAAGTGACCTGGTCCTAAACGCCTTATGTCCTCAGTCCGATGATGAAAACTCGCTTATGAAAAAAGCTATCTTTTATGCGTTTTTTTCTTTCTCTCTGTCTCTTGCACTTGCTACGAGGTATTTTGGATTGCCTTCAAGTGGTGCCGGAAACAAAGAGGGCGAGGGCAGAACACCGGTAATGAGAGAATATACTCAATGTCTTCCCGACTATTATCAAAAAGGCTTAAGTGCCGCAAAGTATGACTTGTGGTTCCGCAGCAAAATATAGAGCGAGTAGAAGGTTTCACAAAGGCACCGATGAAGGTGGTTGTGCCGTGATCAATAAAACATTCAACGCTTTCTGACTTGCTCGATTCATCTTTATTACATACGTACTCGATACATCGATCTTTTTTTTGTTAACTTCTTAGCGCCTAACTTGATCACAGTATGAAAAGAAAGCACCAGTCTGGGAGGGAAGTCACTGACGCTGGGAAATTAAGTGCTGCTAAAATGAAACCACTTGTTTTCCTTTCGATCTCACTAAGTTCTATCATGTATCTTAAGTCATGGAGAAATAGCTAAGTTGGGTACTTTGTAGAGCTTATGCAACATATCTGTAATTTTATAACAATGTAAAGTACTGCTTTTTCAGATAAGGCAGACTTAAAGAGAGTTCTAGGGAAAAGGGGACCGTGCAGCTTTTCGACACAGCTTGCAGTTCTACGAACTATCACTCGGCAATAAAAAAGCAAAAAAAGTTCGTGACGTGCATTCATGGAAGAGCTATTTATGAAGCAAATAAAACACTTTCGCATGGCGATTGGTCAGCAGGTTTTATAGTTAATTTCTGTTTTCGTTGATTCAGCTCGAATTGCTTCATGTTCAGTGCTATCGGTGACGGCTGAGTTGTGATACGTGCAACAATCATAATATCATTGACTGCCTTTGGAAGAATATGTTGAAGTTAATGCTAGGTAAACAGCCCTACACTAGCTAAGAAATAAAAAGGGTACTGAGAAGGTATATTGGTTTGTTGTTATCATATATGTGTCTCATTTTCATTTCGCCTGTCGACATTAGTCGGCGGCGGCATCATTGACACAATTACTCACTGACTCGGTTGATAGGTGTCAATGCAGGGTAAGTCGTGAACGCGTAGATGCCCGACCTTCGAATGGCAGGGCGGATGTGGTGAATTAAGGTCGCCACAAGCAATGTTGTTTCCGCGGAACTAACGCGAGGCATAGAAGTTATGCAGCGTTTCAAAAGACGAGGAATAATTTTGAGTGTCAACTTCTTTCAGTAAATATCTGTCACCATAATTATTATTTCGTAACATTGTGCCCGCAACGACATCTGTGTCCTTGAACAGTTTCGCATAGAAGAATATTTGTAAAAGCTTACGCACGTGTAATCATACACAAAAGAGAATAGACTGTAGTCATATCTGGGACAGCGTTACGCTGCGATAACTCCTCCACGAATGGCCTAAGTGTTGCCTATTTGCGCATTTCAGTGGCCATTTCTGTCATCCTTGTTTGTGTAAACGACTTATAAAATCTGTCGTGTGTAACATCCGCAGGTCGCGGGTTCAAACCCTGGCTACGGTGGCTGCATTTCCGACGAAGGCGGAAATGTTGTAAGCACGTGTGCTCAAATTTGGGTGCATGTTAAAGAACCCCAGGTGGTTCACATTTCCGGAGCCCTCCACTACGGCGTCTCTCACAAATCATATGGTGGTTTTGGGACGTTAAACCCCACATACCAATCAATCAATTGGGTGTAACATCCCAAAACCACGTTGTGATTTCAGGTATTTTGTAGTGAAGGGTTCTGGAAATTCGGACCATCAGACGTCCTTTGAAGTGCACCTAAATTTAAGCTCACGGGTTTTAAGCATATTGACCTTCATCAAAAATGCGGCTCCCTCTGCCGGGATTCGATCCCGCCAACTATGGGTGCGCCATCGAGCAGCATGGCCACTAGACCACTGCGGCAGATGGTATGATCTGTTCGTCTGAGCAGTATGGCACTTTAGTAGATAATCAATCAAAGAAAGAGGCACGTCTCTAGCCCTAACTTTTATATATTTACGCATTGCTTAGTGTGCCATGATTTCTTCTAAAATAGACCCGGTTTCAAATGGGTTACTCTCGAATGTCTGAGCAGTGACATCGTTACAAAAGTTTCTCACTTTGTGCTTCAATTTTATCACTGGCTTTGTAAGGGTAAGAGAACTAACACACCTTAAGTATTCAAGCAGAGAACGAAGGCATTGCTGGCTGAGCCGGACAGCGCCCGTGACAACTACCGGGCATCCAAAAAGACTCTCTCTATAAGGATACGCGACAGTGGGCATATATGGAGTCTCCTTTTATGACCATCATCCACTTTCGTCAAAGAACAATTTGGAAAATTGATACATTTCTTCTACACAGTGCAAATATGCTTTTGTTGAACACCCTTCTGTGGACAAAAGAAGATTTATAACTTTCTTTTACTGAATAACTCGCTTGATATTAGTATAACAGTTGTTGGGATTTGACGTTTTAAAACCACCCTATTATCATGAGAGGCTTTGCAGCGGAGAGCACCAGAAATTTTCACCAGCTTGGGTTCTTTAACCTGCACATAAATCCAAACAGACGGCCGTAAAGCACTTTCGCCATCATTGAAATGCAGCCGCCACGACCTGGTTTCGATTGCGCGACCTGCGGTTCAACAGCCGAGTGCCTTAGACACCAGAACATCACGGCGGTGAGGAACTTGCTTGACAGGGCAAAAAAAAAAACCGGGGGAAACAAATAGTAAGCTTTACCCATGTCTGATCAGGACAGAAGGTCTCTCAATGTCGCGCAATCATCCTTGGCGTCAAACTGTGTATCCTATCTGGGACAGCTCACTGCAAAATTGAATCGAATTTATTCAGTTCTTAACCTTCACTGGTAGAATTTAATTCACCTTCACTGGTAGAATCTAACCACATGAGCGCACACTGACTTGAGCTTAAAGACGTAGAAAGTAAAGGCTCCAGCGTGTCACTCCAATCACTTACCTGCTTAGGCAAAGACAACGTGCTCGCGCAGGCAGGCCCATTTTTAGAACTCTGGCGCGATTGACTCACTCACATGGGAGATGGTTAGCAAAGCAATGTGCTGCTGGTTTGCCACTTTAGAAATTTTAAAGGTGTATTAGCGCCTCTCGGACACGATCTCATCATGAATAAAAATTTTGAAGGACTAGACCCTCTTCCTTATGTATACGCAACTTCACAAATAATGTGGCGATTGAGTTGCTGCTTAAAAATACAAACTCCTGCAAGTGCTCTTGAAAAAAAAATGTCGGAGTGTTGCTCGAAATTTTTAGTGTGCCTGCACTTGATGCGTCCTCAAGCTTGTCTTTTAACTTTGACAGTTTATGTACAACGTATTGCCTCTGACCAATGAGTTTATTTTGGCATACATAATAAACATCCTGAATTCCAAGCAAGCAAACAACGTCTATTAGCACTCATATAAATTATGTACTCTCTGGTGCTTCCGGCAACGTGCTTGAATGAAAACTGTTGTTACGATCCTCAGCAGGCTCAGAAGCAAGTGGTTGGATATGTGGGGTTTAACGTCACAAAACCACCATATGATTATGAAAGACGCCGTAGTGGAGGGCCCCGGAAATTTCTACCACCTGGGGTTCTTTAAAGCGCACACACATTTGAGCACACGGGCCTGCAGCATTTTCCCTCTACCTAAAATGCAGCTGCCGTAGCCGAGATTCCATCCCGCGACCCGCCCGCGGGTCAGCAGCCAAGTACCTTATAGCCACGTACCTTATAAGCCAGCAGCCAGTACCTTATAGCAGGCAGGCAGGCTGGCAGGCAGGCAGGCAGGCAGGCAGGCAGGCAGGCAGGCAGGCAGGCAGGCAGGCAGGCAGGCAGGCAGGCAGGCAGGCAGGCCAGGCCGGCAGGCAGGCAGGCAGGCAGGCAGGCAGCCAGACAGGCAGGCCAAAATTTTTGCGTTGAAGGTCCCCCAAAAAGACTTCCGTCTTCACAGGAAAGCTATACGAAACATCAGACAATAATAATTGCAGAACGAGAGTATAGTTTAATGCGTCCCACCACCTGCAAAGTGCTCAGTCGTAACTCTTTCTTTTCACTGCCCCCATGCACTGGTAGTGTGCATCAAAGTGTGCATACTGTCTTTCAGATGTGCAGCGGGTACTTGGCTTATCAGCAGAAATAACAATAATGTGTAGTGGGTTCTGTACTACTTCATAAAAAGTATGATTAATGGCATCGTTGATAAATACCTTGTGGAAAGCGAAAACTTCTACACCCTTCTTTGGCCCCCTGAAGCTGCGTTCATTAGGAAGCTGCGCTCAGAATTTTCGCAGTATTATAATCGTTGATGTACCTTTTTAAATTGGCTCACTTTGAGTGCTACGACTATCACAGAAATGCATATACGTTTCTATGCTACTTCATAGGATATATAATAAATGTAATCTATAACCAAAGAACGCACCCTGAAAAAAGAGTACCATGCACTCGTGAGATAGTTTTAAAAATACTCCTAATTGGCTGGTCATACTCCCATGATATCTGAATAGCACTATCTCTTTATGAAATCTTCGAAGTTTATGAAGCAGTGCAGAGTCGTTCACAGTGATTCGTTACAATTATTCAGAAATCTGTGCATAAACCAAAGCAATATAGCTTACGCAAAGTGTGACTTATTAGATGCACTGAACACAAGTGCTTAAAACACACTGCAACATGCGTTAGAGAGACGTGTTCAACATTTATTAGATGTAAACAAAGGTCCCTACCAAAGTCCTTCAGATAACTGGGCAGGTTGATGGCGTAACGAAAATATCCCGTAAAGCCTACCTATTGAGCATTGAACAATATCAATTTTAAACTGAGTCCATGTATGTGAAGTTCGCCATTACCCATAAAAGTTCTCTTTGAGACGTACTCAAATGACTTGGGTGGATGCTATTTGAATAAATATCTCAACTGCTGACAGGACACGAATGTGACATAAAAGTTAGCCATCTGACTTGTGATTGTATATAAATAAGTGCAGCATGCAAATAAATGCCCACATTCTCACCTGTTTATTGCGTGCATAGCTCGTAGCGTTTTCTTCAAAGATGCTCCCAACAACAGAATAGGTTTAAGATATTCCACTTGGCACGTAGATGAGCCGTCGTACCCAGGAAGCAGGCTTACGAAAATTGGCAGATCCCACTGACAGTGGAAATAGATGATATGCGAAGCACAAAGGAGAAAGGATCACATGTCATTTTAAAATTACCACAACGTTACGAGGTGGAGGTAAATAATGGCGTACATGACTTCCGTGTCAAGATTATCATGTTTGGATGTTTTGTTTACATTTGTCGTCTATTCACGTCACGTGATACCAAATTTAGTTTATGAGGAGCTAGCAAAACGACCGCGAGTAGGCTATAAGCGTGGTATGTTGTCATGATCTTACATGACACGCCTGTCAGGATTATCATGTTTGCACGAATCATATACTTTCGTCATCTTTTGACATAATCATCATGATGATCATCATCCTGATGATGATGATGATGACATCACTTAACACCAAATTCGGTATATGTGGAGCTAGCTAAACGCCCGCGAGCTTATTATGAACGGTCCAATATACTCCAATGTGGTGTTGACGCGCGCGCATGGGGGGCACAGTGACGCTACGTTAGCAAAAGGCGAGATCTCTATAGTTTGACGCCATGCGCGATCGGAGCGACCAGCGTCCGTTGGCGTGGCCTTACGGCAACCGGTGCGAAATGCGGCATACTGCATTTCTCGCGGTTGCGTTACCCAGACAACACTGCGTCTCCTTCTTTTCGTGACGGAGGGACGCCGTACGCGCTGAAACGCGCATGCAAAAAAAAATTGCCCGCAGCTTCCCTCGGGGAAACACTGAGGAGGATGCGGAGCATATAATTGGTTAACGGGGTGTCAAAATGCGACTTACTTGAGTCGATGGCTAAATTGGTTAACGTGGTTGTGAAATGGGGTGTTAAATTGCGACTTACCTGGGTCGATGGCTAAATTGGTTAACGTGGTTGTAGGAGGGGGTGTTAAATGAGTGAACACGTACACACGTATGCGAAAGGGCGGCGCTGGTCGAAGGGACGTCGATCATTGTGTTTGTGGATTCGTTGGAATTCATTTCACCGCGACCTTGGACGTCGACGCGCCGTACAAACCAACCGACGAGCGGCAACTGAGTGAGCGAGCGCCGACCTTGAGTATATATACAGCGCGACGGCGCATGCACTGTCAGCTGTTGAATGTTCTCGAAGCGCGACGGCGCATGCGCGTCCACTGGTGAATCAGGAGAATTGTAGAATGTTCTCGAAGGGGAGAAGCGCGCGCGGCACAGATGGTGGGCGATGGTGTATGCGCGCGTCAGCTGTCGAATGTTCGAGAAGGGGGAGAAGCGCAACGGCGCATGCGCGCGCGTCAGCTGCCGATGTTTTCGAAGCGCGACAGCGCATGCGCGCGCGTCAGCTGCCGATGTTTTCGAAGCGTGACGGCGCATGCGCGCTACATTATACAGCTAGCGAATGTTCGTGAAGAGGAGAAGCGCACGCGGTGTGTAGAGGAGGAAGGGTGCACAGATGGTGGAGGAGTGAAGCGCGCGCGGTGTGTAGAGGAGGAAGGAATGCACAGATGGTGGAAGAAGGAGGAGGAAGCTTGCGGACGGCGCCGCACTACAAGCCTCGAGTATTAGATGCTCCGCATCTAAAAGCAACGCAGCGTGTCGCATGCATGCGAGTATATGGCAGGACCCGCGCCTGGCGTTGTTGCGAACGACGGGCCGATCCCGCCGAAGCCACCACTGTTGCGAAGCCACCTCCGAAATCCCACCGCTGACCTCCACTGTTGCGAAAGACGGCGACGCCAACCCGGTCCCACAGGCGCCACTGCTTTCAACTCCGCCGGGAAGGTCACCAGCCGTTTGGTAGCGTATGTTTCTCAGCTCGCGACTGCTTCTGCGCAGAGCTGATAAGACGAGCGGACGAGACGACGGTGAGTTAAACAAGGTTTATGTACAGCATATATACAGAAGCGTTACAATTTCGGCACTGGGGCCGACAGAGACTCGAAGAGCCGAGCTCTCCTCTCTAACACATGGGTCAGCTTTTCGCCTAAAACCGCCGACTCACACACATGTCGGCTCTCCGACACGGGGCCTCCTCTCACTCACATAGGACCGCCGATCGCGACGCGCCGCAGGGCTTCTTTTATTTACACCGGGTCCAACCAACATGTCCAATCAGAAGCGCCGCTGGTCGTCAGGGCAGATTCCTCCAATGGGGTCACCGCGCCATGCGTCAGACCACCAGACACAAGGACGCCGGCTCGCTGTCACGTGCGCCGCTGACTCAATGCACGTGGGCCAAAGAGGCGCCGCGCGTGTTCACGCCGTTGAGATGTCCGGGCGGACTGCGGGCTGGCCTTGACCCAGATTGCTTTTTTCAGAGGCACGGACGTTTGACGAGGACTCGCTGGCATAACAGCACCCCCGCCGCCAGACAATGCACCGGAAAGACGAGCTGCTTCCACGGGGCTCGGATGTCAGGTGCGCTCGTTCGCCAGGTCCCTCCAGGTTCGCCTCCAGGGCCATGGGGAGACTACAGCTCCAGACTGTTCTGGGAACACATCCCATTTTTGACGACGGATCCCAGCTCCACTGGCTTGTCGCCACAACTTGCTGACCAGCTTCACTCGTCTCTTCTGACCATCTTCGGTTTCAGCACTTGTCGATGGTTCTGCAACTTGCCAAGAATGGATCGACAACAGACAACACACGACACACGCAAGTGCCCTCGGTCACCCGACAGAACACCAGACAAAGTATAGTACAACATATACCTATCTACGTGTCTATCGGAATTTTGTTCCCTCTACATCAAGAGGCACATGTGGGACATAAGACTCTTAAAGTAAGAACTTGAATTTTTCACACTTACAACAACGCAACGAATTAGAATACCACATAAAGTTGGCCCCTTGAGATCACTCTAAACGAGAGCGCTCAGCTAAGGTCGTGATGAGGTCAAAATTTTGCCCCGAATCGCCAGCCAGAAACCGAAAGGTTGAGAAAGTACTAGCTGGAACGCACTGCTCAATGCACCTGGATTAGCGTTTAGCTTTCCTTTTTTTATAGCGAACGTTTGCGCTGTGGAGCAACATGCTCCACCTCAGTAACCGGCCACTTTTAGGCGACGATATCTATGCGGCACCAAGAGCGGCTCACACTTGCGACGTTGCACAGGGGAACAACGATACGGCTTGCTACGGATTGACTCCTCACCGCTTAGCTCGATATCGTGTTCGATCACCTTCGTGTTTCCGGGACGGTCCGAAAACACGTCTTCAAACACCAAAACAATCTTTCTCAGGTCCTCCTTCCGGACTTCACTTAATCTAGGCTCTAGGTTTATCAGCTCCCGGATTACTTTCGATCCCCTTTCGATTACCTCACTCGAACTCAAAATTTCTGCTTCCTCTTCCTCTGAAGCATTCAACAGCTGATTTACGACCGCTTGATGTTGAACGTACGGTTTCATCAAGTTGTAAATTTTGTTCAGCCGCCTTCCTAATTTAACTTGACAATTGGTATCAGAAAGCTTCGATAATACTTTGGCGGGCCCTTCCCAATCAACCTCAAGCTTGTTCTTTTTGGACGGCTGCAGCAGCATTACCTGATTATCAACTTCAAAAGCACGCTTCTTCACCGATTTCTCGCAGTGCTCCTTCGACAGCACTTGTGCCGCGTTTTTGTGGCTTTCCACTAGCGCTTCAATCGAGAGGTCCTCACGCTGCTCTCGAATGAGCGTCTCTCGATCAACTCTTGGCAGCTCGCTCCAACTTTCCGCTGCAGGCGAGAGCGTTGCAGCCCTCTCGCTCTGATTCAATGGCGCCACGTCGTCTCCCCCAGCGCGTACCGCTCCCGCGACGGGCCGCTCGCGTGACTGCTCACATGACTCATGCGGAAAATTTTCTTTCTGGGGTTCCGTCGACCCGCCGACAAGGTCACTTGAGAGTGCACCGCATTGAACCAGATCAAGCTGCCGCGATAGCTTCCGCGCGTGCGATCGCGTGAGGGCCAGGCATGCTAAGTTGGAGAAGAACGATTTGCCCTGCTCTTTGAGAAGCTGCTCGGAGTTGTTGGAGAAAAGATAAGGAAAACGATCATTTAGCGCGGCAGACACAGCTGCTTCGGTGCGAAGCTCACTGAACGGGCCTTCAATGACAACCGTGGCGATTGGTAAGCGAACACTCTGCTCCTCGGCGACTTGCCTGATCCACGCGCGTTCTCCTGTAGAGTCATCCGGAGACACCAATGAAGGATGGACAACGTCCATGGTTGCCGCTGAGTCTCTAAGTGCTCGGCACGTTTTTTCATTCACCCTAATTTCTTGGAGATACGGCTCCAACAACCGCAGGTTTTTTTCTGATTCTCGGATTGTTGCGAAGGCAAACTTTTCCTGACAGTTTCTCGCGATGTGCCCCTCCTTTTTGCAGTTGTAGCAGATTAGCGGCTTCCGTTTGTTTTCCGATTCAAATGCCTGTGTGGTAGAAACCTCACTCGATTTCTCCGCTTCTGTTTGCCCTTCTTCCCCTACACTGTCCTTCGTAAGAGACGGGTCCTTCTTGAAATTACGGTGCGGAGCGGGTCTCCGTTGATCAGGTTTCTTTGAAAAGCCCTCTTTTCTCTCATCCCTTTCAACGCGCACTGCCCTGCTGTGCAACTTTCGGCGAGTATAATACTCCTCAGCTAACTCTGCTGCTTTGTTTAGCTGTACTTCACCAAGTCTGTCCTGCAGCCAAAGCCTGACATTATCCTCGATGCAGCGGTAGAATTGCTCCAATGCAACGCATTCCACCACTCTATCGCGGTCGTCATAAACACCTTCGCCCTTGAGCCATTCAATTAAATCGGCTTTAAGACGAAACGCGAAGTCAACGTGTGACTCATTCCCCTTTTTAGCATACCGGAACCTTTGCCTGAAAGCCTCGGGTGACAACTTATAACGTCTTAAGAGCACTTCCTTAACCTCGTCATAGCTCTCAAACGCTTCCCTCGACAAGCAAGTTATCGCGTCGGACACTTCGCCGGGAAGAAGAGCTAACAGGTTCCGCGCCCAAAGAGACCGCTCCAAAGCGTTTCGCTCACAGACGTGTTCAAACTTGACGAGATACTTCGCCATGTCCTCGCCTACTACGAACGGTGGCAGTTGGTCACGAATTCTAAAACCGCTGACCTGAATCGTCGGAGAAGCTACGCTAGGCGCCTGCGAACACTGTAGGATTGCCAATTCTAGTCGTTTCATCTCAAGGCGCTCCTGTCTCTCGGCCTCCTCGCGCTCGCGACGTTCACGCCTTTCAGCTTCCTCACGGCGTGCTTTAATATCCACCCAGGCCTCATCGACTTCCTCAGCCGACACTCCCTCATCCTTCATGATCTCAAGGATCGCTTGCTTTCGTTTCGCACGGCCCAAAGTAATGCCGAGTTCCTCACAAATTTCGATGAGTTCCTTCACTTTAAGGTTCTCCATCGTTCACACTAGCCTCTTGCTGTTTGCCCCTGTTAACAATTTACTTGCCGTACCCACTATAAGTCAACTAGCAAGACGTGCAAGCAATTTTTCACTCTCCTGTGTTTACCCCCTCTGCATTAACTTCGGTTTCAAAGCGCTTCGACTTGGCTTGAAACGATCAAAGCTCACTTCAATGCTTCACACAGCCTTTCTCTAAACTACTACAACCTGAGCTAGAGTAGTCTGGTGAACTGAGGGGAAAACATCAGGCACTCACCGCATCGATGTCGCTGACGCCGGCCGATCCCGCAGCTGCCAACCACTGTTGCGAACGACGGGCCGATCCCGCCGAAGCCACCACTGTTGCGAAGCCACCTCCGAAATCCCACCGCTGACCTCGACTGTTGCGAAAGACGGCGACGCCAACCCGGTCCCACAGGCGCCACTGCTTTCAACTCCGCCGGGAAGGTCACCAGCCGTTTGGTAGCGTATGTTTCTCAGCTCGCGACTGCTTCTGCGCAGAGCTGATAAGACGAGCGGACGAGACGACGGTGAGTTAAACAAGGTTTATGTACAGCATATATACAGAAGCGTTACAATTTCGGCACTGGGGCCGACAGAGACTCGAAGAGCCGAGCTCTCCTCTCTAACACATGGGTCAGCTTTTCGCCTAAAACCGCCGACTCACACACATGTCGGCTCTCCGACACGGGGCCTCCTCTCACTCACATAGGACCGCCGATCGCGACGAGCCGCAGGGCTTCTTTTATTTACACCGGGTCCAACCAACATGTCCAATCAGAAGCGCCGCTGGTCGTCAGGGCAGATTCCTCCAATGGGGTCGCCGCGCCATGCGTCAGACCACCAGACACGAGGACGCCGGCTCGCTGTCACGTGCGCCGCTGACTCAATGCACGTGGGCCAGAGAGGCGCCGCGCGTGTTCACGCCGTTGAGATGTCCGGGCGGACTGCGGGCTGGCCTTGACCCAGATTGCCTTTTTCAGAGGCACGGACGTTTGACGAGGACTCGCTGGCATAACAGCGTGGCAACGCTGGCTTGACGCGACGAAATGAACGCCGGTGAGCACGCGCACCGCGTCAATTCAAACTGTATTCGTGCCTTGACTGTGGCATGTAGTCATGTTCTCACATGGCACGCATCTCATGATTATCATGCTTGCTCCAGTCACATACCTTCGCCAATCATTGACGTCACATAATAGCGAATTTGGCATGTGTGAAGCTTGCGAAATGGCCGCGAGCGCATCATGAGTGTGGCATGTGGTCATGTTGGTGCATGACAGAATCTCATGTTTTGCACCATTATCACTTCTTCGTCATCCATTCACGTCGCGTAATACCACATTTGGTGTAAGTGAAGCAAGCGAAACGGCCGCCAGCACATCATTAGCGTGGCATGTAAAAAGCTGCGTTTTTATCGCAGCTTTTTTCCCGCCTTCCACATCACGCATTGTATGGTGTAACACTGTGGCGAAATAAACTTCAAACTTCAAAATACTTTCAAGATGTAGTCATGTTGGTACATGACTCGCAACTCATGATTATCATGTTTGCACCAGTCACGTACCTTCGTCATCCATTCACGTACCGTAATACGAAATTTGGTATATGTGACGCTAGCGAAACCGCCATGAGCGCATCATGAGCTTGGCATGTAGTCAGGTTGTTACATGAGAGCATGTGATCATTTTCATGTTAGGGTCTGTCGCTTGTGTTCGCCATGAAATCATGTCATAGCATACCAGTTTTGCACATGCCATGTGAGCGAAACCACTGTAAGCGCTGCAGGACCATGAAATGTAAATCATGACATTCACGACATCAATGTCATAATTTTCTTGTTATGACTAGTCAAATATGTTCTTCATACAGTTATTTTATGCCATACCAAGTTTGGTATTGATATCGTTATTTAAATGGCCAGGAGAGCTATAAGTCGTAGGTGGCTAGATAGATAGATAGATAGATAGATAGATAGATAGATAGATAGATAGTCTTTCTAAGAATATGGATTTTCGTTTGTATGAGCTACTAATGACACTAGTTTATTTCGCATACAATCGCGGGGAAGCTCTTTCGTATTTTTTTCAGTGTTCGACAGTTTGTTTTAAAGATAAAACTCGCACGAAGTTGATTGTGTGCGTTGAATTTAAGGGTTATTTGGGAAAAGATGTCGTTAAGACTTAGGCTTACTTATGCGAAAGATTAAGTAACACTACGGAAAATAAGTGAAACTGAAGAAAATGGGTGCAATGAAAATGAGGGCACTTTTCTTGGGAGCCGCTGAGAGCTTTGCGGCACTAGCGCAGCAGATGTAAACTAAGCACTTCCTTCTTCGTGGCCTCTGAGGTTCGCTTGTGTATTGAGACTAAACAGCAGGTGTACTGAACACAGTGTACAGAAGAGAACACTAACGTATGAAGTGGGAGTGCCCCAATCAGACAGCGACGTTCTGTATTGGGGTTGCTTAGTTTTTTTATTGCAATGGCCACTTTATGAATGAGAGGAATAAGTACACAAAGAGTTTTATTGTTTGCTTGGCGATGAGATGCTTAGAAATAAATAAACGCACTGTTTATAAACAGAGTATCTAAGCCGGCTTATCTAGCGTGGTCGGCACAAATCTAATGATCATGTGAAAATGTTGCCTAAGCGTGTATTCGATGCGATTGCGAGACCACAATGTACGAAATAGAAAAAACATTCTTTACAGTAAACCGTAAAAGAAACTAGTTTCGTGCAGTAGAAGCTGGCACCTTGCTCTTTACGTAGTAAGATTGTGCAACACGGACTAGTAATCGAGGCGTCAACACAGAAACGCTTTCAAGTCTAAAGAAATACTTACTGCTGACGTGCATCCTGGCTTGAAAGTTTACAAAAAAAAGAGGTTCAAATAAAGGAGGAGAGAATACTGAATGAAGATACTAATCCTATAAACACAAAAAGGAAAGGGGCATGAAAAGTGGCATGGTATAGAAGTTAGAAAAAGTATAGCATTGTGACAGAACAAGTGCTAACGTCATCTAGCGCGCTGGCCGTGTTGATTTCCAAGTCCAGGGGTGATGGGATTTCGCAGCGTATTCGACCACTTCTAAATACGGGGGGGGTGCCATTGTTGTTCTTTTCAGGAATGTGTCATTTCGCATACAAATATAACTTTGAGTTAGAATTTTACTCAGCTATTACATTTCAGAGAACTTATTATGAGCACTGCTGACACTGTGTGCTGTAGAGATCTCTAGCACCGCACGTCTGGCCATAGTGACGGAGAAAGGTGTGATCAATAGTTCCAGTCAAGTCGTCATCCTAAGCGCTTTAGTGGTATTGGTTTCAAGGGGTAATGTGGCAAAGTCTCTTTTCATATATATTTTTACGATGATAAACGTCATAGATGGGAGCAACAGCGGAAAATGCGAGTGCTTGTTACGAGCGTGTAAACGTAGCTGTTTGCTTTCTCAGGCACGTAGGAACACATCACCACAATAATGCACTATCAGGCAGGGCAAACACACGAAACGGCATTGTTTGCTGATATAACGAACCCCGTCCGCTGCTGCTGAGTATGGGGGCCACAGCCATTCGTTCGGCCATGTGTGTGACAGAAAGCCGGAATATTTGTAGGTGAAAGTGAAACATACGTACATGTCTTACCATCGTACCCACAGACTATACCTTTGGAAGAATGCGTCTTGCTTTAATTCGTGACCCGCTGCTTTCGAAACGACGTGGTGACAAACATTAGCTTGGATTGCTCTGTGTCACCAGGCTGTATTACATTTCCGGCGTGCTAACAGCTCATTTGAGTAAAGGAAGAAAAATTCTCCAGGGCTCATTCTATGTTAGGCACAACGAGAACAACCTTTCTTGATATACCTTTCTTGACATGGAGCCAACAAAGGTATGGGAAACGTTTATTGCGTCATTTGAGCATGTCGTAAAAATTGGTAAACAGGTGTGAAGACTGTAGAGTGTGCGAAAGGACAGCTTGCCGCCGACTGCGAGCTGACCTCTGAATTTCGCATCACCCACTCTATGGTGTTACCAACTGAGCAGCGGTTCTTACCTCGTCCACTTGTAGGGCATTACATGCATGCAAACTTAGGGAAGGTTAGTCAGCGCCCTGCAAGGTCATGAGAGTGAGTGGAGAACACTCTAGCTTTTCTTTCCTTGACTTGATGTGCTGTTGAACTCAGTTAATTGTTTTCAGTGATGAAATGAGGCTCTCGTAAAAATATTCCACTTTTGCCGTTCAGGAGGAAATTAAGTTATTAACTGTATTGAGAAGAAAGGGCCTTCAAGTCGTTGACTGGGGCAATGGTCACCTACCGGATCTCCTTACATTTACCTGGTTTAGACAAAAAGGCAGTACGATCTTTCTCCATAACTAGAGCAGGCAAGAGCAAGAAAGGTAGGTAGATCATAGCACTCTCAACAGTTTATTTGTTGATTTATTGAAAGGCGACATCTCTACGAGATCAAAACTAAGGGAAGTACCAGTACAGTTGAGAGGATGCCTTGGCCAAAAGCGAGTAATTTTTTCAGAATTGTCGTCACAAATATGTTCACATATTGCTGTCTTGTCTTTGAAAATATCTAAAAAAGAAAAGTGCTGCTCAGTGTACGTAAAACATCAAAGACAACAAATAAAAAAGTTACAACGGCTTCTTTTTCTCTTATTTCTGGCTTTGATACCATTTGCTCCTTTAACACAGTGTTCTGTGTAGCTTCGCCTAAGGCGTAAATATACAAAAACCCCGTAGCTTCAGAAAAAATAACATCCCTGTTTTTTTAACACCTCCCGAAAGGTAGGTAGTTTTATCTCTGCAAGCAAAATAAAAAAATAAGCAAAGTTTGCATGCATCTCAGCAAAAACCAATCGACCGGCAGAATTCAACGATTGCGTATCGCCCGATGGTAAATCGATGAACCCTGCTTCCTGACCCTCCCAACTTGCTGCCCCTCCCGATGTACGGGTGGGGCTGTAAGGGAAGGTGCCAAACGGAAAGAGTCCTAGCACTCCGGCCTTAAACCATGGCGCATGTTCACCAAGCGTTACAGTGGTCCCCATTCTATAGTTCAACTGGGGAAGAAAAAGAAGTTTACGAGGTAGGCACCGCCGGTAGAGTAACGCAATCGCGAGAAGGTCTGCCTGAAGATCGAAGTAGGCGTTACTTATGGTCCTCGTTAAACCGAAAGCCTGACTCACCGCTTCGCAGAGAGACGAAAGTTGCTGGTAGCTACTGGCAGGAAAGCTTGACGAGTTCTTATGCAGATTATGAAGATAGCTTCGTTCGTGACGTTGTCAGCTTGAAAGGGAAGACATTGATGACAGGCGACATCCGGAATGATGACATTCGATGACAGGAGACGTTGAAAGGGAAGATATTCGATCGGATTTCTAGGAGGAGTTGCAACCCACCTGGTGTTTGACATATTCTTCTAGCATTTAGATATCGCTCGAAATCTGTTCTGCTCTGCTTTAACTGTTTTGGTGGGGAGAGATTGAGGTCGATATTACCTTGGCCACTCTATATCGATAAGTTCTAGAGCGAAAAAAAAGAATAATACTGAACGGGACCTAAAAATTAAATATTCGACAAAAAAAAAACACACACTAAAGCCAGTTAAAATGTCGCCAATGCACAGTTTGCTCGCGGCAGTTCACGCTGCCATAAACTGTTCACGCACACAACTTCCTTTTTTACCATCAGTATATGCATTAACACATTTCGCATTTGTCAATCCCTGTTTGTCTATCACAGGCGCTTATTCAGTCCGGTCTCCACTAAGAAGTCTGTCAGGAAGATGTCTTCAAATTTCCACTGAGGGGTAGCAAACTATAGCTCAGGCTGACCTGTCTACCTTTCTGTAAATAAATTCTCTCTCTCTCACGTTAGCCTGCTAAGCAGTGTGCTTCTGCTTAATCGGTATTTACCACGAATACCGAGCCAGCGGACATGCAGAAAATATTCAAGACATGTACGTTTACGAAAAATACATTTGCAATAATACGTATCCTAATAATATGGGTATTGCCGAATACTCTTGCGCTTCATGGCACAGAACATATCTGTTCTGTGCTATTTGTATATGTTTATATCTGGAGACTACGTGGTAGCAATAGAATAGTGCAGCTTTTGTTTGCATTATTTACTTAGTACATAATTATTTTTAAATAATTATAGGACGTATCAATTGCATGTTTTATCATTCTGTAATTGGTTATCAGTGAACTTTGTTATAGCAAAGTATCCTGGAACTATCCCGTGCGTTTGAAGCCCGAATGAAATGAAAAAACTTTATTTCAGTCCTGGAGGACGCGCTTAGCGCGTAGCGGGCGTATCCCACGTAGGCACCGACAGGTAGTACCTGGTGGCCGCTTCGTGGGCCTGCTGGACGGCCCACGAAGCCCGAGATATATATTTATTCAAACGGACGCTGAAGACAAAGAACTTAGCTTATATGCTAGAGTGTTGTTGAACTCAACTGCGCTGGATTGCACGCGTTCCGCTTATTTTCCGGAGCAATTCCATAAAACTGGTGCACAAATTAGGAGTCAACACTATATAAGTGTGGAAATTCCAGTTGCAAGTAACACAGTATACCTTTTTCCTTCATGTTTTTTTACTGATAGCCTACGCTATTTGTGAAATTCCAAAAAGCACCTCACACACGGAATAGCTAGTATTAAACATTGCTTCCACGGCTTCCGTTGACTGCGTCTCCCATGGAAGCACTTTGCGGAAATGGCTTCAGCACAATCCTTGGCGAAATGAATGCAACGTAAGGAAACAAAAGAAATGCAAAAGCACAAGTGTAATAAACAAAAAAAAACGCCAACACCAGCAAACACCAACAAGGCAGACAACATGTACTTACAAATTCTGTGTGTCTCTTGCAGGTATTTGTTTCTGGTGGTGATTTGTTACGTTAAGACGAAGCAACGTGCCCAGAAAGATGTGTTCGTAATAGCGCCTCTTTCGTATGGATTATTCAAAGAACATTACTTTTATTAATGAGTAGGTTTCCTGAAGTGAAGTAGCAAACTGGGATAGTCGGAACATACTCATCACAATCAGCGCTGATCGTGATGAGTATGCTACAACTAGCCCAAACTGCTACACGATGAGCAAGTTTCCGGTGAAGGCTGTTGCCATATTATTATCGATATATGCCTATAATGGCATGCTCACTACACTATACAGACCTATACTGTCATTCTGCAACAGTCTGTGTGCTTATTTTTCTCGTGTTTACGTGCCCGCACCCTTCCGACAGCTTAAAAAATAACTAATAATAGGTATCAGGTTCTATGTCGCAAATGTCGAAGATCGAGAGAACTGCCAGAACGAGGTCGCTTATAAGCTTCAATTTCTTCTTGGGTGCATTAATAAGGTGGCGCTCTGCCCCACAATAGCAACTGCGCTCAAACAACGTTTCCACAGAGCAAGGGCCTTGCTACAACCTTTGGCGTAGAGAGAGACCACAGTGTGTGTGGTCATTGGCATCCAGAATGCAAAACTCACAGAAACCTCCAATACAAAAAAAAAACGCAGTGGAAGTAGCTTTAAATTTCTCCACTTTTGCGTACTTTTTCGTTCTCGCCTGCTCGCGTTGGTATACACGAAGTGCATAACACTGTGTTACGCACGAGGTGTCCGCAGTGTTACACATTGCGGACACGTTTCTTACGTGATCTCACGACTACCAGCGAAAATAACTTTCGAATAGTTTACACTTGCAGCGTCATAGCAATAATGTCGCCAAGTCACTCACCCATTACTAATGCGACAGCTTTGTCGACCGTGTGAAAAATGGAAGCCAGGAATCTTGTTATAGTTTTTCATTGTCGCAACAGTGACGTCCGCTGCTGACTTCATTTAAGGTCGGCGTCTTGCTATCTTACGCCTTATCTCCCTTACAATATCGAGCCTGCGTCATTCGTAGCAAGTTCAAAGTTTCTTCGATCAGGACCACCAGGATCGCAGCAGGAAATGAAGGGTACCTTAATACAAAACTGTATAGATCGACCAATTCCTGTTAACACTTGCGTGGGCCGCGAGGTGGCAACATAAGGTGGGTGCTCAGCGTTATGCGCGAAACCTGGTGCAGCTGTTCCTGAATAGCCCCCGCATTGGTCTGACTTGCTTTCACTCAGGTGATATGGTGATGCAGTATAATAGATTGAAATTGCACATGTATAAGCTATTTTCCCGGCAAAAAAAAGAAAACAAAAAGAGACTGAAAAGTACTATATGTCTTGTGTTTTTATTTTTCGTTTGTTGCAGCCCACATGGTGTAATGTTCACGCACATGTTCGCGCAGTTATCTTTCTATGCGATCTTTTTTTGTGTGTGCATGTGTGTGAGCACAAAAGACGGCCTCATCTCGTCGCATTGCAGCTAGCGTGGCATTCCCCAGGGCGGCGTACTCAGTCCTGTCCTGTTGAATCTTACTCTAACCACCCCCCCCCCCCCCTGAGCAGCTGCCATGAACAGTTAGACTATCAATGTGCATGGTTGATCTCTGCGTTCGGACGTCCACCATTGTTGCGAGCGAAGATTTTAAGAGCTGCCGCTCAAACAGCCCGTTGCCCATGTATTGGAGGTTTAGAAATTTCTTCCGAGAAACGCTATCTCGTGGATTTCACGCGCAAACCTATAAATAATTACGGCATAAACATTTATTGCCAAACTATACCGTACATTCGATTATAGATGTTCGTGGGTGTCGACAGGGATTTATCATGAAGCCATCATGTATCGTGCCTCAAAAGCGGTTGATCGGCATATGCCTTTTTTTTATTTTCTCGCGGCGAAGATTCGGAGAATGTGACCCTGTGCAGTGCTAAAGCTATAGAGGGTACTTTTTTCGGCTTTCTGCGGTACAGCTTGCTCGCATTAACGAACGTAAGTAAAACACACCTGCGAATATTACAAAGTGTTCAGACCCGAGCCCCCCAAATTCGCTTAGGCCTGCCTGTTAGCGCATCGACGGTGGCTTTTATAGCGATCGCGAGAGACCACTTCGCCATGACGCTCATTGATGTTGAAGCAATCAGGACGCATATAAGACATCTTGCTCGGACTCCCCGCCACCTCCTAGTCTCTGTACCAGCAGACAGAGCACGCACATTTTTACAGCGAGAGATGTAATGAGATCACAACTAGGGTCACGCGCACTTGTCTGCCGCCGCCGCCGGTGTCCGTAACCACATCGGGCGAAATTATAAAAAAAGAAAAACCTAGCACAAATGAGACAGTGGAGCTCGAGCCCGGGTCCGCTGGGTGCCAGTCCAGTATTCTACCACTGAACTACGCTGGTGCTTGTGGCTTACTGGAAAACTCGCCTTAGGCAGGCTTCGTGTCGGGGAAGAAATATTGTTAATACAACATATAAAACGTTTTAAAACAGTGAAAGAGCAACCAGTCGTCCCACAATGCGAATAGCATAACTAGTGGGCCGTCCAATGGTCCAACCCAGTACATAAGCTTGTTATTGTTCCCCTATTAACTGTGGTGCATACTCACTTCAGGTATAATTCTTGATCGTCGTCAGCCACTGCATGACCAATTCGCTCAAAATTCTTTGCAAGTGTTCAGCTGATACCACTCTTCTCAGAAGAATGACGAAAAATAGCATAGCGAACGTTGGCCTACTAACCAAAAAATTTATTATTATTGTCCTAGTGGGTATCAAGCAAGTGTGTTAGTTACCCAATGAGTGTTTTGAAAAGTCTGTGAAAGGCCGCTCTACTAGCTTTCGCTGTGGTTGGGCTGCGCCTTCCGCGCAGGCCTGGCGTGCTTTTTGCCAAACGGTTGCCGCGTATCACGAGTATTCGACAAATGCTTCTCGCCCACCACAGGGCCTTGAATTCTTGCATGGTGTCTGACTTTTCTTAGCATCAGCCTGATGATACTTAGTATCCGTGAAAAAGCAGACGTGTCGTGATCGGCTCTTATGCAGCTTACCTTGCTCCTGATAAGAAGTAGTGAGGCTCAACGCACGCTTTACCGACAGATCTGTTATGCGGAACAGCTCAACCGCAGCCTACGTAATACCTGAACGACCACAACAATGAAATTTAGGACGTCTCATCAGACGACGTCAGCAGCACCAGAGCCTCCGGCGTTAGTTTCGCCGTAGGCTTTGTTATTTCATTACAGATGAACAGGCCCAAAATGGGTTATAATAAGTGACTCAAATGCAGCACTGACAATCCTTCTGTCACCACTCCGCCGCGGTCGGCACGAGCAGCAGGTATTTGAGAGTGCAAAAGAGGCCCACCGCTTACTTGGAAAAAAGACGTGAAGTAACAATTCAATGGCTCCCAAGTCACTGTGGTATTATCGGCAATTAACCGGTCGATCAAGCTGCATGTTCAGCCCGTACAGAACACAATCAGATAATAATACCGCTCTCAAGGACTGACGCCGCAGGAAAGCTCCGCGTGCTTGCTCGCCAGTTCACCACGTCGCAATGGAACGAGCCGCGCTTCAAGCACGCACGGCTGTATTCCTTGTCATCAAGCACCAGTCTTCAAACTCCTCCAGGACTTCTATAGGGACTGTAACCTTTTGTGTAGTTACTGGTTGGGTGTCGCAAATTACGCACGCGTATGCGTTTCGCAAATTGATGGCCGACACCGCAACTTGGGAACACTGTGGCAGTGTTGAAACGATTCAACATATTCTGTGTGAGTACCCACACTATATAGCTGTGCAAGCACTAGTGCTTGCACAGCTTTTTTGCTTTAAAGTGGCCTCTCAGAACGACTTTGACCTCAACGTCCTGCGTGTGGGTTCATTTGTGTGTATGTGCCTTTTTTGCATTTATTTATCTCAATTTTTTGTATTGTGTACAACCCCTACTTCCTTGCCCTTACGCAGGGTAGAAAACCAGTTACTTTTACCAAGTTAACTTCCAAGTATTTTCATTTTATCTGTATCTTTCTCTCTTTTCTAAAAGCATTTTAGCCAAACTCTTGATAAATAGCCACATTTCTTCTGAAGTCTTGTAGCGCTTGATTACGAAACGCTACACGTAACTACTCTGCCAATCTATAGTGATCGCTGTCCAATGCGCCAATCTATAGTGATCGCTGCGATTGCTACCATAAAAACAAAACGCATTTGGCTCTATAGCTGACACTTCTGCTGACAAATGGAGTTTTTTTTTCTTTAGGTAGAAGCTAATTTGTCCAGGAGTGCGCCTAAGAACGCCTTTGCTTAAATGATCTTGATTCATGAAGGTTATTAGGGGTGAAGCTGCTTATGGCGTGGCTTGGGCGTCCCTCGTGTGTAACCACCAGTGGCACATACCCGAAATAGGTATAACACTTGACCTCCAAGGTGGTGCCAGTGAGAGATTTCTTCTGTGCGTTGTTTAACAATAAAAATAGTGCTCAATGTACATGACAATGGCTGCTAATGGGGAATGAGAGACATGAGCATTCGGCTTTTAGTCAACGCGCACGCTGCGATTCCCATTATCAGCCATTGGCATGTACATTGAGCACTATCGGACAAGAAAGGGATGCTACATTACACTCGCTGGGTGTAACCTCGTTAGCTTTAGAAAGGTTTAGCGAGCGTTGAGCCGCAGTGCCATGAATACAATGAACTTGTATATACCATGAATGAACTCAAGGTGGTTAAAAATGAGAAGTAGATACGAAGCGCAAGCCGTAAGAAAGTAAAAGCCGAATTCTCCTGTCTCTCATTTCTCATTAGCAGCCATTGGCATGTAAATTGAGCCCTATCTGACAGGGAAAGGTTGCTATACGTTATACTCGCTGGGCGTAACCTCCTTGGTTTTCGAAAGGTTTAGCGAGCGTTTGCTCGCAGTGCCATGAATACAGTGAACTAGAATATACCATGAACTCGAGGTGGTTAAAGGTGGGAAGTGGACCCAAAGCGCAGGCCGTAAGAAAGTGTGCGTGTGCCACCTCTCGTTTAGTCCTTGGAATGTCCGCTGGATGGCGGTGCTTCTATATGGGGAATATATGATAAAAAGATGCGAGATGGTGGGACTTGGAGTGTTGAATAGATGAACGAACGGACACACAAACAGATGCATGGATGGACGCATGAACGGACGCAGGGGCGGATGCATGAAAGAACGCAGGGACGGGCGCACAAACAGACGCATGGACGGTCACACAGACGGACGCATGGACGGACGAATGCTTCGCCCCACTCTCCATCATTCACTCCGTGGATATGCTGCCATTTTTTTGAATTTCAGAGCGATCTACACAAGAAAAGTCGGCACAGATTATTTAGGTGCCTACCTGTGTATACCCTCGGGGTCTAAAAAAGTACTACAGATTCTTTTTATTTTTTGCGCTTCATTTTTTTTGTAACTTTGTAGTTAAGACTTTTTTTTCTGAGTGAAAGGGCCAGTCAAGGGGTAAGATGCAGCATTTTTCGTTTTGTACCTTCCTTTTCCTTCTTGTGTGTGTTGTACTTGTCGCGTAGTTTAATAAACTTGAACCTAATCTCGAACGTTAAATTTCTCTTCCAATAAAGCATCAAGGCATGCTTGCATTACCACGTCACTTCGAGCCTTCATACTTGAGCGTTCGCATGAGCTTGCACTGAACGTTGTTTAAGCTTCAGACGTTAGTTCCTTCGTTCAAGTTTTTGTAACCGATAAAGCTTCACTCCATCAGCAACCTGCTTCACCAAGCGTCAAAACTCATAAGCGTGGCAGGTATTTGCAGCCAAGTTTTTTTTAATGTTCTTTCACCAGGTGTGAGCAAACTCTTTGTGACACTACCACCACCAAAGTTAGAGCTTCTCACGAGTAACGCAAATTTGAAAATTCACGCAAGACAAAGCAATACGGGGTATAGTAAACTGCGCGTGGATTTTGCATTTTTTTCAGAAAGTTTGACGCTTTGACTATTTATGGCGGCGTCACGCTTGAACAAATACGTATTACCAATTAGCAAGCGGTGTAAGTCGTTCCACCGCTGCGCCATCATCGACGCATTCGCACCGATGAGTAAATTCGTTTGTGCGCTTGTTTCCTCGTGACGTAGCGCCCGTTCTTCACCGCGAAGTTTTTGTGCAATGAAAAGAACCACGTTCCTCTGGGCGCTGCCGTCACGTCCATGTACAACGGCACGTAGACGGCCTCTCTTTAATGGGCTCATCTCCGAGGGTGACAGCATGGCTCGTCCCTGCATCCCCGCGAAAGGCCTTTGCGGCCCTTGGGCTTGATATCTCGCCCTTTCAGGAACTCCGTCACATCCTTTATAACGCTACTCCCGCCTCTTTGCGTCTGTATAAACGTGGGGTTTTCAAGGTTCTCTCTTGTGAAAAACGTTTAATAGCCGGAGTTGCCCACACTTTCATTTTATCTTATATCAGGGTTACCGTTGGTGGCTATTTTACGACCAGTTTAGTGACGAAAATTTGGAGTTGCACGAAGGCTATTAACTGAATGCTGTCGAATTTGCCGTTGTACTTATTCAAGATGGTTTTCTTTATTTATCAATACTAAATATTGTTTTTCATAATACCACTCCTGTTCTATATAAAGCCCGTCTGGCTGTAATAAACAAGGTCTTCTGACTGCTTTCGCCGAGTATATGACTCTCAAACATGTCACTGTCCTTGACGACGCACTTTTTCTTTGCTTTGGTGGTTCCTGAGCTGAAGATTTCCCACATGAGAGGCAACGGCCATTTTAACGGATGATTGCACAATATAAGCTATATTCGTGGGGAAAAAATGTAGAAAAAAAAGACTGAAAAAAAAACCATGTGCCTTGCGTTTTATTGTTTTTTTTTGTTCTTTTGGTGAAGCCCACACATGTAATGTTCACGCACAACATGCGTGGCGCACATTTTTCGGGAGCAATGTCTGTGGGTGACTGCGGTTGCAAGATTGTAATGACATTATTCACGCCAGCTTTTCTATAGGGTAAAGGTTCTACATTACGTATAACAGGCCAGAGCGTTAATGCGCGTTCGGAAACACACTGCTTGCCCAATATGAGTTTCGTAGCCCTGTTTTCGAGGAGTTTATGATCAGCGAAGTAGACGGCGCGCACATTTATACCCAGGGGAAACGGGGATGCCAAGGACGATCCTACAGAATGTCCACTGCGCAAGTGCACTCTGTGCTCCGCTTGCGCTTGGGAGAATCTCATCTCGAGAAGAACCGGAGAACTTCGATGCCAACGAGCGACATGATATAGTTTTTTGACATAGCCAACTCTCTATGGATTACCCAATTGGAGCGACAACTGCGTTGCGTCAAGAACGGGAGTGCTTTGCAGATGTCTACGAAAAGCGCGAATCTCGCAATTGCATATTCTTTTTTCTTTTGTAACTGTGACCCCTCACTTGCATCTTGCGAGAACGAGCGCTTTTTTTACGCCTGAATCATGACCGCTGTTCTGCTGTGCTTCTGCCAGAACTGAACTGCCAGAGCAGAGAAATAAAAGAAAATGTTTATAGTAACAGTGCAGACAAAGTGGGATGATAATTTTACTATAATAATCAGCTAACGTTGTCGCTTCATTTTTCTTAATATTAAACCACACTGACACACATAAAACCAATATAAAGCGGGAAACAAATGAAGTACCAATTAGAAATGAAGGGCTGGTGAAAAGTCACTGAAACATTATAAGAAGCTATGTATTTTCTTTTAGCTACAATTGTGTTATAAAATGAACAGAATATATTTAAAATATTCATATCTTGCAAAAACAAAGGTTTAACTTCCCAATGCAATAATAGATACACCTGACGTCGTAGTATAGTCTACCCACCACTCACTTCAACAAAAATATTCGGTATCAACTTGCTAGCAGACACGTAAATAAGATCAAAATTACGAAGCTAGAGGCTAGCGATGTTGCGTGCTCAATCATCTCTCCCGCTATCCGTTCAAAAGCAAGGTGAAGGAGTAACAGCAACTAACATAATACATTATTTGGTTTCCTTTGTGGATTTCGTAATGCGAAATTCTGAAAAAGAATAACAATAGAAAGCACATACCTCGCAAGCCGGATTGGAGTGTCTCTAAATATTAAGGCTTTGCCAGAGAAAAAGACACAGCTGATTATGAATACGGGTGTAGTGCTTCTTTCAAATCTGAGAGATTTAGTCGCACACATGCTCGTGCTCATATTATTGGCTGCCTTGGTAAATTACTGTTGGCGCTGATTGAACAATGCTGCTCTGATGTCTCCATCTTGTAGGCTGATGATCACTTTGAATTGAAGTAATCAGGTGCTTTGGTTCTTCTCAACATAGAGCTTCCTATAAATTTAGTAGAGGAAACTGTGGCGCTAGCGTCTAAGGGAGTTGCAAAGCAAGGCGCTTTAGCGAGCACAGGAAATATGGCTAGTGCGTGGATTTGTCTAATTTGCGTACTTTCGTCTCCAGTTGACTCTGCGTGGCTGGAAGTTGCTTTGTCTATAAACCACACTCAGGAAGTCTTCTGAAGTTACACCTCGCCACTTTAACCTCTTAGGATCATCAATTCAGATCGAGTCACGAAGTTCAAAATTGTATGTTCTTTTATTAGGAACAAAACGAAAACACCGCATGCAATAAACGGAGTCACAGGTGTGTTCGAAGCGTGCAAGCCCAAAGACTAGGCAGATGGAAGTACTACCCATCATTCCCGTGATGAATGAACAGTCCTATCACTGGGCAAGGTTTCCCTTGAGTCTGGCGCCTTAGACCACTCGGCCATTTTGACGAATGAACAGTCGCAGCACCAGAGTCCACTCTAGTTAGTTGTAAGGAACTCTATGCCTGACGCTTAGCTGCTATTTCACCGAGCTTGCGCTCTGACGCATTCCTAATTACGTACTACTTTGCGACCGCGTTTTCTTAAACAAGAAAAAGAAGATTGCACGAAACAGTTTTCAATAAAGTGTAGCGATCTCGAGTGATAAATTATTCAAGGTCACTGCGCGAACCACGCACTAACATGTGTCTTGCCGGACAGGATTAATGTTTTACATTCACCCACCCACCTATATTCACGACTTAGTAGACTGGTAGTGGCACTCACACGTCGGCATTCGTGTGCTCCGGTGTGCCGCTTGGGTTAACACTATTTCTTCACGTGGGCACAATGAGGCTACGTAAATGAGGTGCGCGATGAGCTTTTCTCCACCAGGTGTCGCATAAATATCCGATCTGCTCACAAGAAAACGTATACTATTGAGAAAATTCTCTGAATATTTCTATTTAGGTGATAATCACTGGTAAATGGCCATTATCATCAGTTAAGCTCCTATATTATATATACTAGACATCTTCACCTGAAATCAGAAAAAAAAATAAGTGATATATACAGTTAGTTGATTTTTATCTTCAGTAAACTTAAGCTCTTATGTTATATATGTCCAGTGAATTAATTTGGATGTTTTAATTGAAATCGCGAAATATTAGGGTGAATAAAACTAGTACGCTTTCCTGCAAATCAAATTTTAAAAGACTTGTTTAGAACATTTGAAAGACGGGAAGAAAGTTTTCAAGTGGAAGCACCTTGCTGAGAAACAAGGGCGTTTCTCTTTTTTTGGGGGACCCTAAATATCTCAATAGGAGACACACAAATGTTGTTTGAGTAGAGATGATTCAACGCCGCTTGCTGCCTACATGAAGGTACCATGAAAGAAGAGCTGCAACATATGGTCAAGTACCGTAAGTATTCAGATTTAACATGACAGGTGTATTCAGATAAAGAAGACGGAAAGAGACAAAAAAGCAGAGGAGAGAAGCAAAGAGGTTAACCATGTTGCATTCGGTTTCGTGTCACTAAGCCACATACAGTGGAATTAAGGGGTATACTATTGATGTAAACTAGCCGGCAAAGGCAACATAAATAAACAATATATCACCGTGACTTATTTTTGACTCTTCTGAGTACAATAAAGCTGAGCAGAAATTCCTACCTTACTGACACTGGTATCGCAGAAGTAACACAATCCTTCTATTCTATTCGTACGGCCCTCTATCTATACAAAAGGACCGGCTACAACAAACTAAATAAAGATATTCTACACAGGTTAGCAACCTTATTCACAATCTACCATTTCGCACGTGTGACGGGAATCGTCTACTCCGTTCATGGCTCTTTGTTTTATTCTCTTTCATTTGTCATACGCTTTTTACAGGTCCCAAGCCCATGATAGCAAATAAGCGTAACATCCCGATCTTTCCGGCGCTCTCTTCTGCCTCTGTAATCAAAAGCACCTGAAGTTTCACGTATACAACCAACACCAGCAACTCAGTGTGGTTTTACATTGTCTTCTTGCGTTCTAGCTTCAGAAATGACCTGACTGTAATAATAGGTACTACGAATCTTTCGTTACAAAACATTTAGGTAGGCTTTTTTCAGCAGAGCAGTCCCGTGCAACTAAATTTAATTTTCTGGGTGAGTGACGCTAGGAGATCCTGAGCATGAAAGGAAACCTGAAAATTAGAATCCTATCTTTGCACGCGATGAGACACGAAACTCGTGTATCACGGAAAGATCGGTGCTCGGATAGGACCTCATGGAGCGTTCGTCCTCGTGTAGAGCCAAGAAAAACGCTAGGAACCTTTGTTCCCAGAGTCGGTGAGGTAGAAGTGACGGTGATGAATGAGTTCTTACAGCAGAAATGCTGAGTTAGATTGGTCTGCCTTTCAAGAGAATGCCAGCTAAACCTATAAGAGGAGGCGTGTACCCATATCTGTCTTCGCTTGGGCTGACTACTCTGAAATGTTTAACTGGAAACTTTTCCACTGTTTTTACTGGCTGTGCTATAAGCATTGCTAGAGAACAAGTGTAGGAAAAAGCACTTACATGCAATGAGATTCAGAAGGTATTTTGCTTCAGAACAGCACGCATAAAAGTTTTTCCAAGATCGACCAGAAGAAGACGATGTATCCTGTGAGGGCTGCCTATATTTGTGGAGACGAGCTTACCGTTGTAAACTACCTCGCGAAAGTGTTTCTTTTTTTACTTAAATTGTTTGTCGTCTCCTTCACGGTCTGAATGGAAGCAGCACCATAAGAGGACAAAAGGGTATGGATGCTTTAGACATGTATGAAATACACGATGACACATTTGGCCTAGTAATTAGGGCTGAAGAGAGTAGAGTTGTAAGTAGTGCTGAAGAGAGTTGTATTCTGAAGAGAGTAGCAATGTACACCTGCATAAATTTTGACAAAAAATTGGCTGCGAGAGGGCTCAAACTTACTGTCAAAAAAGAAAAGCAACAACTTTGCTTCATATAATGAAATATTGAAAGTGTTACACTGAACCAGAGTAATCCAACAGACGTAAAAACTCCAAAGAAAACTTTTGGCTTAAGCGCATGCTAACCCACGCTCCTTATGCTGTGGGTCATGCGTCCGCGATGTATGTATGTATGTATGTATGTATGTATGTATGTATGTATGTATGTATGTATGTATGTATGTATGTATGTATGTATGTATGTATGTATGTATGTATGTATGTATGTATGTATGTATGTATGTATGTATGTATGTATGTATGTATGTATGTATGTATGTAGTCATCAAAGTTAGTAGTCACCAAAGGTAGTAGTAGTAGTAGACATCAAAGATATAGAGACATGCACGTAGTGAGAAAGTGTCAATCTGTAAAGGCATTTGTAAATTTTCACTGAAATATTGACATAATGACTAAATATTGAACACAAAATATTCAGGACAATGCAAAAATTATCAACAATCCCAACAACGACACATTGTATTAGACTCAATCACGTTTGTCATGAGAGTGCGCACAGTTTTCTTACAGAACTTGAGCACTAACCGAGACTGAAGTTTCAGGGAACGGAAAAAAAGCGATCAGAAGTTTTTCAAGACAAGACGTGGCTGACGCAGTGTTTCAGCAAGTCGACTTGTCGATCGTGAGGGCAACATCGTTGCCTTCACGAAGAAAAGTTAACACGTCAAAACGTTGGCTGCAGCGATACTTCCTGTAACAATTTTTTGAGGTATTCAGTCTATGATGTATATTTATTTGAGTCACAGGATCAGAAGAAGCCCAAAGGTACAAACCATGGCTACGTAAAATTCATGAACAAGAAAGGTCTTATAATTGCTTCACATATTTGAAATATACTAGCCACTAATAAAAGAAGCAAAAAATGAGTAGCCGAGTGAACAAGAATTCAAGCCTTTCAATAAACAAATCTTCCCGACGGAAGCTTGACTGCCGCCTTGACCCATTAGTCAAGCGACACTGTACTTCCGTCAGTCCAGTCAGGCTTGCACAGAAGTGGGTTTACTACTGCAACATTATTACCTGCTCAAATAATGAGTTAGAATACTTGTGGTCCCCTGTCACCACTAGGAAACCTGAGGAACATTCGTGGAACCGGATATCTCTGGATTAACCCACTGCTGAGCCACGATTAACACGTATAGCCTGATTAAGCCATCGTCGTCGAATGCATGGTTGACTTGCTCCACGAAGCTCAGTGACGCTTCCGTTCTCTACCCGCCAAAACTTCCTTACTTATCTTCCCCGTAGTTAGCACGTCACCCGAGCTAGATAACTGAGTGAGATCCAACTTGTAATATCGCTGAGCAAGTGGCGAGAAAGAGCGGAAGCAATCGTTACAAACTTAAGCCAACCACTTCCCCAACTTCGCCTGATTTAAAATTCCTAAATGAAGAAGCAAGACAAAATACAAATAAACAATAGACGCGCATATCCCCTATCTTCCTGAGCTTTCCACCAGAGCCACAGCAGGGCGTTCTCATCGCTCCACTAACTTGAGGTTTGCGTCGCTTTACGTTGCCCATCTGTTTTCTTATAAATCGCATGGGAAGCCGTGCCATAGAATGGCGTTTATATTAATATTGTGATAGCAATTATAAGGACACTCTCAGCTGGGTTTTGCCGACGGCGTTGGCGTCAGTGTCATGCACCGTATATGTATACGTATCTATCTATATATATGTAAACGCAAGAAAGAAAAAAATCCCAGAAAAAAGATCCCGGCGCGCGGAATCTATCGTAGGACCTCCGCGTTATGGTTGCGAGGCGTTAACCACTGAGCCACCGAAAGGTACCTCCTTCAATGTTCAAACTGCAAGCTATTCATATCTACAACTTACCGCTGTTGGCGGGCATCTCGGGGGGGGGGGGGGGTATCATGGTTTCAGCATTATCAGCAAGATGGCGCAGTGAGCATGCGGCGGCTCTTATCCATGACGTGTACTTTGTCCCACGTAGAGAATAAGGGGGTGTACGCTCGATTACGCACCCTTATCTTGAAGTGGAGAGAATCGTACGTCTTGGCTAGCCTTTGGGTTTCGTCGGAACGATTGTGTTGTAGTTACCGGGCGCACAAAGGTCAGTGCAATCGTTGCACAGCCTCTGTTTGCAAAAAGGGCGTGCTTTTTAGACACAGCGAAGTAACAACTGAGACGCCTATTCACGTTCATCTGTACCTCTGAGTACGTTTCGTGCATCATTTTTGCGTGAGAAACGCGGGTCACGTTTCGATCTGCTTGCCATTCTGCGCGTGACCTTCCAATTTGTTGCTTTCGCTTTCATTGCTTCGCCTTTGCGGCAAAGCTGTGACTTTTTTCTTTTCGTTGTTAGAACTTGCCCATAAGCATAATACTAAACAATGTCGAGCGTTCATGAACAAAGTTTAGTTGCACATAAACTGTAGATGTGAGCAATTTATGCAGTAAAATGCAGTGGCAATTTTCCAATTGCAAGCGGGGTTTAGTCTTTTATGAGTGAGTAGTTTCAAATAAGGCATGATGAACAAAGTTTAGTTGCACATAAACTGTAGATGTGAGCAATTTATGCAGTAAAATGCAGTGGCAATTTTCCAATTGCAAGCGGGGTTTAGTCTTTTATGAGTGAGTAGTTTCAAATAAGGATTCGAAACAGAAGAAGTGCCGTGCTCAACCTGCTGGGGTGTTCTTGGCTGAGGATTGAGTGGTTTTAACTTTCTGTCTTAGAGTCCGATTCTATAGTTTATCTGTTTCTGAGTCTAACCACATCCCTAGTGCTCATGTCAACTACTTCTCCTGGCCAGGCGCGATCCGCCTGGTCAGCGTCCCTGCCTTCTAACGAATTACCGCTAGACTCCTTTTTCCGCAGTGGTATCGACAGCATTCCTGTAGCACTGGTACCTACGAATGGAGGCTTCATTAGACTTTCAAACCCTCAGGTGGTTCAAAAGGAACTTAAGTCAACTTCAAATCATTTCCAGACCATCACAGATGTGCGCCCATTTGGGCGAGGAGGTATCGTGTGTAGGTCGCCGGATCAGACCTGCGTGCAGGATCTTCTCAAATGCACCTCCTTTGCTGCTACCCCGGTGAGTGCTTTTATTCCGCCACACCTTGCATGTACCAAAGGCCTTGTACGGGGAGTCGACTCCAAGCTGAGTCCAGCTGAGACCCTAGACAGGCTCTCTGGAGCAGGCGTAATTTCAATTTACCGGTGTAATCGCCTAGTCGACAACCAGAGGGTACCAACCGAATCTGTTATCGCGACATTTGTGGGCACAAAATGCCCGTCAGAAATAAAATTATGGCCACTGATCTTCCGAGTAGAACCCCTCGCTTCTCGTCCGATTCAGTGCAAGAACTGCTGGAGATTCGGCCACAGTGCGGGAGGATGTAAATCTAATGTTCGTTGTAGCACCTGCGGAGAGAGTCATCCTTCAAGCAATTGTACTGCAACAGTGGAAAAGTGTTGTCTCTGTGGGGGCAGTCACTGTGCCGACAACTCTGACTGTTCCGCTCGTTCCCGGGAGGTTCAAATTCTAGAAGTTATTGACCGCCGCCGCTGTTCTCGAAGGGAAGCCATCGACATAGTTAGAGACAGGGCTTTTGGATACTCTGGTATTGCAGCACGCTGCACTTCCAGTATGGACTCAACCCTATCGCAGGCTATTGAAACTGCTGTGGAAAAGGCAGTGAGTAAGGCAATGGATAAACTAATATCTAACCTTTCCGACTGCTTAGTGCAAATTCTTTCAAGCCAGATTGGACAAACAGTACAGACTAGTACAGAACCTGCAGTATTACAAATTACCAGTGACGCCACACAGCTACGCAATGTAGTGATGGACGAACTTTCTGCATCTGCAGGCAAGGCTAAGCAGCCAGGAACACAGGTGCACTCGGACCGACATTCGCCTCGGCCGAGTACAAGTACTGATGCAGATATGGAACTCGATATACGTTCTAATAAACGTACCAGATCCCCTATTTTCACCGATCTCAAGTCCAAATCTAAACGGAATGAATCAGCTATTTCGCGTGAAGATGCTAACAAGGGCGCGACAGGCGCCTCTGCGGTGCGCTCAACACCATAGGTCAGTTGAGGGTACTACAGTGGAACTGCCGTTCTATATTCTCAGCCTCAACCGACTTACATTACTTTTGCAATAATTTTAATCTTGATATTATAATTCTCCAAGAAACTTGGCTTACACCAGATAAAAATTTCCATCTTGCTGGTTTTCGTTCTTTTCGATTAGATCGCCCATCACGTGGTGGTGGTTTAATGATCCTTGTATCAAGTAAATTATGCCATAGGGCGAAAATTTCTTTCAGAATGTTAGACTTGGATTGTGAATTATTAGCATTAGACTTGTGTATCCCCGGATACCACCCTTTTTCAATCGTAAATTGTTATTTCCCCTCCGGTGTGCAAAGCACGCGTTATCTTGACAGCGTTTTGGTAGCATGTAGAAAGGAAATCGTACTCACAGGAGACTTTAATTCACACCATTTGTCTTGGGGTATAAGGACAGATTCTTGTGGTAGGCGACTGTGGGAATGGACTATTGATCACAACCTTTCCTGTCTGAATAAAGGTCATGTAACATTTGTCCGAGGCCAAACTAGCTCAGTATTGGATTTAACGTTTTGCTCCAAAGCAATCAAGATTTCGTCATGGGCTGTTCTGGATTCGGCAACTAACAGTGACCATCTTCCTGTAGTTTTTGACATTACTTGTCCAACAATAACTTTAGATCAGCCAAAACGCACATACATCAACCATAGCAAATTTCAAGCCTGCCTCCGTTCTGCCATTTCCAAGCTTGGAAATGCCAGTACTAAGGAGATTGCATCTACGATTGGTTCAATGCTGGAGGGATCTAGAAAAAATTCTGAATTTTCTATTCCATCCAATAAACGATCCTCCTCTCGTTGGTGGAACGATGAGTGTACGCGCGATTATAGAAGACGAAAAGCCGCTTGGAAAAAACTTCTTCTTAATCAGAGCCCAACAAACTGGAAAGACTATCAATTCCTTGCTGGCGTATTTAAGCGTACAGTGAAGCGCGCGAAAGAAGAATACGAGAGTAGACATTTTGATTATCTTTCTAAATCAAAAAATAAGCGTGCTTTGTTCGCTTATCTTCGGACAAGAAAAGTACTACCAGAACCTTTAACGTTGCAGTCATGTGTCTTGACGCCAGTAGAAATGAAAACCTCTCTAGAAGACATAGCACAAGGTTTAGAACGCCGCTTCACTGCGAATTTTTCGGCTATTCAGTCCGTTCTGGTAAACTTGCATGAATTTCCAGAAGTTTCTTTAGCTGAATTGAATCAGACAGTATTATGCTTACCAAGGACGGCTCCCGGACCAGATGGGATTACGAACTCTATGTTGAAATGTTTACTCCAGGAATCGCCTAATCTTTTGCTAGAACTAGTGAATTATTCTTTAGGGAATGCATGGATACCTCCAGAATGGAAACTTGCCAAAATTGTATTGTTGCTAAAAAATGAAAATGATGCCTACACGTTGGATAACATAAGGCCGATCGCACTGACATCAAACTTAGTGAAATTGGTTGAGAGAATCATCAATATACGAATTAATGAACTTATTAACATGAGGTCTATTCTAAGTCCCTGTCAAATTGGGTTCAGGGCTGGTTGTTCAATTTGGGATGCCCACGTTGACTTAGAAAGTAGGCTTCAATTAGCTCGGCTGCATAAACAATATGCTGCTTTAGTTACCTTAGACATCGCTAAAGCATATGATACCGTGGAGCACTGTATTTTGATAGATCGATTAGAATACCTTGATTTTCCATCATACATAGTAGCGTGGGTTCACAATTTTCTCGCAGACAGGAAATTTTATTGTTTTAAAGATGGGTTTTCATCATCTACTCATACCCAAACGAGGGGAGTACCGCAAGGCTCGGTGCTTTCCCCAGTGCTATTTAATTTACTAATGAGCACCATCCCACGTAAACAGTATATAACAACTTATGTTTATGCAGACGATATCGCATTTTTTGCAATGGCAGATAACATTCAGACCTTATATGAACGGCTGCAGACTTACCTTAATATATTGGAGAGCTGGCTCGATGGCAATAGCTTTTTACTTAATCCGAGTAAATGTGCCCTCCTTGTTTTCCCGCTGCAATACCCTGTGAACATCTCTCTGTCTTACCATCATGAGGATATACCACAGGTGGAATCTGGTAAATACCTTGGAGTAATTTATCACACATCGCTTAACTGGCAATCCCATATCGAATATATCGCCGGAAAAGGTGTGCGGGCCATTGGCATATTACGTAGGCTAAGCAACTTCCGCACAGGTATGAGAAGAGACACATTATTAATGATATATCGCATGTATGTTCGTCCAATTTCGGAATTTGGTTGTGTGCTTTTCTCTGGAGTTCCAGCTTACAAGTTGCGGCCTCTAATTCTTCTGGAAAGAGAAGCTTTGCGCTTATGCCTTGGCCTTCCCAAAACAGTCGCCAACAATGTGTTGTATCTCGAATCGAGGGTCCCTCCGCTTTCTTGTAGAATTCGCCTTCTGACTGTTCAGACATTCTTAAGGATTTATGAATCACCATTACGACATTCAGAAACAGCCTTTATTTCCACCCCGGAATCATTTTTTGCTGCTAGATGGCCGCGATTTCACACGCCACAAATTATATTTGTGCAAAATTTACTGGAGCCTCTAAACTTACGTATATGCGACATCATGCCGAGTCGTTATAATTCAGCCCCTGTGGAAATTCAATTCGACGACATTTTTCCTAGTAATGCCAAATTACTTCCCCATAATATTTTGGATGGTTTACTACAAGATCACCTGCGCCGTATTACAACGAACGTTATTATTGCTACAGACGCATCGCAATACGACGAAAAGTCCGGGGTTGGTATTTTCAGCCCGATTTTAAATTGGATTTATTCCCTTCGACTACCTGATTTCATACCCGTTTTTGTGGCTGAGTTTCTGGCAGTAGTGCTCGCCTTACGCAAGCTAGATACAGCAATTACATCAGCTGTCATAATAACAGATTCCCTATCTCTCTGTGCAGCACTTTCTGTTGGTGCTGATAATCACGTAACAAGGGCGTTCCGTGTACTAGTACCTGTGCATTTGAGAAAAGTGCGATTAGTTTGGGTGCCTGGACATAAAGGTTTGTTTCTGAATGAAATAGCCGATTCCTTAGCTAAGTCGTCAATCAGCGAACCAATTCTACCGCTCTGTCCATCATCCGCTTATGTGACCGCTGCTCGATTCCGCAGACGTACGCTTATGCAAGTCTTTAAAGGTTCAGCACTAACAAACTCTACAGAATATCGCCATTTATTATATCCCTGGCGAAGAGACTTTTGCCGCACTCGAAAACAAGAAGTAGCTATCACAAGGCTGCGTTGCCGGGTGCCAAATCTAAATTTCTATAAACACAGGTCTGCTCAGGCACCTTCGCCACTGTGCGCATTCTGTGATGAACTGGAAACAATAGATCATTTCTTTTTGACCTGCAGGCGGTTTAACACATTACGAAAAACCCTATTAGAAATACCTTTGCGTGGCATTGGTATGGACTTATCTCTGCCTGTCATTTTGTCTTTTGGAGCTTCCATTTCTGGTTTCTCTAATGGCACAGTATGCGCGGCCGTCCGGGACTATATTGATGAAACTAATAGGTTGACTAATTAACCAGTTTCATTATCTTAACATGTCCACATAATTATATACGTATAAAATCAGATTATTGGTCTATTCTAAGAATAAATTTGTTTATGTAAATATTTGTATGCATTACATTAAGCACCACACTTGCCTATAGGCTATCGGTAATCTTTCTGCTATACCTCCATCATTCTAAATCTGAACAGTAAATTTTAAAGCCACTCAATTCTTGGCCAATCCCCCACAGTGGGTATGCGCCACTAACAATAGGTGAACAACAACAACAACAGCATGATGTTTCTCGTGGAAAATAGCTTTGCTGCTTTATGCAATCGTATACACGTTAAATATAAATGCGCTGCCTTGATAAAAATGTATAGAAACGCTGTGCTACGCATGTTGCCGATACAAAACAGCACACGGCCGGCGCTCCTGTTTACTCGGCTCTATGGACTGTTCTCAGGTGAACCGCTGTCCTATAGCAGAGTAGAGACACTTTATCTACACACACTGCTCTCCCATAGTTGAGTACGAAGCACTCGTAATTGTTACAAACTTTTTCTAAACACTCATACGAGACAAGGATCTCGTGCCTCTGCGTTTAGAGACGGCTCAGTGCTCTTCTATTCGAGTACGAAGTACTCAAAATCGTTTAACATTTTTGGGGGCGAAGCTCCTTAAAGCGGCACCCGTTCGTAACCTCGTAGTACTCATAGTCGTAGTGTGAAACCAGTCTTACGTTTTGACCTGCAAGGTGGTGCCGGTGGGAGATGTCTCCTGTGCGCTGTTGAACAATAAAAAGTTTGCAGCGTGCGCGTTAAGTAAAAGCTCCATTCTCCTGTCTCTCATTCCCCATTAGCAGCCATTAGCATGTACATCGAGCACTATCTGACAAGAAAGGGTTGCTACGTTATACTCGCTGGGCGTAACCCCCTTGGTTTTAGAAAGGTTTAGCGAGCGCTGAGCCACAGTGCCATGAATACAGTGAACTAATATATACCATGAACTCGAGGTGGTTAAAGGTGGGAAGTAGATACGAAGCGCAAGCCGTAGGAAAGCAAAAGCCAAATTTTCTTGTCTCTCATTTCCCATAAACAGCCATTGGCATGTAGATTGAGCACAATCTGACAGGAAAAGGTTGCTACGTTATACTCGTTGGGCGTAACCTTTTTGGTTTTAGAAAGGTTTAGCGAACGTTGGGCCGCAGTGTCATGAATACACTGAACTAGTATATACCATGAACTCAAGGTGGTTAAAGGTGGGAAGTGGACCCGAAGCGCAAGCGTAAGAAAGTGTGTGTGTGCCACCTCTCCTTTAGTATGGAATGTCCGCTGGATGGCGGTGCTTCTATATGGGGAATAGAGTTACTGTATATGCTACCTTTAGGTAGCAGAGTTGCGCCAAAGTACGCCATCTTGGGTTCAAATGTCTGTGGGAAAGCCACTCACCACCCGCGTAAGAGCAGCGCTCGTGCTCATAGCGTTGCCTTATTTTTTTCCTCTCTTTTTTTCTATTTTTATAAAGGTACAAGACAAAATAACTTTCTTTCGTCATGCCTGGAAGCCTGGATTTTATGTCTACGTTTTTGGTAAGTAATAATGAAAAAATGGCAGCATATCCACGGAGTGAATGATGGAGAGTGGGGCGAAGCATTCGTCCGTCCATGCGTCCGTCTGTGTGACCGTCCATGCGTCTGTTTGTGCGCCCGTCCTTGCGTTCTTTCGTGCATCCGCCCCTGCCTCCGTTCATGAGTCCATCCATGCATCTGTTTGTGTGTCCGTTCGTTCATCTATTCAACACTCCAAGTCCCACCATCTCGCATCTTTTTATCATATATTCCCCATATAGAAGCACCGCCATCCAGCGGACATTCCAAGGACTAAACGAGAGGTGGCACACGCACACTTTCTTACGGCCTGCGCTTTGGGTCCACTTCCCACCTTTAACCACCTCGAGTTCATGGTATATTCTAGTTCACTGTATTCATGGCACTGCGACCAAACGCTCGCTAAACCTTTCGAAAACCAAGGAGGTTACGCCCAGCGAGTATAACGTAGCAACCTTTCCCTGTCAGATAGGGCTCAATTTACATGCCAATGGCTGCTAATGAGAAATGAGAGACAGGAGAATTCGGCTTTTACTTTCTTACGGCTTGCGCTTCGTATCTACTTCTCATTTTTAACCACATTGAGTTCATTTATGGTATATACAAGTTCATTGTATTCATGGCACTGCGGCTCAACGCTCGCTAAACCTTTCTAAAGCTAGGGAGGTTACACCCAGCGAGTATAATGTAGCATCCCTTTCTTGTCCGATAGTGCTCAATGTACATGCCAATGGCTGCTAATGGGGATCGCAGCGTGCGCGTTGACTAAAAGCCGAATGTTCATGTCTCTCATTCCCCATTAGCAGCCATTGGCATGTACATGAGCACTATTTTTTATTGTTAAACAACGCACAGAAGAAATCTCTCAATGGCACCACCTTGGAGGTCAAGTGTTATACCCATTTCGGCTATGTGCCACTGGTGGTTACACACGAGGGACGCCCAAGCCACGCCATAAGGAGTGATGTTAGTCGTGAAATATAGATGTGCCGAAGTGTATGTGCTCTGTTACTGGAATGGTATGAAGCCTTTGTGTTCTGTACATGCTGTAAATAAATTTTTTCTAAACAAGGAGCTTCGCCCTAAAAACGTGCGTCAGCTCATTGAACCAGTTGTACATATATACATTTAAGTAGGCCACACATTAGCTTCGGCCTCTTTTGGACTGTTTTTCCCATTCACATATATAAAGTTATTTTTCACTCTTGAACACTAACAATCTATGGATGGAATATTTTCATCGCGTTGGGCTTATTCGTTAACTGTGTGAGTTAACCAGCTGAAGCTTTGTAGTCTTCAACTACATCGATCTTGATAGCGATTGATAGAGGCCGTGCGACGCCCGCGTAGCCCTCGTATTAAACTCGTATTAAAATCGCGGCTCACGACAGTTTATGTGAATCATCGTTCAACAGCCCTGTCGTGTCCAACATTCTTTTCGCCTAAGGTTTCAAAGCAGCATTCAATTCCCGCACTAGCAGCAACATCTCCCCGATTGAAATAGCTCGAGTTTCAATTCTCTCTTTATTTTTAGCCTTTTTACTGGCAGACTAATTTCGACGTATGAAGCTGACACACACTGCCAACTCTGCATGTATAACCTACTCACTACTGCATCTGTGGTGAATAAAAATGAAGCAAGTTTTGCTGTGCCACGGACAGAATAAAAAAAAGGCAAGTGCATGGGCGTCAGCAGAGAATTGGAAAAAAGACCCTTGTCACCCTCAAGCCACAACAGCACTTGCCCTCAGCCAAGCAAGACCAGTGCTCTCGCTCTCCCTAAGCCGCAATGTAACAATGGTTTGCACCCACAAGAGAAAATCCTGCTGACGACAATGGCCAAGCGTTTATTCCTTCCAACTGAACACTAATATTTGTGTAGCAACACCCGCTGCATCCGCGTCTAATCGCATGGGCTTTACGTAGTACAATTCAACACAGAATGTATTTGCTGCCACATTTTTAATGAACAACAGGCAGCATGGCTACATTACCGAAGAAATGCGGCGAGGATGGCAACAGCTGTTGTCAACCCCGCTTAATCTGCCCAGCATATCCGTAGCATTGGCTTCTCCGCAATGCAAATGAACCACCTATGACCACGTGATGGCGCTCGGCGAATAGGGGTGCTGAGCTCCTGCAGGCGGATCGAGCGGCGCCCGGAAAACTGTGGCCTAACTCTGCTGCCTAAAGGTAGCATATACAGTAACTCTAATGGGGAATATATGATGAAAAGATGCGAGATGGTGGTACTTGGTACTTGGATTGTTGAATAGATGGACGAACGGACACACAGACAGATGCATGAACGGACGCACGGATGGCTGCATGGATGGATGGACGCAAGGAAAGACGCAGGGGCGGATGCATGGACGAATGCAGGGACGGATGTACAGATAGACGTGCGGACGCACGAGCAGACGCACGCTTGGATGAACGGATGGACGCATGAACGGACGCAGATGGACGCATGAACGGACGGAAGCAAGAACGACTGAACAGACGGATGCTTCGCCCCACTCTCCATCATTCACTTCGTGGATATGCTGCCATTTTTTTCCTAAACACATATGCATACATACACTCGTTGGGCGTGCGGGGAAACGATCCACGTTTATCCTCGTACCTGACGCCCACGGGACGGCTATATTCTCTCCCATAGCGGAGTACTAAGTACTCACTGTTGAACACCAGCCGTGGACCATCCCGTTTCAACCGTTTGCCGTCACCCTACATGTACCAATCCCCCAACCGTCGCAGCAATGCTGACTTCGCCCGTGGAAGGTCCCCCAGCCCACGAGGGGGAAACTAAAAGCAGCAACTCTGTAGGTGAAGTTGCACAACGGCGAAAAAATGAAAACCCTCCAACGACGCAAGACCGTGATTCACGACATGCCCTCATCCCGACGACCCGACGACACCCTGACGAGACACCCGAAAACGACGACAGCTACGTTGCGCGACGCGTACCCGAAATGACGAAGCCTGCCGCTGAGAAGACGACGATGACGACGCATAGTGCCCGACCATGAACACGCGCAAGCCGCGATAGGACACCCCGACGCACCCGAAATTCGAGGAAAGCGGCATCCGACGTCCAGTTGTCCATCGACGGCCTTGACGTAGTCGCCCTCATCGACACGGGAGCCGAATACTCGGTCATGAGCGGGTCATGAGTGTCAAAGCTATAGAAAGTTACGACCAGATGGGACGGTCCACACATACGCACGGCAGGAGGCTACCTCGTGACCCCAAGTGGAATGTGCACATCGCGCATCACCATAGACGGCACTACGTACCCTGCGGAGTTCGTCATTTTGCCTAACTTCTCCCGCGACGTAATTCTCGGAATGGACTTTTTGACGGACAATGGCGCAATAATTGATCTGCAGACCAGGTCGATAACGTTTTCTTCTGATCACTCCACGACGCCGCAGCCGAACCTCGGACACCGTGCTGCTGTAAGGATCGCCGGCGATCACGTCACTCTGCCACCCCGCGCAAGCTTGATGATCGCCATGTATTGTGAAGGTGCTGCTCCTGACGTCGACGCTGTCGTGGAGACTGACCGAAGGTTGCTTCCAGACCGTGGTGTGTCTGCCGCAAGAGGCATTGCGCGGTTTAAGCAACGCAGATCCCACATTTTGGTCACCAATTTCACCGAGGAGTACCAGCATCTAAACAAGGGCGCTGCAATTGCGTTGACACATCCAAACACGATAATCATCACACGGAAGTAATGTACGGCATCATTTGCCTCCCTCTCGTAACGTTGGGCTGATATTAATTGACATATCAAGATTTATGATTCGTGCTTCACATGTCATCGATTCCCACTGCACATGGAATCTTCCAATTTTTTTGTGTGTGTTGAATATCATTGCCATGGAAATGTCAATCAGTGAGCGTTACCTTCCTTTCTGAAATGTGTGTAAATGTAAACGAAACTTTCAGATGTAATCATGTGAGCAAATTGCAATAATTGTAACACAATGTGCTCACTCGCAGATGAATACGTAGTAGGTTAGTAGGAATACGTAGTAGGTTAAATTGTCCACGTTTGCAACGTAGAACACACGCTCTTCAAACATGGATGTTTACAAGACGAATGATGAAAAAAATCGTTCAGTGATGATGTTAGAGGCCACTGAAGTTTAAAACGCCTCACGACGGTGTCATCAGATCACATCGTTTCTGTGTCAACGTCGTCCCTCTGTGAACATCGCACTCAAAAGCTGAAAAACCAGGTGAGGCGAAGAAAGCTTGCAATATCTTCGATCATGGAGGCAGTGTGAAGCTGCGTTAGGTGAAGAAATCTTCCAGTGCGTGACGAGGACTCATGGTAGCATAGACAGGAATTAAACTTAAGGCGGATTTTGCCTTCGATCTGCATTGGGCGGCGAACATCTAAAGGACTTTGTAAGTCAACCCTTGAGACGAATGAATGCTGCCCAGCTCACGCATTATAGAAGTCACTTTATTGAAACCCAGTCAAAAAGTGGTAGCCTTTGCTTTTTTTCGCTTTGAGCAAAACTTCATGAGGTAGCACGTCATTGTATGAAATGCGTAGTTGTGAGCATACTTTGGTCATTGCAGACAAAGCTACACTGGCTTGTAAAATGTAGCCCATGGCATGACGTAACACTGGCCCTCAGTTTAGGGCAGAAAATTCCGTACTATCGCGACGAAAAGGGCGCTGCTGTGCGACAACGGCACAGCCAGGAGGTTGCGCTGCTGGCCAAGGCCCCCCCCCCCCCACTCCTAGAAAGTTTTTGGCCATGGCATACATCGCGCGAAAGCCTTCTCCCCCCCCCCCCCCACATCCTCTTGACCAGGTCGATGAGGTTCTTGATAGCTGAGTGTAGCGCTGTTCGCGCACACTTTCAAAATTTAGCAACATTGTAATACAATTAGCTCACTCATAAAATCAGATAATTCTCATAACATCGTTATTTAAGCGGACAATGAATACCGTTCCAGCAATAGGCGTTGGGAGATGATTTAAACTCCAACCACACCCCGCGAGTGCTTTTAAAGGGCCGCTGCTGCGTAGCTCCGCAGTTACCTTTGATGAAGGAACCAAGTCGGTTTCGAAACGTCGGGTTTCTTCAAAACTTTTAGTTGGAGTCTAAATCATCTCCCAGTTTCAAACACAACCAGACAGATTTCTTTCGAATGTTAACATTCAAGCAATAGACGTTGTCTTGACACGACACCCGTACAGTGTCTGTCACTGAAGTAGTTATAAGCATTGACACAGCTACATGGTAGAATCTTTTACCTTCATGAAGAATGTCTTAGTTTGATTTCGGCTCCACCAGAAGTATTTATTTATTATTTCCAACACAACTTTTGATCACCTAACCACAGCTAACATGCCGGTACTTTACTCTTCCTTTACTTGACCTAATATGCTGTTGAATTGGTTTGGTTGTATTCGGCGACGAGGCTCTAAAGAAATCGCTTTTTTTGTTCAGGAACGACTTAAGTTACAAACGGCATTGTAAAGTAAAAGCGTTTAAGTAATTGACCGGTGCTAGGGTCACATATACGATCTCCTTACAAGCATTTGGTCTAGACAAAAAAACAGAACTTTTTTCGAGAACTAGAGCACGCTAGAGCAAAGGAGGTAGGAGGATCATATAGCACTTTAAATATTTTATATATACATTTGTTCAAAGGCGACATCTCCAATGGGAACGTGAAGTAAAGTTGAGGGGGCGCTTGGCCTGAAGTGCGTATTTTTTTTAATGTCGTGAAAGATATCTCTTACGTTGTTGCTGCACTCTCTTTGTAAATATCCTAAATTTAATAGTGCTGTTCACAGCACGTAAAACATGAAACACAGGAAAAAATATAAAAAAATTATAGCAGCTCCTTTTTTCCCTATTCCTGACCTTTATATGATGAGCTCCTCTAACACAGTGCTTTCTGTAGCGTCATCTAAGGTGCAAAAATACAAAGCCCCTGTAGTTTCAGATAAAGCGACATCCCCACTTTTTGGAAACCTCACGAAGGGAAGGTAGTTCAATCTTTGTAAACAAAATAAAAAAACAAGGAAAGTTTGAATGCATCCGGGGAAAAACAAATCGACAGGCAGAATTCAACGATTGCCTATTGCCCGATGGTGAATCGATGAACCCTGCTTCCTGACCTTCCCAACCTACTGCCACTCCCGATGTTCGGTTGGGGCTGTAAGAGAAGGCGCCAAGCGGGAGGGGTCCTAGCACTCCCACCTTAGACATTGGTGCACTTTCAGCAAACGTTACATTGATCCTCTCCACCAGTTTCTCTGAAGAAGAAAAAAAGTGTATGAGGTAGGCAGCGCTGGTAGAGTGGCACAATCGCGAGCAGGTCTGCCTGCAGAGCGAAGTAGGCGTTACTTATGGTCCTCGTTAAACCGAAAGCCTGACTCACTGCTTTTCAGGGAGACTAAATTTGCTGGTAGTTACTGGCAGGAAAGCTTGACGCGTTCTTGTGCAGGTTATGTAGATAGCTTCGTTCGTGACGTTGTCAGCTTGAAAGGCAAGACGTTGATGACAAGTGACACCTGGTACGATGGCATTCGAAGACAGGAGACGTCAAAAGGGAAAGGGTAGACATGCGACCGGGTTACGAGGAGGAGTCGCAAGCCACTTGGTGTTTGAGATTTTCTTCTAGCATTTAGATTTCGCTCATATTCAGTTCGGTTCTGCTCTAACTGTTTTGCTGTGGAGAGGTTGAGGTCGATATTACCTTGGCTACTCCATATGAATAAGTTCTGCAGTGAAAAAAAAAGAACAATGCTGAACGGCACTCAAAAATTCACGATTTGAAAAAAAAAATATCACAGAGAAACTAGTTGATCTATTATTACAATGCACAGTTTGCTTGCAGCAGTTGACGCTGTCGTAAATTGTTCACGCGCACGCCTTTCTTTTCTACTGTCAGTATATGTAAATTCCTGGCTCTCTATCACAGGCGCTTATTCAGTCCGGTCTCCACTAAGAAGTCTGTCAGGAAGATGTCTTCTTATTTTCACCGAGGCGTAGGAAGTTACGATACCCTGCTAAGCAGTGGGCTTCTCCTTAATCGGTATTTACCATAAATGCCGAGGTACCTGACATGGAGACATATATTCACGACCACAGAGACCTCCCCCGCCCCCACCACCAGGTGGGTTACGTCCAGAGGTACCGGAAGACACTGTAGCGCTACAGAGAACATCCGGCTCTGACTGGCCCACTTTACCGCGGGTACACGTGTCTACGGAACCGCAATATCGACAGTCAACAACGAATATGCCCCCAGCAGGCAGTCTGTCCGCCCAAGAGGTACAAGTCTTTTCTGTACTGAGGTCGTTCATGACTGTTATTCGCACTCTATTGGATAGTCTACAGATCCCTGCCGCTAAATGCGTGCTGCAAATCTTGGACACACTAGAACCAGTTCTTGCCGGACTTCAGTAACAAGATGGCGCACCATAGACCGCATCAGCCTTTCCGAGAAAAAGTCAAGCGTGCTTCCATAATTCAGTGGAACGCAAGAGGTCTACAGTCAAGAATGCCTGAGTTCCGACAATTCATTTTCGAAAATAGGTTTCCCATCATCATCATTTGTGAACCGCATTTTTCAAAAATACCTCGTCTGTCGGGCTATGAATCGTTCGTTTCTTCATCGTGCATTGAGCGAAGTCAAGTTGCTGTGTACATCCGTAAAGAACTCACTTACGTTCTCCAAAGAGTAGATTCTCACAATGGAAATCACTACGTGTGTCTATATGTTAAAAAGAAGAAGTTGTCGTTTACACTGATAGGCGCATATATAGCGCCGTCAGGTCGACTAGATCAACAAATCTTGAATGGTATATTTGCAACGACTCCAGCGCCTTGGATATTGATGGGTGACTTCAACGCCCATCATCCATTGTGGGGAAGCATCAGGACAAATCGAAAAGGCACGGGCCTAGTTGATCTCGCATCAGAGCACGGGCTTCAGGTGCTGAACGACGGCAGCCCTACTTATCTCCGAGGAGTAACCTACAGCAGTTGCCTGGACTTGACATTAGTGTCGCATAGCATTGTCACGAAAGTCCAATGGTTCACAGATATTGAAACACGTGGCAGCGACCATATCCCCACGTACGTGACAGTCAGAGGTTTGGACGATTCTCCTTCCCCTGGACATTCAAGACTTATTGACTGGGAAGAGTTTCAGATATCAGTGGAGAGCAAGTGCATGCACGGACCACCGGAATCCATTGAAGAAGTGATTAGTTGTGCAATGGAGACTTCCACGAAGATATGTTCGAAAGAATCGAGACGCACGGCACTCGACCAAGAGTTGGAACAACTTAGAGCGGTCCGCCGTCGTGCCGAAAGACGATACAGACGCACGAAATCTATCTCTGACCTCAGAGAATCCAGACGCATTCAGAAAAAAATCCAGCGTCGAATGCACAAACTTCATGAACAACGGTGGAAGAATTTTTGTGACTCGCTAGACCCTCGAAAGCCCTTGTCTCCCGTATGGAGGACTCTTCGAGGTATTCACTCGCATCCGCAACAGCGTCACCCCTTCGCCGCTCTGGCGCTACATCAACGTCGCTCACAGCTTGATGTTTCTGGGGAATTTTGTGCAAAGATCGCCGGCGACATCTCTATACCGATCGATCTAATGCCACAGGATGTTCCAGTCGCACGAGATCAGCAAATGGAGGTTGCGTTCACCATGGAAGAACTTCATGCGGCATTGAACACATGCAGACGCTCATCGTCCCCAGGTCCGGATGGAGTGACCTATACTGCCCTACGTCACCTAGGCCCGAAGGCACAGCGCTGTCTCCTGGACATTTTGAGTAAGTCTTGGCATGATGGAATGGTGCCTGATGAGTGGAAGTGTAGTCGCCTGGTGCCTTTGCTGAAGCCCGGAAAGTCTCCATTCGATTTGGCATCATACCGGCCTATAGCACTAGCAAGCTGCGTTGGCAAGGTCATGGAGAGGATGCTGCTTACACGCATGGAATGGTACCTGGAACATTATAACATCTATCCTGATGCTATGGCTGGTTTTCGACGAGGTCGGTCCTCAGTTGATAGCGTTATTGACTTAGTGACCTCTGTTCAGCATCAGAAAGCTCAGAAGCGGCTGTCGGTAGCTCTGTTCTTAGACGTGAAGAGTGCCTATGACAACGTGACCCACGAGGCTGTTCTCAATGCTCTTGAAGCAGCTGAACTTGGAGGTCATGTCTTTAGATGGGTAAGAAGCTACCTCACAAAGAGATCTATGTTCGTTTTAACTGAAGATGGGTCTACGAATAAGTATTTCACAAGTCGTGGGGTGCCACAAGGCAGTGTTTTGAGTCCTACACTTTTCAACCTGGTTCTCGTGGGGCTCACTGAAATGCTGCCACAGACGGCTTATGTATCTCTCTACGCTGACGATATCTGCATTTGGGCGTCCGGCGTGACACGACCTCAAGTGCGCGCAAGAATACAGAAAGCGGCAACAATGACATCGACATACCTTCGCCAGCAAGGTTTGACTATCGCCACAGAAAAATGCGCAGCGGTGGCGTTTACACGCAAACCGATGTCTTTCTACTCATTGTGCATCGATGGCAGATCAATCCCATATAAGAGGACTCATAGATTCTTAGGCGTCATCGTAGATCGTGACCTAACCTGGAGCCCGCATGTCACATACCTGAAGAAAAAGCTCATTGGCATTGAGAATGTATTCAAGTTCGTCGCCGGAAAATCATGGGGCCCATCCATGCACTCCATGTTGCAGCTTTATACAGCCCTCTTTCTCGGAACTCTCCGGTACAGCCTTCCGGTCCTGTCCAACACGTGCAAGACTAACATCCGTGCACTGCAAAGCGTACAAGCCCAAGCACTTCGGACATGCCTTGGCCTTCCAAGATGCTCGTCGACAGTGTCAACTATTGTTATTGCACAAGAACAACCGGTCACAACGCACATCCTTGTCGAGACGCTGAGAGCGCACATTCGGCATTTATCACGGCTACCGTCACATCATTTAGCGTGTTTGACAGCTCGGAGGCCCCATTCTTCGTACTGCGGTATCGTGACAAAACATCAGGACATACTACCGCCTGGCTTCAAACTTGCCATGCATCCAGCAACTGCGCCATGGAGTCTTCGTCAACCTGACGTGCGCTTATCAGTTCCTGGAATCTTTAAGAAGGCACGCATGTCAACGCTAGCCCTGAAGCAACTGACTTTGCGTCTGTTGGACGAAAGGTACTTCGACCGCATACATGTTTACACCGATGGCTCCACTAATTCCAACAGCTCCACAGGAGCAGTGGTTGTTCCATCTGAAAATGTGTTGCTTCAGTACAAGTTTTCGCACACCACGACGTCGACAGCAGCAGAGCTCGCAGCACTTCAAGGTGCAGTAAAGTACATTCTTCACCAGGAACCTAACCAATGGGCCATCTTTTGCGACTCCAGGTCAGCCTTACAGTCACTACGGTTTTATCTGCAGCACGGGCTACATGAACAATCAGTATATCAGATAAGGCACGACTACCACGAAGCGCTCGCGGAAGGTCACGATATTGTATTTCAGTGGTTGCCGGGTCATTGCGGAATCGTTGGCAATGACCGCGCAGATGAAGCTGCCCGATCGGCTCATGACCAAGACTAGCGCACGCCCACACCACTCTTGAGAACGGACGCTGCAAGGCTACTACAATCACTTGCTCGCCGTATATCTCTCCTACAATGGAATATGCAGGGTTTCTCCAACACGCACCTGTATTCGATTGACCCAAACTTGCAACTTCGTTTGCCATCCGGGTTCCCACGATGCGCTGAAACTTTACTGTGTCGCATGAGGTTGGGCGTGGCATTTACGAACTCGTACTCTCGCCTCCTTGGAATGGCGAGCACTTCTGCATGCAACATCTGCGCCTGCGAGGAAACGCTTGAGCACATTCTATGTCATTGCCCAGCATACCAGACCGAACGACGTATTATGGAAGCCAAGCTCTGTCAGCTGGATTCGCGGCCGCTTACAGAAGAGAAGATCCTGGGACCTTGGCCGACGGCTTCCCATACGCGCAAAACCACGAAAGCCCTCTTGAACTTTTTAAGGAACACCAAACTTCACGACCGCTTGTGAAAGAACTGTGCGAGGCCGTGCTGTGTAGTTTCGAGCTGACTATTTATGCTTCTCTTTCTTACTCCTCTTCTTTTCTGTCTCTTTTCGTTCTATTATTCCCCTTTTCCCCCACCCCAAGTGTAGGGTAGCCAACCGAGCCAAGCTTGGTTAACCTCCCTGCCTTTCCTCTCTATTTATCTCTCTCTCTCTTCACGACATGTTTACGACAAATATATTTGCAATATTACGTATCATAATGAATTTGTGTATTGCTGGATACCCTTGTGTTTCTTAGCACTGAACAGTGTCTGTACGTGGTGCAACAGTAGAATATTGCAGCTTTAGTTTAGATTGCTTAATGGCTCAGTACATCAGTATTTCTAGATTATTGTAGGTCACATCAATTGAATTTTTTTGTTCTTCTGGCGCTAGTTATCAGTGAATGTTTTCATTTAAAAAAATTCAAGTGCTATGCCGTACGTTTGAAGCTCAAAATATATATTTGTTCAAACGGATGCTGAAAAGACGTAACTTTGCTTATATGCTGGAGTGTTGCTCAATTCAACTGCGCTGGAGAGCTCACGTTTTGTTTATTTCTCCAGAGCAGTGCCGTAAAACTCGGTGCACAAATTAGGAGTCAGCACTAAGTGTGTAAATTTCTGTTGCAAGCAACACAGCAATCCCTTCCTCCTTCATGTTTTCCTTGATAGCCTATGCTATTTGTTGAATCGCAAAAAAAACACCTCTCACACTCAAGTGCTCATTGCTTCCATGGATTCGCGTTGGTTGTACATACGATGGAAGCACTTTGCGGAAATGGCTTAAGCACAATGCTTGGCCAAACGAATGCAACGTTAGGAAATAAAACAAATGCAAGAGTACAAGTGAAAAAAAATAAACTACAGCATCATAAAACACCCAGAAGAGAGACAATACGTACTCACAAGCGCTAAGTGTGTCGCTTGCGGGATTTGTTTGCGCTGGGGATTTGTTATATTAAGATAAAGCAACGTGCCCAGAAAGATGTACGTAATTCGAAGAGTGTTATTTTTTTACTAAACGAGTAGCTTCACGATAAAAGATGTTGCCATATTCATATCGATATAGGCCTATTAGTGATCGCGAACTACACTGGACAGACCTATACTGTCAACCTGCAACAAACTGAGTACACGTATTCCTCATATGTTTGTCTCCTGTGACCCTTCAGACCGTTTAAAAATAACTCGCAATAGTTAGGGTTGTATGTCCCAAATGTCGAAGTTCGACAGAAATGCCAAACTAAACTCAGTTATGAGCTTCAATTTCTCGTTGGGTGAATTGATAAGGCGGCGCACTGCCCCACGATAGCAACTGCGCTCAAACAACGTTACCGCAGAGCAAAGCTATTAGCGCATTCTATAGTGTAGAGATAGTAATATAACGGCGCGTGTTCTAAGGGTGAAAAGGTGTGCTCAAGATGGTCATTGCCATCCAGAACGCAAAACTCACACAAACCTCTAATAGAAAGAAAAAATCAGTGGGCAATGGCTCTAAATTTCTCCACTTTTGCGTACTTTTTCTTTCCGCCTGCTCACATTGGTATACACTGTGTTACGCACGAGGTGTCCCCAGGGCTACACAGTGCGGACACGTTTCTTACGTGATCTCACAACTACCAGCGAAAATAAGTTTTGAATAGGTTACACCTGCAGCGTCCAAGCAATGAAGTCGCCAAATCGCTCATCCATTTCTAGTGCGACAGCTGTGTCGACCGCGTAAAAAATGGAAGCCAAGAATCTTGTCAGAGTTTTTCATTGTCGTAACAGTGGCGTCAGCTACTGACTTCATTAAAGGTTGGCGTCGTGCTATCTTACGCATTACCTTTCTACATTATCAAGCCTGCTTCATTCGTAGCAATTTCAAAGTTTCTTCGATCAATACCAACAGGGTCGCAGCAGGAAATGACGGGTAGCTTAATACGAAACTGTATAGATCGATCAGTTCCTGTTCACACTTGCGTGCGCCACGAGGTGGCAACAGAAGGCGGGTGCTCAGCCTTATGAGCGAAACGTGGTGTATAGCTGTTCCTGAATGGCCCACGCAATGGTTTGTCTCGTTTCTAGTTCTGTCATGGTGACGCAGTATAATTGATTGCGATCGCAAATGTATAGGTATATTTCTATCAAAAAAGAAAAAAAAGCGACTAAAAAACCACGTGTCATGCGTTTTTTTGTTCGTTTGTTGCAGCCCACATGGTATAAAGATCGCGCACATGTTCGCGCAGTTATCTTTTCATGTGATTTTTTTTTGTGAGCACAGAAGATGAGGGGGGGGGGATTGTTTATGTTTATAAGAGGGAAAAGAAACGAACAGTGAGCCCCGTTATTGTCTGCATCAGGGTGCGACACCTCAACTGTAGCTCAGAAGGGATGGAGGTGAGGGAATTAAAGGATAGGGTTAAAGGTATATATAGAGAGAAAGATGCGCTGGGACAGCGAGCGAGGTCATATCGAGGAATAGGAGAGATATGAAAGATGGAAAAAAAATTGCCCGCAGCTTCCCTCGGGGGAACACTGAGGAGGATGCGGAAGCGGTTCCGCCAACAGTTTGGCCGGCGCTGCTCGAAGGGACGTCGATCATTCTGTTTGTGGATTCGTTGGCATTCATTTCACGGCGACTTCGGACGTCGACGCGCCGTACAAACCAACGGACGAGCGGCAACTGAGCGAGCGAGCGCCGACCTTGAGTATATACACAGCGCGACAGCGCATGCGCTGTCAGCTGTCGAATGTTCTCGAAGGAGAAGCGCGCGCGCGGCACAGATAGCGACGGCGTGACGGCGCATGCGCTGTCAGCTGTCGAATGTTCTCGAAGGAGAAGCGCGCGCGGCACAGATGGTGGGCGACGGCGCGACGGCGCATGCGCGCGCGACAGCTGTCGAATGTTCGAGAAGCGGTGCGGACGGCGCACTACAAGGCGCGAGTATAAGATGCTTCCGCATCTAAAACGGTCACAGGAGTCTGAGGACGGGGCACCACTTGCGAGAGCTCTTGTCGGCGTTAGGAGATGACGTAGGGTAAGCTTAGTCGGCCAGAGCTACGCTGACGTCGGAGATCGTGAGGGCACAACCGGTTGGCATGGAATCCAGTGAGCGAGTCCAAACTTCCTCTCATTGCAGCTGCCGTGGCGTTCCCCGGCGCGGCGTCCTGTGATGTTCAATCTTACTCTAACTGGTCTTTCTGAGCATCTGCCATGCACAGTTAGACTATCTATGTACGCTGATTATCTCTTTATTCGGACGTCCACCATAACATGCCTGCAGTTTCGAGCGATAATTCAAGGAGCTGCCGCTTGAACAGCCCATTGCCTGCGAATTCGAGGCTTGGAAATTCCTTCCGTAATAGTGTCTTCGTAGCCTTCACGCGCAAACCATTGAATAATTACGGCATAAAGATAATAATGGGCAAAGTGTACCGTACATTCAATCATAGAATGTCCTGGGTGTCGACAGAGATTTCTCATGGAGTCATCATGTATCATACTTCAACATTCGTTTATGGATTTGTTTATTTGGATACCCTTCCATAAGGGGGGGAGAGGATTTATAAGCAATAAAATACAAACACATTTCAGGCGTGTAGCAATCGGCTACAGCCATTTAATAAAGTTCTTCGCAGGGAAGGTTTCGGGAATGTCAGTCAGTGCAATGCTACAGCTGTAGAGGGTAATGTTTTTCGGAGTCCTGTGGTACAGCTTGGCCGCATTAATCAAGGTAAGCAAAACAAGCCTGCAGGCCCGAGCGCTTCGAATTTGCTTAAACCTGCCTGTTATCGCATCAACGGTGGCTTCTATTAGCCCCGAGAAGTTAGTGGCGTCGCCTGGTGGGAGACTTGCATTACGGCAGGGCACGGACTTTTTGAATCTTGCTGGGGCACGCGTATACATAACACGCACTCGCTTCGCACACCTTAACGCTGCCAGCCTTCGCATATTGCTTGCCTCACGCTTGAAATAAATGATGGAAGCAGCATCGACGATGTTCTTCGTAAAACAATGAAAAACTAAAAAAAATTAGTAGAATCGCCAACGGTGCCGGTGCTCCAGCGGGGCATGGACTTTTATGATGTTTTTTATGGTTTAGCACTGCTTACTTCGAAGATGGGTTCGATTCTAGTTCGTGGTAGCCGCACTCCTACGAGGGTGAACAGCAAGGCAATGCATGTGCAGCAGGTTAAAAAATGTGAGGTGGCCACAATGACTCTGCAGAGTGCCTCGAAATCATGTCGCGCTTCTGAAACGTATACGATAGCGTACTTGCGTTCCAGGTTGCGTTGTTCACAGGCAATTTGTTTAAAAAGATGTGATTGTTTTGCCTCCACAATCGGTATCTGTATAAGACGCGTCGAAGTAACTGCTGGCAGCGTTTTTTTTTTATCTGTGGGCGCGTGTGGAAGTTAGTATCGAGTGTCACAATTTATCTCGAGTGTCTTCACCCAGCAATACCACCGCCGCTGTTGTGTTAGATTTTACCTTTTCGTACCTTTTCGTCCACTTTATTGTTATGCACATTTATATCACTATGGTTACAATACTCTTAAAACAGTACGGTCAACATTCCACATCACTTTAACGGCTTACTTGTCTTGTGGTTTTCATTAGGGTTGAGTTGAAGAAAAAAAAAGTAACCTTTTGAGTTCTCTTCTTTTATTGATTACATACTTGGCGCGTGTGAAAACCAACGAAATGGGCAATTCACCTCACTCTGTGTTTTCAGCTCACATTTGGTATTACATCGATCGGCATCTGTTTCAAAGGGCACATTGCGAAGAGCTATGTACACGTGGGTTGAAAATAAACATGTACAGTACAGCGCGCTGTTTTCATCACACTCTGACCTTGGTGTCAAACAAATGATCTACCATGACTGTTGATTAGATCATAAATGACTCTAAATGCTTTTCATTACCATTCAGGCTACAACCACTTTAAACAAATATGGGATATACTTGAGAATGTACATGCCACATCGCTCACCTTTATTTCCATCTCCACTGTACACCGTCATATGATTGCTGTCTTTACTTGTGTCATTTGGGTTGAATCGTTCTAGGTAAAGGGAGCATCGAAGCATTTCTGCACACATTCTAGGACTGTTTGCCTTTATGCTGCCTCACGCTGTGCACTTTTCATTATGTCAAGTTTATTAGATGTGTGCCTGCCCACTGAGCTGTTTGTGAGTCATAATATTGCACTACCTTTATGATCTCCCCTGACATTCTCAGTTTGGAGGGTTAAGGATCCAGCACAGGTAAAGGAAAAAAAAGGAGAATTGAGAAAATATAAGAAAACTGGAATAGATATATAGAAGTGACAGGTATTTTTAGCACAAATGTCACTAAGCTGCAATTTAGAAAGAAAACTTACAAGCGAAAACCTGCTTCAGGTCAAAACTGCTATGTTTGTTTTCTGAAGCGGGAAGGACGGGGGTAGTTAGGACGTCGTGCGGGGGCGCGCGAATGAGGCCCTGCCGCAGCAGGTGGCCGAGCCCTGGTTTGTGGCACTGTCGCTTTGTGCAGGCGCTGCGCACTTCATTGGAGCGGCCCGCGGCGCTGCTGTAAAGGAGTACCGTTTCTTAGGGGGGGAGGGGCGAGACCAAGTTAAGTTCGTTGTCTGTCTGTATCGACCTACATGTCTGTAACCTCACGATCAATGATCTGATCTTCATCAGCGTGCTTCATTGTTGCCGACACGCTCCCTACCAGAATCATCGGGTTTGAAACGTGTTCGGACACGTTGTGTTCTAACGAGTTGAAGCGCAGGCACGTTCAAGCACTGCGATGTCTCACCGAACGCAACCTAGTGGAGATAGGCTGATTACATGCTAGATACGACAGTTTAAACGAATATTAACAATCACGCAGGTTAAACCCTTCTGTAGCGTTTCTAGCATCCACGACCGCAAACAACTCGTGCCACTGCAAGACAGAACGTAACAGTGCACGTACTTCGCGTAACTTTAAGCCGCATGGGCAAAAGTATACGTTTTGTGTTGTCTGCTGATGATAGTCGCCACTGAACAGCTCTCTTTTGCCGAACGGTTGCCAGCACTTCGCGAACATCACGTCGGCCTATCAGCGTGCGCATGCATTCCGCTCGTGTGGCCTCACAGTGCACAGCCTCCGTCTCCAGACCGGCTCGCCGATCGGAACAGTTGCTAGAACGTGGGTTGCTTGTTGACTTGGGTCCATGCCATGACAGGGCAGCGATGTAAGTACCTATGGCCGCAGAAAACGATTGCTCGGGTCTTGCGAATCGCTCTTGGGGACTTGAAGCTTCGAGGGGACGCCAAAAAACCTAATAGCTACAACCGAAACTCCGGCGCCCGAGCCGCGCTTGGAGGAAAGCGGGCGCCCATCAACGAGTACCTCGGCGAACTTCGGGCGCTCTCCCGCAACTGCAGGCCACTCAATGAAGCTGGCCGAGTGTTTCCGCGTGTACTAGCTGCCTACCTTCTCGCTTCTTTCTCGTTCGCAAAATGGTCAATATTGCGGAGAAATTTGCAGGACGCTCGGAGAGCCGGCCAGTGGGCACGAGGGTGCGACACGCGCCCGCATAATGGCCGCAGCCATTGCGTTGTCTTATCAGCTGGCGATCCCTTTCCTTTGCGAGTGGCGTCGACACTAAACTACGATGCCTCGACCAACTCACAAGCTCTGCGCTCGTTATCTACATCTTCTTGTTGCCAGAGGAAGTAGCTTCTCGCAACGTCATTTTCGGGTTCCGATAGAGCTTGTCCGAGAACTTGCGGTCGAGCAAGCGCACGAGGAAACGGCCTCGGACGAGTTGCTCTTCTTCGCCGGGTGCCGTATAGTTGCAGGACTCGGCCATGCTTTCTCCTGAACGCAGTGAAAATGCGCCGACCGTATCATTTGGTAGCTGCGAATGGTGGTGGGAGCGTACCAACTCATATAGCTCGTTAGGCTCGTTAAAAAAGTGGTCGGTGAACGCCTTTTTCACGGCGGTGACGACATTTATATCCACCTCACATTGCGCGGTTGACGCGAGGACAGCCTTGGTTTGCGGCCCCTTACAGAAGAGCATGGAGCGCACTTGTACCTCAGCTGGAGTGACGTGAACTCCGGTAGTGAACAAGAAGTCCTCGAATGGCGGTGACCACGTGGGACAGGATCTACGGTTGTCGAAGCCCAACGGTGACGGTGAACGCAGCTGACCTATGTTTGCTAGAAATGGAGCAGCTCACGAATTTGACGTCTCTCTGGAGCCCTCGGCACCGATAGTCGTCATGGCCGAGCAGCGGTGGCGGTGGCGGCGGGGCCGTGCCAGGAAGAGGAATGCATGGAATCTGCGGACGTGTATCCAGCCCGCTTTTGACAATATGTCGAGCGCATTCAGGTGAGTAAGTGACTCGTGTAGCCGAGTATCCAGACAGACCAGTAATGTCATGTTTATTAGCAGCCCTCATTATATAAACCAGTGCATGCAGCACTGCCACGTGACAGTGCAGTTGTACACTAGATCAATAGTGCAGCCAATTCAAGTTATTTGCATACACTGCAATTTCTGCCGGGATAACGGATAAAAAGAAGGCTGAGAATTGTACTTGAAAGCTAGAACAAGAATGGCGTAACTGAAATTCTGCAAACCTGCCCGTTCTCATGTAATAATAATTTACTATACAATGTGAACGCCCTAAAATGAATAGTTTATTGGGGACTGTAAATTTTGGTAAACATTAGAGGAAACGAACGATGAAGTGACTAGCGTGTGGAGCGTCAGTTGTGTGTTCTCGGACTTGACATTTGGAACTGCCAGGAATGGACGCGTTGCAACAGGGCACTGGGCCATAAAGTCGCCCCATTTTCCATCTTATCAATGACGACGCTTCCACTCTCCTACAAACTTATGAAGCTGAGCCCAATAAGATGGCTAAGCAGTAGCATGTATTTCCCTGAAAAATATACTGTAGATTACTAAATGTTTTAACCACCACAGATCATTTCACATGGAACTATAAAGCCACAGCATCGATTCAGGATAGGGCGTCATAGTGTGTATTTCACTGCAAAAATTGCTATATGCGCTTTCAGTTTCCAACTAAAGTGTTAAGTAGTCATGTATTTAAATCAGATATCACATTTTTTAGTATAACGACTGCTATGCGCTGTGTCTCGAGATGTTGTCTCTGACGTACGTGTTGTTGGATTTGATGTACGCGTTTCGGTCAAAATGGCACCGAACTGACAAAAACTAAAGGCGTTGTAAAGGAAAGAAAGTGACCTACTTATCACTAAATTACCCCGTTTCAACCCGTAAGTACTGCACATAACCATACCCTTCAATGACATCTAGACCGAAACCTCTGAGCACCTCTGAACCTTTCAAGTACTAGATTGACAAAGAATGCGAATAGAAAAGTAATCAACTGGAGCTTATAAACTAAATTCACGGGGTTATCAAGTGCGCCCCTGTGGGAGGCTTCAGAGATTTCAAACATCTGGTGTTGTTCAACGTGTGGTAATGCTACACAATGCATGGGCTTCGAGATTCACAGCTCCAATAGAATTTGCTGCCATAGCGAGGATCGGACCCGCCACATTGTGGTAAGCAGCCCAGTGCTTTTGCCGCTGTACCAGCGAGGTGAAAAGCGGTACAAAAAAGTACAAACAGTTCCGTTCATCGCTGTACGATGATGTCGGGTTCCTCGGTAACGACATCACGATGCCCGAAGTTGTGATTACCAGCCCTTCTTCGAAAGTCCCGAAATGTTCTGTAAATACAACGAAGGGGTGCCGAGGTAAGAAGGAAAAAGAATGGACAGAGTTAGGCGCACGAAAGCGTAGAAAAAGGCTTCAATCGTTTCACTTTTTTTATCTTCGTGCGTTCTTCGCCAATCACGAGATTGGCTTTCGGCGTAGCCCGAGGCAATGGGCGCGAACGAACGGCACCTTCTCCTTGTCGAAGCCTATACTGCAAAGCAAACGCTGGCTTTGGCGCACTGCTAGAGCTGTGTACGTCTGCGCAGTTTCAAATTGATGCGTCCTATTTAAGTTTTCCTGCGTTTCCTAGGAGTAGGGCACTTGCCGAACCAATTTAGCCGCCGGTCTGAAGCCAGATGATGTGCTGTGTATTAGAAGACTGGACTCAAAATTGACCGCATGTAGGCCCGTGTGCTCAGATTTGGGTGCACGGTAAAGAACCCCAGGTGGTCAAAATTTCCGGAGTCCTCCACTACGGCGTCTCTCATAATCATATGGTGGTTTTGGGACGTTAAACCCCACATATCTATCTAAAATTGACCGCAGAAACATTACCATCAAATTTAATGTGAATAAAATAAAGACGACAACGAAGCAATAATCTTCCGTTTTATTGTGATGTTTCTGAACATCTGTGTTTGATGTGTTTTCTTGCTGCTATTTCTCATAGCTGATAGAGATGCATGTATGCAGCACCATCTGCCGGAAACGTTTGTCTGTTTGTATACGGTATACGTGCAGACTTAAGAATACGCACGCAAAAGCGTGTAAGGAACCATCAGACCTTCTAACAAACAGAATGGTCTGGCTACACTTTTCGTGCGTACGTTTTTGTGAACTGAATGTTTACTTTTTGACTGGTCATTGATGGCATTACCTTCCACGCGTCTTGAGACTATATCTCAATTTTTCTTCAGCGTAGTCGCGTCATTATTATTATTTTGAAGTATACGTTAGACAAGTACACGAACTTGAGCTTCTTGGTAGATACTCATAGTACAAAACAGGACGATACAGGAAAGACGAGAAAGTTATGGTCTTCTTTGACCTTTCTCGTTCATCGTAGAATATTTTACAGCGCAACGAATTGCATTTGGACAGAGAAGAAACACAGCACTGAACTCACAACTGAAATTTATTTGGAAAACAAAAAAACGTACATACAGAAAAAAAAAGAATGACTCATCAAAACTGTGCGCATGCGTTCATGTGTTACAACGCAACATAATTCATGTCATGTATAACAGGTGGGTATATTTATCCTAAAGATTCATGAGTGGATGGCTTGTGCACTTGTTATTGTATCTAATGAAATCGCTTCTGCTAGTTCACGGCGCTTATCAACACGTCTGTATTTTACAGCTGTTTTCCACAAGTGGGGCCCACACCCGCATGATCTACAATGAGCTGCCAAAAGAGACGTGATTGCAGCAACTAATAGCGTCAGCTCATGCTCTCGTAAACGCACGTTTTCATGTTTCTAGGCGCGCTGTGAGATAAAATTGGCCCCCACTATACTCATGTGCAGAGTGAAGTTCGCAGCACGCACCGGTGCGGTAAAGAAGATCGATAGAACAGCGTGTTAGGTGTGGTTCCCCTGAATGCTCACGTTGAGCGTGCCGAGACGAATTGCTCGGTGGAAGATTGGATCTTTCTTAGAGCTCGGCACGCCCAGACGTACGATTTAGTACCTTTGGTTTCTATCTATCTATCTATCTATCTATCTATCTATCTATCTATCTATCTATCTATCTATCTATCTATCTATCTATCTATCTATCTATCTATCTATCTATCTATCTATCTATCTATCTATCTATCTATCTATCTATCTATCTATCTATCTATCTATCTATCTATCTATCTATCTATCTATCGATCTATCTATCGATCTATTTATCTATTATCTATTTATCTATTTATCTATCTATCTATCTATCTATCTATCTATCTATCTATCTATCTATCTATCTATCTATCTATCTATCTATCTGTCTATCTATCTATCTATCTATCTATCTATCTATCTATCTATCTATCTATCTATCTATCTATCTATCTATCTATCTATCTATCTATCTATCTATCTATCTAGCCACCTACGACATTTAGCTCTCCTGGCCGTTTTGATAATGATATCAATACGAAACTTGGTATGACATAACATCACTGTATGGAAAACATATTTAACTTGTCATAACATGAAAATCATGATATGTTTGTCATGAACGTCCTAATTTAGATTTCATGGTCCCACTGCTTTTGCGGTGGCTTCGTTCACATGGCATGTTGCAAAACTGGTAAAGTATGAAATGATTGCATGGCGAACACAAGCGACAGACCCTAACAAGAAATTCATGACATGGGTGCCATGTAACAACATGACTACATGCCACGCTCATGATTCGGTCGCGACCGTTTTGCTAGAGTCACGTATGCCAAATTTGGTATTACGATACGTGAATAGATGATGAAGCTATATGACTTGCGCAAACATGATAATTATGAAATTGGTGTCATATAACAACAAGACTACATGCCATGCTCATGATGCGCTGGCGGTCGTTTCGCTAGCTTCACTTATACCAAATTTGGTATTACTTGACAGGAATGGATAACGAAGGTATGATACTGGTGCAAACATGATAAACACCAGATATGTGTCATGTAGCAACTTGATTACATGTTACGCTCATTATGGAAAAAGACGACATAGGTAAATGACACATCCAAACATAATAATCCCGACTTGCCTGTCATGTAAGAACGTGACTGCATGCGACACTCATGATGCGCTCGCGGCCCTTTCGCTAGCTTCACATATGTCAAATTTGGTATTACGTGACGTCAATGAATGATGAAGGTATGTGACTGGTGCAGACATGATAATCATGAGAAGCGTCTCGTGAGACCATGACTACAGTCCACAGTAAAGGCGCCAATACAATTCGACGTGACGCGGTGTGCGTGCTCGCCGGCGTTCATTTTGTCGCGTCACGCCACCGTTGCCACGTCAGGTGCCGGTTCTGCCATATATTCGCAGGCGCGCGCCACGCTGAGTTGCTTTGATGCATGCGCATTTCAGCGTGTCTAGCGTCCCTCCGTCACAAAATTGGGAGACGCAGTGGTGTCTGGGTAACGCATGGCTGCGAAATGTTTTGTCGCATTTCGCGCCGGTTTTCGGCGGGCTGCGCCGACGGACGCTGGTCGCACCGGTCACGCCTGGTGTCAGACTGTAGAGTGTTCGCGTTTTGCTAACGTAGCGTCACTGTGCCCAGCGTGCGCACATGTCAACGCTACATTGGAGTATATTGGGCCCCTCATGATGCGCTCGCGGCCGTTTTGCTAGCTCCACATGTATTAAATTCGGTGTTACGTGGTGTCATTGAATGACAAAAGTATATGACTGGTGCAAAAATGATAATCGTGACAAGAATGTCATGCAACAAAATGACAACATACTACGCTCATAGCATATTCATGGCCGTTTCGCAAGGTCCACATATACTAAATCTGGTATAGCGTGACGGGAACAGATCACGAAGGTAAACGACACACCCAAAAATGATGATCATGATACGTTAGCCGTGTAAGTAATCATATACCTCAAACTAGTAACATTGTGCTGATTTTAAAGTGGTCTCAAACTTTATCATTCGTGCTTCCATATCATCGATTCGACTGTACGTAGAATCTGCTATTTTTTCAGTATATATTCATCAAATAGAAGAATACTGCAATCCAGCAGACATTCCAAGGACAAAACCAGATGTGCATGGCTACTACTACTACGACAACAATGACTACTACATACATACATCGTAAACTCATGGCCCACGGCTTAAGAAGCTTCGCCCTTAAAAAAAAGACACGTACTACCGGCTAGAACGAAGTACTTATGTAATCGATTTATCTGACACTTCTTTTTGTTTGGAAAAGTGAATACGCACGTACGCATTTTTGCTCGGTAGAAACTACCCAACCGATAACGGCACTTTGATAGTGTACCTACTAGAGTGAAACGCAGTCAGGCCGCCTTTTCAAAGAAGTGGTGTGTGAATTAGCCCAGCGAGTAGATGTGCCACTGTAAAATTACAAGATCTGACAAAAAAGGTGTATTGAGCGCTCAATACTCCCTACATATATTTTGATGAAAACTCAATCTGTCCAAATCAGGTGCAACATATGAATGACATAAATTCTTGTAACTATCACATTTTTTGAGGATATGTATAGTGACGTACGGAAGATGTCGCACGTTCGAGTTCTTCTCATTCCACGTAACAATTCTGGTCTCTGTATTCGCGAGCTGTGTTGTTTGGGTAATTGCTGGTATGCTAAGCCTAACAAGGGTCTGGTAGAGCATAGCACTCTTCCGTAGTTGTTTAATGGATGATAATTTAGAGCACTATGTACTCTACAGTGTGCATATCATAGTGCCCTGAATCATCAACCATTTTTTTCTAAGCACAGATATCGCTGGGTAGAGTACCTAGTACTCTAAATTGTTACCACTTGTTTTTTTCAAACATGAATCCGTGAACGGTGGGAGTTAGCTTCTAGAGTATCATGCGAGACAGCTTATGGCTTTCGCATAAAATAGTGCGTACAGCGCTCTAAAGCGTTCACGATGTATTCTAAGCACAACCAGCTCATGTTGTTCCGCTCAACTTGGCCTTATCAAGTGTGAGGCTGACGGAACACCTTCATGCTGTTCCATAGTAGAGTATGGAGTACTCAAATTGCTAACAACTTTTTCTAAGCACCACCAGTTCCGCTGCTTGACTGTGGGTCACCCAAATCGCCAGATGTGAGCTATTTCACGTTGTGATTTTGGTAAACAGGGTCTCATCAAGATAGAGGCCCACGGGACAGCTTTATGCTCTCCCTTAGTAGAGTAGCAAGTACTCAGAATCATTAACCGCTTTTTCTAAACGCGCAGCTCCCACGCTAATGTCCGGGGTATCGGTTGTGGCTGGTCTAAGTAAAAAACTTGAGCGTCTTGTGCAAAAATCATCACTGACTGCTTGTCACAGAACGAGCGCTAAAAACGGGCGCGCCGCCAAATTCTTGCGATAACGCGCCGGAGAGACGCGGCGAGGTCAACGGGAAAAAAAGAAAAGAGAAAACAAGCATCCAAGGTTCCCCGGGCGCGCGTCACCTCTCCTCTCGGAAGCGTGGCTTCGCCGATGAACCTGCTCACCCCACAGCGGCGGCCGGGCTAGCGCTAGAAATTTCCAGAAGGAAAGGGGCGTGTATGCTGTTGGGGACGGCCCCCGTACAGTCTCGCGCCTCTCCCCAGCCTTCGCTGCGTATCGCGCCGATGAAATGACGAGAACTTTCTGGAATGTCGCGCGGAAGGTATTTAACCGAGCAGCCGAGACGAGAGATCAGGAGAAGACGGAAGTTAACGCCAGAGCGCGTAGGTACTCTGCCGTGTAGTCGGCGAAGGTTTCGTCCGTAGTGACAAAGCAGGAGAAGAAGATGATTTCCACCTGAGGGGTGACGACTCGAGCTACCGGCAAGAGTGTGTATTTACCACTATTGAGCGAAGACGCGTGGCAACAGCTGCGTGTGTGAAGCCGACGTGTTTCCGGCGAAGAAGTTTGAAGCTTGGAGAGTGGCCAATCGAAGACGCGAGGTTTCCTGGAAGAGAAACTTCGGGACAGCGGAACGGCATCAATGCTGGACTTTGAGTGAGTGATTCTCGGAAGAGTATCATTCAGACTTTGGTTCCAAGGACTTTGGACTGAATAGGTTTTCTATCTCTTTAGTCTTTAAGGGTCTTGGTTGTTCAATGCATGCGACTGCATTGTAGTGTGTACTGTTGTCTGTGTCCGTCGTTCGAGTGTGGCTAATTGTACTGTGTAGTGTGTTGATTGATTGGTGACCTATTGTACTCAGCTATTGTGGAGTGAGCATATTGGTGTATTGTTTTTTTGATCTGCGATTATTGAGAATATAATTTTGTTTGTTTATCAACTCTCGGCTCTGACTTGTTCTTTGGGCCGCAGCTGGCGTCTGCTGGCGCACCAATAAGGACCACTTCTAAATTGTCCACGCTTTCGTGGTTCGGTTCGGGGGGCCGATACTTCGGCTCTTGGAATTAGCCCAGCGATCGCCTCCCTAATTAACGGGACCTGTGTGACAATTAATCTGGCGTCCGCGACAGGACCTTTTGGTGCACAGTGTCTCCAAAGTAGTGAGAAAGAGCCTCGAGTTGTTGATAGTGCTATCGGAACGATTTTTTGTGTTGCTCAGTGTTCTCGTTAACGAGTGCAGGGGAGTGTTCCGATAGAGTGATTTAGGCGATACTTTTTGCACGCGGCAAGATTTTATTTGCGAGACACCATGGATCTCGAAAAGTTAGTAGCTCTTGGTGAGAAGATGGGTCTTTCTGGCGCCGAACTACGGAAGTGGGCAAGCCAGAAGGAGAAAGAGGCAGCTGAAAGGGCCAGGGAAGAAAAAGCAGCTGAGTTGGAACGAGAGAGGTTGGCAGCTGAAAGGGCGAGAGAAGAAAGAGAGGCAAAGGAGCGACAGCTGAAGGAAGAAAGAGAGCAGCAATTAAAGTTGGAGCTGGAGAGAGAAAGGTTGGCAGCCGAAAGGACGAGAGAAGAAAGAGAAGCGAGGGAGCGACAGCTGAAAGAAGAAAGAGGGGAAAGGGAACGGCAGCAGCAGCACGAGATGGAACTCGAGCGGCTCCGTTTGCAACAGCGAAGTGAAACTCCCGTCCAAGCTAGAGTTGAAAGCAGCGAACGGGAAGATCATGGCTTCCGCTTGAACCCAAGTAAGCTGCTCGTAGCGTTTGATGAAAAGAAGGACGACCTTGACGCGTACCCTCACCGGTTTGAGACGATTGCGAGGAGCCAGAATTGGCCGGAACATCAATGGGCAACTGCTTTGAGTACTTGCTTGAGTGGTGAAGCGCTCAGTGTGTACGGTAGGCTGACGCCGACCGATGCAGCCAACTATGCCAAGGTGAAAGCTGCTTTGCTGAAGCGATTTAGATTTACTGTGGAAGGATTCCGGGACAGATTTCGGACAGGAAAACCAGCTGATGGTGAAACGGCTACGCAGTATGCTGCCCGACTTTGCCACTATTTTGACCGATGGATTGAACTTTCAGGGACAGCGCAGGAGTACGATGAGCTTAGAGAGCTGCTAATTAGAGAACAATTCCTTACTAGTTGCCACCCAAGCCTGTCACTGTACTTGAAAGAGAGGAAGGCTGACTCACTTGAAGACATGCTTGAATTGGCTGATCAATTCTTGGAAGCGCAAGGTGGCACTAATTTGGCCAAGGTCAAGAAGGATTGTCCCGAAGATTCGAAGAAATTGGCTCCCGAAGAAAAGAAGCGTGCACCAGAGAGCATTCCGCGATGTTTTCTGTGTAACCAAGTGGGTCATCGCGCGAATAGCTGTCGAACGATCTTTACGAGCCCTACGGTAGTAAAATGTTTTAAGAGTGGTCAGACTGGGCACAAAGCAGACGCATGTCGAAAAGGAGCGAGTCAAACTCACCAGGTGTCCTGTGTGCTAGCAGCACCGAAATCCGATAATAAGGCCGTCACAGATGGATTCGTAGAGTTGAAAAATGGGGAGAAAATTCCTATTGTGGGTGCTGTAATGTCAAAACAGCCAACCGGTGTCACGAAGGAAATGCGAGCGCTGCCTGGAAAAGTTGCGGGCAAAAAGGTTACGGTGTTAAGAGATACCGGCAGTTCCACTGTTATCGTGCGGAGAACCTTGGCACGGGAAAGTGAGTTAACCGGCAAAACGAAACCGGTTTGCTTAATTGACCGTACAATTCGGATGCTTCCCGAAGCAGAAATTCAGGTTGAAACCCCGTACTTCAGCGGGAAGGTTACTGCTTTATGCATGACGACCCCCCTTTACGACCTTGTCATCGGAAACATCGACCGGGCGCGAGGACCGAATGATCCGGAATGTTTGGGAGAAGAGCCTAAGATAGAGTCCTCGCCAACCCAGCGACCGCGAGATACAGAGGAGGAGCATCCCGAGACGGATCTCACTAGAGCCCAAGGTGAAGCCGCGGCGCAAGAGACAGCAAATGAGAAGATGATCGAGTTGAATGAGTTCACGTGCTGGGCAGCTGGACGTACGTCGGCACGACCCCAACCGACCGACAGTGTAAATGTGACGGAGTTGGCCAGCCAAGCCCAATGCCATGACATGAACGAGCTGGTAAATAAACAGATAGGACCCGTTGAACGTTATGACCCGTTAACGGTGTCGGAAGTGACAACGATGGCTGAGACGGCGCCTCAGATGTCGTCGTTGGAAAAGGCTCGCCGAAAAAGAACAAGGAAAAACAAGAAGAAATCGAGCGAGCACCGCAAGAAAGGACGCGAGCGCAGCTCGACATACACAGGATAAGTGCTGAAGTCGAATAATAATGTGTTTGGCAGTGCTGAGTGCCATACGTTGTGTTAATGTTGTGTTATCCCGTGTCACAAGTGTCGAAGTGTCTCTGCTGTGGTGTGATGTATAGTGTTGTATAATTGTTGTAATGAGAGAACTTTGTACGTTTGTATTGTTTGGAATGAGTGATGACGTGTTGTAGTCATGTACCTGTCGCTATATTTCATGTGTTGTGGAATTGAACTACAATGTAAGATTGTATTGAGCGATCTATTGCGAATGTGAAGTGTCATGAGCGACGGTTTGTGTTACAGTCTTTCAGAGTGTGTGGTGACTGTTCGCGCTCGTTTGTGTGGTTTTGAATATTATGAGATAATATTCTTAAAGTGGGGGCAGTGTCTTAGAACGAGCGCTAAAAACGGGCGTGGCGCCAGATTTTTGCGATAACGCGCCGGAGGGACGCGGCGAGGTCAACGGGAAAAAAATTGCCCGCAGCTTCCCTCGGGGGAACACTGAGGAGGATGCGGAGCATAGTATTGGTTAACGGGGTGTTAAAGTGCGACTTACTTGGGTCGATGGCTAAATTGGTTAACGTAGTTGTGAAATGGGGTGTTAAATTGCGACTTACTTGGGTCGATGGCTAAATTGGTTAACGTGGTTGTAGAAGGGGGTGTTAAATGAGTGAACACGTACACACGTATGCGAAAGGACGGCGCTGGTCGAAGGGACGTCGATCATTGTGTTTGTGGATTCGTTGGAATTCATTTCACCGCGACCTTGGACGTCGACGCGCCGTAGAAACCAACCGACGAGCGGCAACTGAGCGAGCGAGCGCCGACCTTGAGTATATATACAGCGCGACGGCGCATGCCCTGTCAGCTGTTGAATGTTCTCGATGGAGAAGCGCGCGCGCGGCACAGATGGCGACGGCACGACGGCGCATGCGCTGTCAGCTGTCGAATGTTCTGGAAGGAGAAGCGCGCGCGGCACAGATGGCGGGCGACGGCGCGACGGCGCATGCGCGCGCGTCAGCTGTCGAATGTTCGAGAAGCGGTGCGGACGGCGCGGACGGCGCACTACAAGGCGCGAGTATAAGATGCTTCCGCATCTAAAAAAAGAAAAGAGAAAACAAGCATCCAAGGCTCCCCGGGCGCGCGTCGCCTCTCCTCTCGGAAGCGTGGCTTCGCCGATGAACCTCCTCACCCCACAGCGGCGGCCGGGCAAGCGCTAGAAATTTCCAGAAGAAAAGGGGTGTGTATGCCGCGGTGAGTCATCTGTCGGGGACGGCCCCCGTACAGTCTCGCGCCTCTCCCCAGCCTTCGCTGCGTATCGCGCCGATGAAATGACGAGAACTTTCTGGAATGACGCGCGGAAGGTATTTAACCGAGCAGCCGAGACGAGAGATCAGGAGAAGACGGAAGTTAACGCCAGAGCGCGTAGGGATTCCGCCGTGTTGTCGGCGAAGGTTTCGTCCGTAGTGACAAAGCAGGAGAAGAAGATGATTTCCACCTGAGGGGTGACGACTCGAGCTACCGGCAAGAGTGTGTGTTTACCGCTATTGAGCGAAGACGCGTGGCAACAGCTGCGTGTGTGAAACCGACGTGTTTCCGGCGAAGAAGTTTGAAGCTTGGAGAGTGGCCAATTGAAGACGCGAGGTTTCCTGGAAGAGAAACTTCGGGACAGCGGAACGGCATCAACGCTGGACTTTGAGTGAGTGATTCTCGGAAGAGTATCATTCAGACTTTGGTTCCAAGGACTTTGGACTGAATAGGTTTTCTATCTCTTTAGTCTTTAAGGGTCTTGGTTGTTCAATGCATGCGACTGCATTGTAGTGTGTACTGTTGTCTGTGTCCGTTGTTCGAGTGTGGCTAATTGTACTGTGTAGTGTGTTGATTGATTGGTGACCTATTGTACTCAGCTATTGTGGAGTGAGCAAATTGGTGTATTGTTTTTCTGATCTGCCATTATTGAGAATATAAGCTTGTTTGTTTATCAACTCTCGGATCTGACTTGTTCTTTGAACCGCAGCCGGCGTCTGCTGGCGCACCAATAAGGACCACTTCTAAATTGTCCACGCTTTCGTGGTGCGGTTTGGGGGGCCTATACTTCGGCTCTTGGAATTAGCCCGGCGATCGCCTCCCTAATTAACGGGACCTGTGTGACACTGCTGTACATAACCATGCTTATGATTACGGTATTTTATAGCTGGCGTCATGCGTCGTCGAGCAGTCCGCTCAATCATGAGCGTGTATACCCCGGCCTCATGGCCTTTGTACTCGCTATCAAAGTGCTGTCGCTACCACCTACACCCGTGTACATAAGTGACCACCACCCGGCAGTGCTAGTGCTACACCTGCCTGCAGGGACCCCGATGGTTCAGAGGCCATGACGTCTGGATTGTCGCGTCCTCCATGACTATTAGACGGCCCAGGGTTTGAGCCGAGCACTATAGGCGTCACTTATTGGCACAAATTTCAATGACAAGGGTTCTTCTAGAAGAACGATGGTGTCATCAATGTAGTGCGTCGGGTAGGGCACTTCGCGCTCGTTTCACGCAAGACGCTAACAATTTACTGCGAAAACCCGCATCGACAAAATGTCCAAATAACGAGATAAGCGCTCTTGCACGAGGTACCACGCCCTGAAGCGGCACGTGCGCACCGAAATGTGTGGGACGACGACCTTTTAAACTTTGACCAAGGCGTGCTTTTCGCGCCATCTCTTTACTGATGAAGGCAACGTGCTGAAGTTGCTGAGCTCTGAGCACCACTTACGGTAAATGGTATGTACAAATAGGTCGTTGTTCGCGTGCTAGCCAACGAATGCTCTGAGGCCAAGTGGTTTTTGTGCCACGTGCTGTGAAACAAGAGGTCTTAGGTTCGCCGCCTGGTGACGGAAGACGTTCTTTGTAACCTCTTAGCAAATATTTTTTAATGTCATATTTGTGACGTTAGTGGAGCCGTGGTTGACCTCCGCATAAAACATTTTTTGTGCTAAAATGCAGAAACTCGCAGTAAGCGCATGCAATGCCAATCAGTCGCCTGCAACAAAGATGCTGCGATATGGCGTTGGGAACATCCCCACGATTGCCAGTGCAATGTGATCGAAGAAAGACTGAGTCAATTGGTCTGAAGAGCATGCATAGCTTTGTGGCGGTTTAGCACTGGATTCTTCAGCCTGCAGAGTATAAGGGCACGCTTTTTGACAGGGTGGCGCTTAGACCATTGCACTTTGATTGCGTGCCACGACTCTGGCCCTGATACCAACAGGAAGGCACGCAAGAATAGATACACTGGAGGACAAAGCACGTGTCATGAGAGCGCGGATGTCACGATGCCATGGCATCACTAACAAAGAAAAAGGAAAGTAAGCTCGAAAAGTCGCTCAGCGATTGTCAGAGATGTCAACAGGGGATGGCTGTATTGGTATGTGTTTAAAAGAAATTTTCATGATCTTCTTTCTTATGTGGTGAAAAGTGAGCCGTGTAACTACCTGCATCAGAGTGCGACACCTCAACAATAGCCCACAAGGGATTGACGTAAGGAGGGATCAAAAAGATGGGATTAAAAGGTGTATGCAGAGATAGGAAGGAGAAAACGAGGTGCAAGGACAGCGAGCGACGAAAGAAAAGATAAGAAAGGTGGACCCGGACGCCCGAGGACGAGGCACCACTCAACGAGAGCTTTTGTCGGCGTCAGGAGATGGCGTATGGCGAGTCCAGTCGGCCAGAGCTGCACTGTAATCGGAGATCGGCGTCAGGAGGTGGCGCGGGGCGAGCCCAGTCGACCAGAGCTGTGCGGTCGTCGGAGATCCAGCGAGCGACGAAATCCTCGACGAAATCCAGCGAGCAAATCCCCTTCGATGATTTGGAGTACGACGCACTCTAGAGCAGTAAGGTGGTGCAAGTACTAGAACATGTGAGGCTTTGCATCCCATATGGTCACAGCAGTCCCGAAGCTACTGCACTTCGTACGTCAAAGATACACTATGAGCCCCGCTGGCAAGTCCAATCATATTAGACACTTTTATTAGTTGTGCGTAGTGCGCAACACATAGAATACGCAGCAAGACAAGTCTGATACAGCATTATTAGTTTAACAGACCGTGATGCATTTTGCTCAACTACAGCAGATAGGTCGTATATGAGGTGTCAGTATTTTCGATTGCCTATCAGAACCATCGACGTGAGAAGTTTGCTAGGTTCCAGTGATAACGTGTTTTCCATGTTCTGCAAACATTTTTCTATGACTTGGGCATACGCCACGAGTATAGAAGTCAGACCACGGCGTTCGCTATATGCATTTGTAGCACCGTTCTCGAGAGCAATGGTTGCGCGCATATTGTTCTGCTATGTACATACATTCAACATTACTACTTGTGCATGAGTTTAAAACTAGGTACAAGTGTAAGAATTTCGCTCGGTAGGGCTAAGGGCCGAGCTGGACCGAACACACTATTCTATACATAGGCTTTAGGACAACCTGCATCAAGTGGTTGCATTTCCAGTATTCTTGAGTTTCCAACTTACCAGAACAGCGTGGCAAAAACTTTACAGCTCAGTTAGACAAACTCATGAAACGTACCTCACCCCTAGGTCTCACTCAGGCTTACTCTGACCCATGCTTTTCTCACCCGACTTACACTCACCCGAGCCAGAGTGTGTCGACTCATGAGTCCGTTAGCTGACAATTGGCTGTTTCTGTGAAGCTGTCCATGTTGGGATAACTGTGGCAGCGTGTAGAGGGTGGAGCACATATTGACATTGACACGTATTGACCCCGCGTACTGCTACAAGTGGCAAGTCTCTGAACGACAAACGGATATGATATGCAACGACCAGTTAACGTTGCGCCACATGTTAGGGCCAGTGCCCGCACCTTCAAAACTTACTCTCGGGGTAAAGGCATTAGTCAATTAACTTTCCCAAATTGACCTTATCTTAAGGTCCTAAATATATAACAATTCACATAAAAATCCTGACCTATATGTCACTCGAACAATAAATAGTATTATTATTTTCACTTGCACATTTCACATTTCTTTCTGTTCTTTTTGTTTTCAAGATTTTTTACGCTCTTTTTTTGAAACTGTTTAGTTCTATTCTCCAATCTTTACAGAATATCATGCCAGTGATATAACGCCGGCAAAATCATCGGTTCTTCTAATACAGAGAATCTTTATTTCTTGCACAATCAGTGCTCTACATGTTACCTCTAATCTCCAATCTTTTAATGCAAGCTATCAGTACTTAAAATCTAGTAAAACATTTTTATAGAAAGTGATGACTCACATGAGATGTTTTTACTAGGCATTTGTTTGAAAGACCTTGAGGGAGAGGGTAAAAGAATATCCTCTCCTCTGAAACGCTCAGATCTGTTCCACTGACATTAGGCTGCTTTTGGAATGCTACCACACTGAAGTGTCAGTATAAACAAATAATTTAAATGTGAGTCGCGATAAGGTTGACAGTAAGGCTGAAGTTCAGCAGATAAAGCGAGACGTCGACAAAACAATGTGTAGATCCCTGAAATTCCCTCATAGAATTTACTTCGCCCTTAAAAGTCACTCGAACTCACACTCATCAAAAGTTTTCCAAACCGGACTCGCTCGTTCTCAGATTTACTTAAATGTTTCTCAACCGTAGGCACTAGGACTCAAACACGCCACAATAATATTACTAATACTGACTCAGACTATGACTTACGGCTAGATTTGAAGCTGGGTGAACCTGAGTGTGTTGACTCATGGCGTGAGTGAGTATGCCAAACTATGTCTGCTAGCACCGCACTTTCGAAGAGACAAAGCTCGCACAATGCTCAACGAGAATCTGTTGCAGCGTAAATAAAAGTACATGAGATAAGTATTTCTCTTATTTTCACGGATTCATTCGCCGAGCCTTGACAAAAAAAGAACGTATTTCTGAACGCACCTTGTCAAAGACGGTTGCTTGGGGATTTTTGCGTGACGCAAGGCTATATCCTTCCACGTCTCAGGACGCTGCAATGTGCCGCTTTGTACCTAGTATTTCATGGAAACATGACTTTTTAATTTTGAATACACAAAACTTGCATGTTCAATGATCCAGAGTACTTGTTGCTCACACATGGGAGAGCAGTATAGGCCGGCCCTATTAGTGTAAAATACTCGCGGTACGATGCACGAGTGTTTAAAGCAAACGTTCGACAATTTGAAGTACGATGTGTGTTTAAAAAAGTGTTTCACAATTCAGAGTAATTGGTACTCTCGTATAGGGGATCAGAAAGCCGACCCACATGAATTCCTGACGAAGTGCGCAGCTATCCGGACATAAGTGTTGACACGGATCTTTTTGGAAAAAATTTGTTTGCACTATGTACCAAAACGAAAATTGCATAACATTGTATGAATAAGGAGCCCATATGCATCGGCACATATACGTGCCACGAAAATAGCACTATCTCGTAGTGAAGAAACCATTACTTCAAATTACATGGCAGATGTGGCATGCGTGTACAAGAGAGGACAATAGGATGCCATGACGAAATTCATACGATACAACGATACAATAGATACAATGAAACACAGTTTGTTACAAACGAAGCATGAATAAATAGTGGATGGGTGTTGTTCAGCATGAAGTGGGTCAAAAACACGTTGTACGCTATCGTGTTTTACATAGACGAAAGGCACAACCAATGCCGCAAGAACTCGCGCTCCGCTAAGAAGAAAAGCTCCTCAGAAAAGAACGTGAGAATTTCTTGTCTCATTTGCTCGAGTACCAGCCAAATGGCATACCGGTGGCAATTCCCAGCCATGGCCTTGCACTGGTTCCTCCAAAGGCTGAGCAGCCCCGAAACTATTAATGGAGCCGAGAAGTGCCCACGTGAAAGTCGGCTGCCGGACAGGAATGTTCGCACTCCCTGTCCTTGAAAACCAGCATGAACCTCACGCGACAAAAGGCGTGAGACCACACATTCAATCGTCGCATGTCGATTGGTCTTTACCATGACGCAATTTGGACAAGTGGAAGTGCGAACCACCTGCCATAATTGCAACCGATCTCAAGTGGGGAGCAAGCCCCAGCCCAACCGCCAAAGTCACGCAGATGGCCTGGCTACACAGCTACTGCTATTCGTTTCTTGGACGGTTCATTATAGTTTGACGATGCTTGGGCACCGAGGATAGTAAAAGGGCGGCTATTCTAACAGTTTAGATTCAGTGACCTTTATTTCTGGGCTTGTAGCCTCTCAACGCCGGGGAAATGTCAAGAGAGATTAATACAAAGAGAACAGTTCAGTCGTCAGGAGCACGGTTAATTTGGCTATCCGGTAAAAATATACGTAATAAGTGTCCCTAATGGTAGCGAGCTAGTCTAGGAGCGGGCGTACCATCAATGCTTAAAATTCAAAGTATGTGGAGGCCAAAAGAAGTCGTGACGGAAATGTCAAGGAATGCGAAACCACTTTCTGTGATGAGTGCAGTGCGTGGTTTAAGCGCCTCGGTATAGTCAACTACACTGAAAGGAGACAAGCAGTGCAAGTGCAAACACAAACAGGGTAAAGATGACGAGGAACGTCGGCACGAGGGCGCTACGTCAACAGCATAAAAAGAAAGTGGGCTAATCAGCAGTTACCTCGGAGATTACAGGGGCCAATTACTTGTGAACACGACCACCCAAAAAGCCCAAATGAGAAGCCGAAGAGTCTACCCGAGGAGGTACACGGAATCGGCAAAGTGGTGTTCATTAGGGTGGCAGCAGGACGAGGCAGTTCGCCAGTGCCATGATCGTGGTTCACCTTGAGTGCCTGGCTGAGGTAGGTAGAGTCGGAGAGGCCAGCTTCGCTTGACCGTAACGTTCAATGGCACATGGAGTCAGCGGAAAGCTACTGCAGCTACCAGGTCCCAGTCGTGGTTCGTTCTGAGTGCTTGGCTGGGGTCCCTGGTCCGCGTGTCCGAAGAGAAGACTGCCTGACTTCTTTGGCCCGGTCTTTGGCACCTACCTGCTCCGTCGTGCCTAAATCATCGTGCCTGAGCGTCGTCCTGCTCTTCGCCAGATTTCTCAGACGACAGCATCCCCGTTCTGGTCTCTACTCGCTGTAGACATGCCTGAGGGCTTAGCTGTAGTACTCACCAGTGAGGCTGTTTTGGTTATGTTTGGACTTGGCTTGTTTTAGATGCGGAAGCATCTTATACTCGCGCCTTGTAGTGCGCTGTCCGCGCCGTCCGCGCCGTCAGCGCCGTCCGCACCGCTTCTCAAACATTCGACAGCTGACGCGCGCGCATGCGCCGTCGCGCCGTCGCCCACCATCTGTGCCGCGCGCGCTTCTCCTTCGAGAACATTCGACAGCTGACAGCGCATGCGCCGTCGCGCCATCGCCATCTGTGCCGCGCGCGCGCTTCTCCTTCGAGAACATTCAACAGCTGACAGTGCATGCGCCGTCGCGCTGTATATATACTCAAGGTCGGCGCTCGCTCGCTCAGTTGCTGCTCGTCGGTTGGTTTGTACGGCGCGTCGACGTCCAAGGTCGCGGTGAAATGAATTCCAACGAATC